>OX439355.1:14498623-14941123 GCA_949319445.1 Mythimna lalbum
TTGTGAGTGTGAAAAGCCATGCATAACTGACGTCAAATGAACTGAGCATAATTTACGACCAGCTCGGACAGAGAAAAGTAAATAACACAAATCTTCTCGACTATCAAATTTATTTTAGTCAACACAACCAAATACCATAGGTCAGCACAACACAGCTTACGACATACGACATAAAACTGGGTACTTTTGCGAGACAATCCAGAAACTTTCACTGCATACGAAAGCGTGAAAATACTGTGTGTATTCACGTATGCATTGCATTGCATATTCGGGCTCACGTCCTTTGAAAAGCGACGCCGGGGAAAGAGTAATGTATGGAGGCGTGCATTTTTCAGTCGTGCATTTTTCACACACTGTAGAGAGGGTTGTCAGTGGGTACATTGGCCACATTGCGGTGCACTATGTGCGACAAAGTCACGAAGTGGAATAAACTATGGTATAAAACTGACGAATTGTTGCGACTGTGCACTTTGAAGTGGCTTTTCGGGTGAATGATTTTATTTACTTTTGTTTTGATACTGACGATTGATGAATCAAAAAATAATACTGAGGCTGTTCGAATATTTAGCTGTTGATATTTTTCCGGTAGTTATTGTAACGTAAGTTGCAAACGGTAAAGGAAAACATAGTCAGGAAACTGGCATGTCCTAGAAGCCAAAATTCGAAAACATGTGGCATTCTTCAACCCGCACTAGGCCCGCGTGGTGGGTTACAGCCCATTCCCTCTCCTAGAGAGGAGGCCTGACTCCTAGCAGTGCCACATTAAAAAGGCTGATGATGATGATGATGATGATGATGATGATGATGAAGTTGTAAATGATTAACACCAAATCACCATATACATATTTATTTGTTAATACAGTAAGGCAGTGTTTAGTTATCTTAGCCACATTTATTTATTACTGACACATTACCGCGTGACGGAGACGAAGGTGTAGAAACGACTATTAATTCATGAATCCCCAAGCGACCACCGGTGGCCGCGCATCTATTGTCTTACTATTGTGTTTCTAATTGACGGTATCTGAAGGGTTAATAACATTGTTGATGTATCCAAAACATATTTTGCTGTATGAGCATTATTTGCCCGTACAGAGATCGTACTGCATTGATTTCAGACCACGACACAAGGTTACAACCCTTGTGTAATATAGGGGTTAAAACTAAAATCCCTTTCGTCGATTAATTACTCTCATTAGTGAACAGGCAACTGATTTCATTGTTTGTGAATCACTATTCAACTGAAGTAAGTACAATTGAAACGGATCGTGCCATCTACTTTCTTTACTCCCCTACTCCCTTTTTTTTCTTTCTTTCTTTCTTTTTTCTAAGTAAATGTATCTAGACATGACTGGAGGTAATTGGCACTGCTTCTACACTTCTACAGGCTCTCTTGAAACAAAAGTCATAATGTAACTGAAATGCAATATTAAAATGATGAATATTTTACTTCGTGTGCTAAGACAGCGAGTGTCCAATGGGAATGAAGACTAGATATCCTTTTGCCCGAAATATCTATGTATATTCTAGTACATGAGATGGTTTCCATTTAGCTCGAGCGCCAGTAGCAGGCCATTTGTTATTGAGACTGATTATGTTCTATGCCTTGTTTAAATTTTTATTGTGATGGTCATTTTAAGAATAATATTCTCTCAAAGGCACTAGCACTAGTGCACTAGCACTAGTGCACTAGCACTAGTGCACTAGCACTAGTGCACTAGCTTCTGACGTTTTATAAGTGCCCATGTAGGCCTATGTGAAATAAAAACTTTTGACTTTGACTTTGAGGCTACTTTTGTGATTTGTGTTAGATAATCGAGTACCCATCTTATAGCAGATATCACCTATTTGCAAAAATTCTATACCTCTACCTATGATATAGAAACTAGAGATATAGCTGGGACACAGGCCACCTCTCTAGGTGAGGAAATGGACCGTAACCCATCACACAGATCCGACTGGGGTTGTGGAAGTCACATGTATTCGAAATGTTAGTCCTAGAATATACCGGTTTCAAAACCATATTTTGTTTCACCGTTTCGAGAGCAGTGGTGATATAAATTTCGCAAAGTAATTCACCTGACTTTGAACCTACGATGACGTAGAAGTTGTAAGTCATGGCGGTTACCACTGGGCCACTGGGACAGTCTAGGACAAGTAAGTAACTATTTAGTTAGTAATAGATCCATTTCTTCTAGAGGAGGCCTAAGTCTAAGTAGTGGTAACATTAAAAGGTGAATTATGCTATGATATACTATGCTAATAGATACTACAATTATTTGGTTTTAAAATTAAACAGACAATAAACAAATAAATGCAGTTTATTATGTTTACTTCTCAGGATTATGTAAGGTTTTACGACCCATTATAGGTTATGAGAAGCTACATTATGCTGTACCTACTAGGAAGGAATGTCTTAATATATCCGCACTAGATTCGAGCCATCGATAGTAAAACCAGCCAATATACTAGGGTTACCATTTGACAATTACAACAGAAAGATTGGTTCTTTTTTTTGAGGTGAGAATTCAGCAAATGTTTTCACCCTCTCTAAAATGGAACGAGAGGCGGTGTTAGACTCTTACTCACTAACACCTACCTATATGCTTTAGTTGTCCCTTACGTCCCAGGACCACATTGCGAAAAACATGGAGGTCTTAATGTAAATTTTGAAAATTTTGGCTGCATTTTCGAGTAAAGTGAAAATAGACTGTTTATGTTCTTCACAAATAAATTCCTACTGAATAATGTTAAGTATAATTGTTACAGTTTGATATCTCAAGTATCTACACAACTGTACAATACGAGGAATCATTGGAACAGGCGCTATCTTGGTTAAATAGAACTGAGAATTGTTAGCTTATTAATTATCAGATATTATATTTTTAATATTTTGTAGCTTATTTATAATAATTATAGATCGTTAATGTACAATTGTTATTATTTAAAGTCACTCAATTATCTCTAGAAAGTAATAGGTCATGAGTATAGTTTGTTATTTGAGTCGCAGTGGCGCCCTCGCCTTGGAAACGAGTAGTAGGGATTGTCTAGAGATGGTGGGGCGACAACATTCGTCGGAAAGGCATTACGCCGTGAGCAGTCGAAGAGTGCGGACGCAATAATTGCTAAATATATATTGTACTACGAGTATATACAACTGTAACAAATAAAGTGTGATTATTAGCAGTACAGTGTTTCACTTCTGAGATTAATCCTACAGACTCAGAAGTGGGATCAACAAAAATCAAAAGGATTTTTGCCACGCCACATAAAACGTAAGTAATTTTTTTTTTTTTTTTCTTTTTTTTTTATTATCACTTTGCACTATTTATTTTTGTGGTTTTAAAAGTATTTTGCAGACAACGTTATTAACACTGTACCTACTGTGATAAAACCATATGTATATACATATCTATCACTACAGTTTAAAGAGATACACGTGAACTGGAGAATTGTTTGCTTGTTTTACTACCCACATGCTTGAACAAGTATATAAATTTTACATTAATATACTTTAATTTTTGTTGTTTTAATATACAAATACTATTACTTTTGCGTTTGCTTTTACTAACGTTAAAAAGGTGGTCCTAAAATATAAATCTATTAACAAAGAGGGCATAACGATAAACCTATACGTCGTACTGGTAAATACACTCCTACCAGTAGACTATATGTGTGACGATTGTAAATTTCCTTTTCTATCTTCAATTATACATGACTCAAATTACCCTCGTTTTAGTTTCACATTATTCTCTCAACCGTCAAAAGGTTTGCAAAAAGAAAATAATTTGTGATTAACCGCACTTAGGAACTTCAGTATATAAATGTCATGCAGATTAAAACACGTCTCTTAATTCATGAATCCCCAAGTGACCACCGGTGGCCGCGCATCTATTGTCTTACTATTGTGTTTCTAATTGACGGTATCTGAAGGATTAAATACACTGTAAGTAGTAAAAAAAAAAAAAAATAGATATATATATTAGTTGAATCACAATACTTTTTCCAAATTGCATATGCACGCATAAACAACATACCCTTTAATTTAATAATAGTAATTTCCATTATCATTTACAAATACACTGATTTGTACATGAAAGTTTAAAGGCAATAGCCAGAGATTCTAGAAACCTCTACATTGGGTTAAGCCAATTTTCTATCAGGTTTTTAGTAATACATCATCATCAGTATCTTCAGTATCACTAACAAACTACAAAGACCACTAATAATGATCTCGCTTAAAATATACTCGTGTTATAAAAATATTAACTTACTCCACAGTTCATGATGTTTGTATTTTAGAGAGATATTTGGTATTCTAAGTTTCAGAAAAAAAATGGATACTAATTACGACCAAGGAGAATCCGAGTTAAGGAATTATGGTTCAAATGATATACATAACCAAGGAGTGCCCAGGTCACAGGGCCGGTATTCAGACTGTAACGACCCAGGAGCGCCCAGGTCACAGGGCCGGGGTTCCGATCATCAAGGCCCAGGAGCGCCCAGGTCACAGGGCCGGGGTTCTGATCGTCATAACCCAGGAGCGCCCAGGTCACAGGGCCGGGGTTCCGATCATCATGACCCAGGAGCGCCCAGGTCACAGGGCCAGGGTTTCAGCCGTCATGACCCAGGAGTGCCCAGGTCACAGGGCCGGGGTTCCAACAATGGTGACTTGGAAGGACAAGATACTGAGAATCGATATCTCGAACGCAACAACCAGATGAGCCCAATATTAACAACTGCAAGGTGTCGGGGCCGTGTAACGACCGATCATTTGCTACGAAACCATGAACAAACAACGGCAACTACATATTTTCGTCCTGAAGGTGGCGCGCGGATTAACCGCAGACGACGGCTCAGTTCATCGTCCGAAGACTCAGGTGAGCATTATCATAATTCTGCTAAACGATTTAAACAATCTAAGTCTAAAGATCATGATTCTACTATACTCGATAAATTTCTTGACATTTTAAAAAATATGAAAAATTCTGATAAACCAAAACTCACTTTCGACAAAAATGTAATTCCTGAATTTGATCCGATGTCCAAGGAGCAGACTGTATTGACTTGGCTTACTAAGGTAGAGGAATGTGCTACCATTTATCAGTGGGACGACAGGGAAACTATTCACTACGCCCTTCCTAAGTTGATAGGTGTTGCTAAAACGTGGTATCAAGGCTTATCAACTGTCTTACTTTCTTGGACTGAATGGAAGAGAAAATTGATAGAATCTTTTCCCTGCCGCGAAGACTACGCTGAACTTCTTACGGAAATGTTATCCAAAAGGGCTCGCTACGGTGAATCGTTAGAGCATTACTATTATACGAAGATTAATTTGCTGAATAGGTGCAACATATATGGTAAACAAGCTGTAGATTGTATTCTTTATGGTGTCGAGGATCGTGCAATTAGGGTGGGTGCCCAAGCTGCCCAATTTCCTGAACCCGAACAGGTACTGAGGTACTTTAGGACCGTGAAAGTAGGGCAAAGTAGAGATCACCAAGACCCTCTCCAACGCTCTCGTAATAATGACAAAAGACAGCCGTTTTCCCGACAGAATACTACAAAAGATAACGCTAACGTTAAATGCTTTAACTGTAACGAATTAGGGCACCGTAGTAATAAGTGCAATAAACCTGCCGTAAAATGTACCTACTGCGATAAAATGGGACATTTGGCAGAACACTGTTTTAAGAAGTTAAATAAAATACGAGAGAAGGACGATGCACACGCTAAAGAACGGCCAGAAAAACAAGTGGCCGAATTGCACGTGGACGATAGTAACAATAAATATATTTTGGATATCAAACTCAATAAAACAATTACCAAATGTCATATTGATCTGGGTAGTCAGTGTTCCCTGATTAAAATAGGCATAGCCAGAGAAATGAATCTCGGCATTCAACAACGCGAAGTTTTGCCGGTACTAAGGGGCATAGGGGGAAGTTTAGTGTCACCATTAGGCGTTGTGACGAGTGAGGTCGAGGTTCAGGGTATTCATGAAGTAATCGATCTGTATGTTGTAGAAGACTTCGTAATCCAATACCCGGTTCTATTAGGTCACTCCTTTACTGAAAGGCCGGGAATTGTAATAACTAAAACTTCAAATGAATTGATTTTACAAAGAGTCAGCAGTGAAAAGATACATTTGAAAGTAGGTAAACAAATCAACTTAGTTTGCAACATTTTGTCGCCGGTGCCCGTCGAAACCTCATCTATCGTTACAGGCACAATTCGCGTTAACGGATCTCTGCGTGGTAAGGAAGGGAGAGAATATTATCTGTTCCCTGGAGAATACGACATTAATCAAGGTCGTAGTGTAGTACTCGTATTGAATGTATCTTCCGAAATTGTTACCATTGATAAGGGTTCTCTCTTAACGCGCGCCGTTTTCGAACAAAGTGACCGTTCTATGCTTGATTGTTGTAATGTAACGTTTAAGGAAAAGGAGGTTGACGAGACTGTAAATTGCGGACAAGGTATCTCCGAACAGGAGCGTCTAAAACTTCAACAACTGCTGGCAAAATATGGCGATTGTTTTTCAAAGGGTCTCGACGATCTCGGATTCACAAAAATTACAGAAATGCATATCGAGCTTGAAGACTCTCGTCCTGTTGTGTATCGGCCGTACCGAATGTCTTACCCCGAAAGGGTTTTAGTAAGGGACATGGTTAAGGAAATGCTTGATAGTGGGATTGTAAGGGAGTCTTCTTCACCATATGCAAGTCCCATTGTACTCGTCAAAAAGAAGACTGGAGAAAAGAGATTATGTGTCGATTACAGAGCACTTAATCGAAAAACAAAAAAGGATCATTATCCGCTTCCCCGAGTTGAAGATCAGTTGGACCAACTGTCGGGAAATACCTTATTTACATCTCTCGATTTAGCTTCTGGGTACTATCAGATACCTATCGCGGAAGAGTCTAGACAAAAAACTGCCTTTGTAACACCTGACGGTCTTTATGAATATAACCGAATGCCTTTTGGACTCGTAAATGCGCCTTCGGTATTCCAAAGGACAATTAACAAAATATTATCTGAGGCCAAGGTTAAGTTCGCAATAGTTTATATGGATGATGTTTTAATACCATCAAAAGATGTCACTGAGGGGTTACAGAGGCTAGAGGAAGTTTTACAGTTGCTGAAGGCAGGGGGTCTTACGTTGAAATTGAGCAAGTGCAACTTCTTCCAAAGTCAGATTGACTTTCTCGGACTTGAGGTTAGTGCTGAAGGTATTCGTCCAGGGTCTAGAAAGACTGATGCTGTCTCGAAATTTCCTACGCCAAACAATCAGCACGAAATAAGGCAGTTTCTAGGACTGTCTGGGTTTTTTCGCCGTTTCATTAAGGACTACGCTCTCATTACAGCTCCTCTGACAGATCTGTTACGTAAGGATTCCGTATGGGTATGGCAAGAGGCACAACAATGTGCTTTCGATAGAGTTAAGACCCTTTTAACTCGGAGACCGCTGTTGGCATTATATGATCACAATGCCGAAACTCAACTGCACACGGATGCATGCAAGGATGGCGTTGCAGGTATACTTCTTCAGGCTAATACGAAGGGACTTTTCCAGCCCGTATCTTATTTTAGTCGTAAGACTACACCTGACGAACGCAAACTCCATTCATATGAACTAGAGACGCTCGCAGTTATAGCATCGTTGAATCGTTTTAGGGTGTATCTAATAGGCATACCGTTTAGGATCTTTACGGACTGTAACGCCCTTAGATATACATTGACCAAACGAGATGTAATCCCTCGAGTCGCCCGGTGGTGGGTGCAGATACAGGAGTATGACTGCTCCATAGACTATCGTCCTGGTTCACGAATGTTGCACGCGGATGCATTGAGTCGAAATCCCGTTGATGAATGTACGTCTGAATCTCATGTCCTTGATGTACTCGCTATAGAGGTGGACCAAGCATGGATTACTACGGTACAAATTGCAGATGATGAAATAAAGAAAATCAAAGATGTTCTCGATGATTCAGGTTCCGAGCGCGTTTCTGAAATTTGCAAAAATTATAAACTTAAAAATGGTCGTGTCTATCGTATTGTAGGCGATGAATTAAAATGGTTAGTGCCCAAGAGCGTTCGTTGGCAAATAGTACAAAAAAACCACGATAATGTCGGTCATTGCGGTTTTGATAAGACCCTGCAGAGAATTCAGAAACACTACTGGTTTGCCAAAATGCGTCGGTTTGTCAAAAAATATGTATCGTCTTGTTTGGAGTGTGCCCACCATAAAGCACCTGGTGGTAAACGCGAAGGTGCACTTCATCCAATAGACAAGATTGGTATTCCATTTCACACCATTCACGCTGACCATTTAGGGCCTTTTATAAAAAGCAAAAAGGGTAACTGCTATCTCCTCGTAATAGTCGATGGTTTTACAAAATTCGCGAATATTACTCCTGTTAAAAATACGAAGTCGACTACAACCGTCAGAGTCCTTAAAGACCACATTAGTTATTTTGGAGCCCCCACTCGCCTAATCACTGACAAAGGCACTAGTTTTACGAGTAAAATTTTCAAAGACTTTGTTCTTTCATACGGCATCAAACATATTGAAAATGCAGTTTCCACACCCCGAGCTAATGGGCAAGTGGAAAGATTTAATAGAACGATACTTGACGCTTTATCTACTTCTTCTCATGGTGATAACGAGAAAAATTGGGACGAATACGTTGCCGAAATCCAAATTGGTCTAAACACCACGACACATAAAACTACCCAAAAATCTCCATCGGAACTGCTTTTTGGATTTAATATTACCAGTTATTCACAGGGTATTCTAAATTCTGTAATAAATGATACATTAAATGTAGATAGTTCAGACAATTTAAATTCCATTAGAGAGGAAGCAAATGAGAAAATCAAAGAGCAGCAATCAAAAGATGCCCATAGGTTTAATAAAAGTCGCAAACCAGGTACTGTCTATAAAGAGGGTGACTTAATCCGCGTTGAAAGACAAATTCCACACGACGGTAAATCACAAAAGCTAGTAAACAAATATCAAGGACCTTATCGGATTGTAAAAGTGTTACCCAATGATCGGTATCTCATAGAAGATACTCCTTTAACACGTAAAAATGGTCGTAAGTATGAAAATATTATAGCCCTAGATAAAATTCAACCATGGTTAAATTTTAATAGAAATCTCGACAGCGACACTGATGATGAAAGCTCTACCAGTGATAAAGAAGAGTAATGTAAATATGTGTGTGTGAAGTCGAATCATGAATTATAGCAGAATTACCTTTGTGCATGTTCAGCTTATATTATATTTTCTTTGTGTTATCTACAAGATTGATAAATACAATCACATCTATTTGGTGATTTAGTTACACCATTAAAATATGATATATTTTTATTGTTATTTTGTTACTAGTACATAATTATTTTGTTACTTATATAATTATAATGTTTTGTGTTTTGTATTTTTATATATACATATGTTATATTTTTTTAATAAATTTGTATTTTGAGTTTGATTTAGTAAGGTTTTCTTTTTATATAATTAAGTAGCGAAGGGACTCGCTACGAACAGGATGGCCGAGTTGTTAGCTTATTAATTATCAGATATTATATTTTTAATATTTTGTAGCTTATTAATAATAATTATAGATCGTTAATGTACAATTGTTATTATTTAAAGTCACTCAATTATCTCTAGAAAGTAATAGGTCATGAGTATAGTTTGTTATTTGAGTCGCAGTGGCGCCCTCGCCTTGGAAACGAGTAGTAGGGATTGTCTAGAGATGGTGGGGCGACAACATTCGTCGGAAAGGCATTACGCCGTGAGCAGTCGAAGAGTGCGGACGCAATAATTGCTAAATATATATTGTACTACGAGTATATACAACTGTAACAAATAAAGTGTGATTATTAGCAGTACAGTGTTTCACTTCTGAGATTAATCCTACAGAATTTTATTGTAGAGTCAATACTACCTCTGCGAAGTATCTCGAAAAGGCTGCCTCGATACATTTGCCACCAATTTTTTATTTGTATGTAAAGGCTCACGTTTGACCACTACCTCACCTGATGGTAAGCGATGATGTGGCCATTATTATTTGCTACATCAACATTCCAATTCAAAATGAAGTGACTAAATTCTGTTTCAAAAACTAAATATAACTTGACACTGGCTAAAAACAAAGCAAAAAGGAAACGAAATATCAACTCAATTAAAAATAAGAAGAGCTTAATTACAATTTACTTTTGATTTATCTGGTTTGCTCGTGAATTACACAACTTACCGAATTACTGGAGTAGTTATGGTAAACATTAATCAAAGTTTAGATATTTAGTCACTATTTGAGTAGTTATAGTGAAGTAACGTATCTACACGTGAATACTTGGTGAGACCTACCTATGTCAAATTGTGCGAAAAAATGTGTGCGAACGAAATTCAGCACTTTGTGGTTTAGCTACAGTGTCAATTGTAACTCATATCAAAGCTATTCCTACATATTATAAAACTAAGTTCCTCATCACGTCTGTCTGTCTAGTCTACAGTAACGCAATAAATTCGAAAACACACTCAGATTTTCATACAGACCTTACCAATAGACAAAATGATTTATGAGAAAGGTTTAAATGTAAAATACGAGTACATGCATATTATGGTAGAAAAAAGCCGATAATTTCAAAGAATTTCTAACGCCCGTGCAAAGCTGGGACGGATCTCTTGTGTATAATACCTAAGAGACGATGATTATTCGTCATCGTATAGTAATCATAACAGGCCTATATACTTATAGGCCTATAAATATATAGGCCTGTTATGATTACTATCGTACATAGAGTAATGCACAGTTATATTTTCAGATCAATCATAGCATTTTGGCTTAAGAACTATCAAAGATAAAGGATTAAAATTTTAGCCTTCAGTTGTGGTTGAGGGGACGAGAGGGAACACCCTAAATTCGTAGAATCCCTCCGCGGTCAGCATTAGTCCGTTTGAAATGGAAATAGAAGCCACAAAATCCGGACAATCTCACTCCTATAGCTACTACATATATGTGCTGTTATTTTATTTTTAATTTCGTTTCTTTTTTTGTTTCTGTGTTCTGTAGCACCACAGACTGTATCAAAATATTGGAGCAGCGTTTTTTTTTTCTACTTTTGCTCTATATGCTTAAATACGAGTCTCTTTGGCCTTATAAAAGTATTTTTATGTTGAAATTTAATTTTAACTTATGAGATAAGTAACGATTGCATCACTACTCGCCATCAGATGGGATCGCACTCAAGCACTAGTTTATTACCAATTCACTTTTCTCTTGCAAATAATTATTGAACAGTAATATGACTGACAAACAGGGTTTAGGATCAATCAATGAAGATTAAAGGAAGAAAAACTTAAGAAGCTGAGGCTGTTGAGATTCAAAAAAAAATTAAACAATTTAATCTTATAACCACACAAGTCGGATATAGGTATCCGACAAACACTCTCACGTTATTCGTTATTACACCAGAATCGCACATCCACGAGCAGATACTCCATCTGGTCAACTCTTGGATTACCTATTCTACAACAACGAATTAGAGCTAAACGAGATAGAGTAGTCATAAACACACGACCCTGGTGAACAAGACACGAAAATACTCGATAAAACCAACGCAAGCAATTAAAGGGTTAAAATATTTTCCTGGTATTTTTACCCAAACGAAATGTCGGACAAAACTAGTATCTGGACAACACTTAATATGGCTGACAACCCTAACACATCGAAATACTATCAACCTTATTTTATAGTCATCTAGTTTATGACGTCATAAAAATCATTTTAGCTTTTTCGGAACAAATCGTATTTGAGGCGACGAACTCACCTTGTTTTTATGGGTTTATTGGGTCTTTCCCTAGTTCTCATTATTGATTGGCTGTGACAGAACATTTACTTGTTTTTCAATATAACCATTTTGATTGATAGTCGGACAGACAGATCACACATCTGTGGCAACTAAACCTACACCTACAAAATGGTATCTTATTATTTTGATATATTAACTTTTATTATTTTGATAGAATAAGAGAAGGTAAGTAAATATATATATCTCGGATATATATAGATAAGTCGGATAACAATAGAATATTTAAATATAGACGAGAATAGAAAACTAGAAGAAATAAATTATAAATTAAATAAATAAAAAAAAATTACTTAGAAAAAGCTAAATATCAAAGTGGTACCATCAATGTAACTTGATTATATCTCTATATAGCATATATGCATAATAAACATAAGCATAATCAGTTTTATAGTGAGCCATTCAGATTTCCTTCACCAGTGACTTTACAAAATCTTTATAGGACTGATGGCTACGGGCAAAATCACTTGGGGTTTGACCAATGACCAGCAAATCCGTGGTCATCAGCAAAAAAAATGTCCAAATTGAAACACGGAAAGAAATCCTATATCATCTAATCACGTCTCCTGGGCCTCGTAAAATACGGCTAAGCGATCAGATCGGCAGGAGTCCCTTGTGAGTGAACAACAACATTGTAACCAATATGGCTGCTGAACTCGATAATTAGGATGAAATCCCTGATGATAGCTGATTGTGGTTGTCTTTGTCTCAGCCATAAATGTATAGAAAAATGGTAACTTAAGTTTAGTGGCACATTTTTGTAAATAATAAAATTAGTGCTTAACTGCGATCCCACCTGATGGTAAGCAGCGATGCAATCGGTGATGGTGAGGCTCACTAGTTTATGAGAATGTGATACACCATACATTTTAGGTTAATTCAATTAAAAAAAAATCTAATTTAATATTAAAGGAAAGAACAATATTAGAAGAATATATAAGAATAATCAAAACCATGACAACGCTGTCTTTTGTACTTACTCAAATTATTAAAATGGCTGATGTAGGGCCAATTCATAATCCCTTACCTACCCTCTAATTAAAACATCTTCAAAAACCTTCACAAATTCCATCATAAAAAACATCGCGTAGGTACGCGAAAGCTCCCCAAAATCACGAGAACCAAGCAATTTCGGCTCGTTGCACATTAGCCGAGAAAAGGTAAAACGTACATTTCATTAAGTCAACGTACCTTAAAACCACTTGGATCCACAATCCAGCCAGTCTATTCAACCCAAAGCCTATTAGAGTACACCTTAAAACATCCGCACATGTGCCCTTTCCCTAAGTCTTGCGAAAACAGGAGCCACGAAGCTTTTAGATACGCCTTATTGGTAAAGAAAACACTTGAACTAATTTGAAGGAGGGACGAATGGTTGGTTTAGTTAATTGATTTCACGGCAAATAAATGGATATGCTGCTTACTGAATATATTTGGCATGCATCTCAAATATTATGGACTTATTTATGTCAGGAAAACGATGACGATTATAACAGGCATTTAGAGTCAAAAGTTTACACCCTAGACTGACTGATATAAAGTGCCTAAAGCTTAAATCAGCCTTTACAGTTTTGTGTAGCAAGAAGATTGTTTTCTTAATAATATTTTCTTTTTTATGTACCTTCTTTTTTGGTCATGTTGTTTTTCTATCACCCTTGGTTGACTGGTACAGAATGCCTGAGGCAATAAATCTGTCCTTATACCTTTGTGTTGTATGAAGTTTTAATAAATCATTACGCGCTAACTCATACCTGCTCAAGCCTGTCAGGCTTCCCTGTATAGTTGAGTTATTGGTAAATCGGAGCGTGTTTGTTGCACAGCTGTGCAGAACTCCACACAGATTTACCTGACAGGTATAATTGTACAGGCAAATATAATAGCCTAGCGTGTATACCATTCATAACTACCTTAAAGCCAGAAAAGAACACATTAAAAGTATTCAGGGATATAAAAAACTTTCTAATTGACTTCAATCAGATCCATTCAGAATACTATACTTACCAACATTAAATTCTTACAAAAAGCAATGAAGCGTGGATACAAATTCACAATAAAATATAGCCATTTCACCACTCAGTAGGCACATTTTCCATAAAAAGTATAATGAGAGCATTTCCTCCACACGATTGTTTCGTACTCCATGTCCCCTAAGAAAGCCGGGGATTTGTCAGGGGTTGATAATGAATCCCCTCACAGCACATCTCGCAAAGGAAATGACTGCAAAGTGTTTTTCTATTCTCCTAGTAACGGTAGGGAGGAGTTTCTAGTTGAACGACGATTTGTTACTCCGGGGTAAATGGGTGAACGATGACGCGTTGCACAATAATGTAGTACCTGGTATAAATGATCAAATAGAAAGCATTACTCTATGATATTGAATAAATAGACAACCTAGACTACTATGTTCTATTATGTCTATGGTGCAACAGGAATCATAATGCCCGGTCTATACATGGCCCGACAGTAAAACTGATTTTTATTTGTTTTATTGAGAAATAGTTATATTTATTGAATAAACCTATTTTCTTTCTTTCAGAAGATGCTAACCAAGCTAGACTAAATATATATATGAATTTAAAAAAAAAAACTTGGAAATTAATCGTGAATGATGTGAACAATCACATCATTCACGATGCAACCCAAAACTGAAAATTGCAAAAGTCACAAAGTTATCCACAGACCAATTCAATTATTCACGTCCAAAACTAATCAGTAAACAGGTCACAACTCCCAAAGATACGAGCGAATAAATTCAAATTCCATTCGAAATCCTTTGTCACATCAAAATCTCTTCATCCAAGAAAGGTAAGGATTGAGGAAGCGAAGACATTACTGGTGTGCAATGACGCCGAACGTTTTATGTAGTGTGAAGCATTGACGCTGAGCTCTAGGGGAGACCCCTTCGGTCTTCAGACATCTGCCTTGGAAACGTATTAATCTTCGTTGGGGAAAAGAGGGTTTTTCGACCTGAAAGTTTTGTTGGTCAAGAGGCGAAATTTACAGGTCATGTTTTTTTTGGGTGGTAAATTACTCTGATTTAGAGTGGACGGTGTGTAAGTTTTTTATTTGAGAGTAAACAAATAGGAAGAAAAGAACAGCAGCTAAATTTATGAAAGAAAAAGAGGTAGGTGCAGCAGTTACATTGTTGAAGGGGTGTCTATAATGGTGCATCTCCATGATACATTTTTAGTACAGACAGTAGTAGATTATCACACTGACATTTGTCTACACTGCTACGTTGTTCTGATAAAATTCTATAGATATCTTCGTAAGTGTATACTGTAACTATACCGTGTTGACGCATTATATGGTCTAAAAAATGTCAATCATATGATTATACAACAGCAGGGCTGAAGCCTACTGGGGCCAAGGGTCTCTTTCTAAAAGGAAGATTCGGCCCGGGTATGAAAGGCAACGAAGGAAAAAGAGTGAATTTTTAGTCATTAAAAGTCTGACTGAGTCTGTCATTGGATGATTTTCCCACCTACAAAAAAAATGATTATATAACAGCCGGCCTTAGAAAACTCATAGTAAATTAGAAATTAAGGCTAATAGACATCATATGACGCAAGGCAGTTTGATCAATCAAATTGGGCCACGTTAATCCGTGCGTTATCTCGTATTTGACCCAGTTGTGGCAATGGCTGACTGTCCCCTTGTTTATCAGATGCAATCAATATGCTTCTTATAATATCGGAGAAAGATTCGAATGATTTTGACCAAAATATAGTAAGTTACAATGTTCTGAAAATATAACCACAGTGAGATACAAAATAAACAGTCGTTGTTGCAATATATTTCAACACCAGATCGTATTTTTTATTTAATTTAAAGTTGATTTATTGCTGTAATGTCTCTGTTAACAATCAACTGTTGATTTATGTTTTCAGTCAAGAACCTTTGACTTTGATCATTTGATATTTTCATCATGACTGACAGCAATTTAACGGAAAGATGTTAGAATGACTACTAAATTAAAGAAAACTTCCGGACTTGGATTTATGATATCTATAAATGTCTCATCTTGCTCTTGTTGCAGCAAATTTTTAGAATCAGCTTCAGTTTCATCAGCATCAAATTCATCACGGTCAAGTTTCTCTTGAGTCATACCTTCTCCTAACTCCTAAGATTAGGTTTCCTAAGCCCAATTCATGGGAGTATTAGTGGTAGGAGAGTAAATTAAATCTATCACCCACTAATACTCATTAGAAATTGCTATATATATCCGCTCTCTTAACGATTCAAGAGAAACCGTCGAAAATAAATCAGAGGCCATCCCATTAACACAAACTACTTAACTAGCTACATATACTGATCCAACAATAGGATTAGACCTATTACCAATATATCGAGGTTAAACCATTTTATCTCAAACTCCTGTAACCGTTGCTTTCGCCACATAAAACACTTAACCGGCTATTAAACGTACTTGTATAGTTCCTATCTCGCCTTTGACCATGTCTGCGGTATATTCAGGTATGATATGATTTATATGACGTCACTAAATTATACCGGAGGCAATTCCCTGGGGTGCTGTAGAAATATTCTCTTTATAATGGAGTTTCGAGTCTGGAAAGGAACGTATGTTTTGTACGGTTCAATATAGTTTAATTTAGATAAAGTAGTTGTGTTTTTTGAGATTTTGTCTGATTTATTGGTTGAAATTTGAAATATATGTAGTTTGTTGAATTCTTTTTAGAATTACTTTAAATTAAGTTGGTAGGTATTTCTGTTTAATAGAAATAAATATATTTTATTATTATCATTTTGATTGCATATAAGTACGGTCATTGACTTTGCGTTACAAAACAATATAGATACCAAAGTAAAAATAGTATCGCAGTTGTCTATGTGGTATTGTTTGTACTTGTAGAGCTATCGCTGTTCAGCTGTTGTGATAAGGCCACCATTGTAACCATTGATTAATATTTGTGTAAAAAGTTTTGTAACTATTTTGGTACTCCAAAAATTAAATTTATTCTATAAAAGTATAAAACCTTATTTTTTAACAAAGAATTTAATTACTCAAAATAAATAAATTATATATTAAACAAAAACTTGTAATTAGTATTTTTAACACTTCAACAGCTTGCGTCAAATTAGTCCGACTGGTATTTTCGTGTCCTATTTACCTACCAAGTTTCAGTGTTTGTGACTGGCTACTCCATCTCGTTTAGCTCTTCGATCCTCATAGTTAACAGTAAAGCTCATGAGATAGAGTATCTTGGTCGTGGATCTGCGACCTTGGCGGAATAATCGCGCTGTTTATCGGATATATCTAACGTAGGTAGTTAAAAGATTAAATGAGTTTAAGTCAGAAAAAAGTATACACAGAACAAACTTAGACCCTTTTTAAACGAAAGTTTATGTTCAGAACCAAAACCATATTCAAGCAACAACGTCTAGAACATTCTCAATAGAAACCAGTGTCGTAACATGTGTTCTCCGAATGTGGCTAACTATTTTAGCTCCTTAATAGTCTTATGACACAGTACGCAGATGTTAGTTATCTAATCTAGATTTCTATATGTTCCCAGGGTGCGCACGAAATGGGAATGTTTGTTTAGTAAACGCGTGTTTTTAGTAACGGTCGCTTTTTATTTATGAGTATGTTTTTCTTAGATCATTTTTGTTTCTCAGAAATTAGCGAATTGGTTCTCACTCTCAGGATTATTGGGCCACGTTACAACAATAATTCTGTGAATATCATTTCCTGTCATATTGTGTATTAATTGAGAAATAATAATATTTATAAACATAAATCTCTGAAGTGAATTTTTAATTGAATTCTTAAAGAACTTTAAATCCGTTTGTACATGTTTATGAATAAGATACCAAGTGTTGGTATGGTATATATTTGGTTTATTATGTGATAAAAACCGTACAAACAAGATACACCTACTATGTTTTATCATTCGAGTACTTTTCATCAAACTAAAACTGCTACCCTACCGATATTTCACAAAATCTATCCCATGCACTAAACATCGTTTAATGCAGAACCCACAGCTGAAACCGCGCTGAGCAGGTTTTTAATTAAATAATGTTGGCATCACGTGCTGCCTAATGCATAAACCTTATAAACAGCGAGCGATAAAGCGCAATGTGCGCCGAATTTCAATGACCGTTATAATAAATAATTTGAAATTAGAATTTAGAAATAAACTTTTTTTTTGGAATTTACTTTTCTGTGTTGGTTGGCAGTTTATTTTTTCTTTTAAAACAATACAGTTAATTGGCATTTAGCTTTTTTAAGAAGCGGTTAAACAGTTTTTGGTGCAATTTTTTTTTATTGCTAATAATTTTACTCTATAATTATTTCAATAAATAATGTCCTCTTTACACTAAAAAATCGTCATGATGTCAATGATACACAAATTCACGTTTTATAATGTTAAAATATTTTCTTATTAATCAAACCAATTCTATTTTCCCAACTGAAAGAAGTATTTAGAAATTGCTCTTAAGTAAAACTACAAACTTTGCTATCATAATATAAAGCCAATAAATATTTCCCAGTAAGAGCATAATGTGAAGGCGACGTACATTCAGCGTATGCAAAATGTAGTGGACCGGAGTGCTCTGCAGTGTGGTTTGGAGGAAAATTTTAATAAAGTAAATGGGCTTTAAAGCTTTTCAAATTTTCTTCAGTAAAATTTCATATCCCTCACATGCTTATATTCGTTAAAGCTTTCAGTGAACATTTTAATAAGTGAAATGTCTTAAAATATATTTTAGGGCATATAGGTAGTTGAAGTTGGTAAAAACATTTTATTTTATAATTTATGTACACTCAGAAGAAGATATGTTATTATATAAATTTGTACAAAGGTACTTGCTTATTTGAAATAGAAAGTTCCTGCAGACCTGCGAAAAGAGAGATTAGAAGAAACGTGGACAGTAATGTGTAGAAATAAGAAAATAAGAGTATAATAGTACATATATTTGTAAGAGTGTTTTATTTGTGTATATTTTTAAACTTTATTTGTTTTTAAACAACACTGACTGATATCAGGTACAAATAATAATGATCTATGTAAAGTCATTTGTAGAAAAACCTTTCAACTCTTCCAATAAAAGAAAACCAAGAACCCTCTATATCACTACCTCACTATCATTCAGTAAAAAGCGTAGACCGAAAAGATGCAGCACCGACTCGTCAAGTACTTATTGCATCAATAAAATACACCGTAAATGCTTCAAGCGTATCCCAGACCAATTCTCAAGCATTCGAAAAAAACAATTTTACTACTACAACACTTGCAAATTCTATTTTCACAACAGTAAGAGCTAAAATAGATTGAGACGACTGTAGTCTAGATTTTGCAGAGCTTTCTGTCTAGGCAAGGAAGCGAAGTTTACAAGAAAGGATTTCGTCGTAACTAAACTATAATTTCGTCTTTTATACGACGTATTCAATATGAAAAAAGAAATGGGTAGTCCGCTGTCTTTGATGAGTTTTCTTTTTATCTTTGTTTGTGTAGATTTTTAAAAAGAAATTTGTTGGATTTGCCAAGAGGGATGTATTATGCCAAATCGAATGCCAAATAGTCGAATATCAATTAATCGAACACTTTAAATCGAACATCTAAATACTCGAACGTTCATAATATCGAATGGTTAATAAATCGAACACTCAATACGTCGAGTGTTCAAAATATCGAATGTGTATTTGATCGAGCGGTCAACGCATCGCACTTTCTCCCGAAGGACAGGCGAGGTTCCTCTTCTCTCCGGGCCATGGCCTGTAGCAGAGACCGACCAGGATGGTTTCTGGCGATAGCCCTCTCGAGGACACGGGTGGCGGTGCTCCATCCAAGCGGGACGCACATCCACCATATGCTCCACCATGTCGTACTAGTTGGATAAATAGCAAATATTACTCTTGAAAGTAGTCTTTTGAGAAAACATAAATATGTCCATAGCTGTTCATCTCTAATCCATAATGTATAATGTAAATAGAAAGCGATCATAATTAATTCAAACCCTAACTGTTATTACAAATAGTTATAATACAACCACCCACATCTCAATTACAGCATAAAATTACAGAGTAATAATATTATTACGAGACAGAGTCACCATAATGAAATAGAAAGCAAACAGGACTATTAAAGCATGTCTGAGTCTTTTCAAGAACACCCAATTATTTCTGTTATTCTTCAACATAGCTGAGCTTTACGTAAGAGGGTATTATATCATATGTTGTAATATTCCTTTTGTCTCGTTTTTCTGGGAATATGTTTTTATTCACATTGGTTGCTATAGAAATCCGTTGCGTCTTATTAGTCTTTATATTATAATATACTCAACAAAATAAACTTTTCGTCCAATTGGATTTTATTGCTCTCAGAATCCTATTTTTTTTTATTGTCCATTACATTCAAATTCATACATTTTCTAGCTTCATATTTTTTTAATCATTTCTTCTACTTTTCTTTCTTAAGAAAGAGCTTTATTTTTGTTGCTTTCTTTTAACACTTCATAGGATACATCCTTTACAATGTCCCCCACAACACCGCATCTGTATTTGCTTAAAACTTTAAATTCAAAAAACAATCTCCCCATGATATATGGAGCGGCAAACATGACGCAGCTCAACGTAGCGGTCCTAAAGGCGTGGCAAACAAATGGCCGTAATCAAGTCGTCGGGCTATGTTGAGCTGTGCTCAGTCACCACATACACCTCGTAACGGTCGTACAAAAGACTATGTATGAAAACTGTTACACTTCCTTCATAGATATTGTAACACCCGTTAGTACCGTTGGTGCTGTGTTTGTTATGAACTGTTATGACTTTTTGTTCTTTAGCTGTACTTGGAGGTTGTCAAGCGAGAGATTATGATGATATCTTACTTGTTGCTGAAATGAAATGATAATGATGCTATGTTTAAAAATTTCCATAGGTCGTCAGCTTTTATCGCCATTATCATTATTGACAGCCTTGTTAATTTTTCCCTCTTCTCTCTTGAACTTTTCCAGCAGTGAGTGGGTGCTATCGAGTGTGTGTGAGTGTGTACGTAGCCAAATTGATCGTAACATTATGCTGCTTCTTTATGAAGTCCTTATAATCGACTTCAAAACAGTTTGTTCTATCTTAAATCTTAAGCTGTGGATTTAAGGATTTCAGCTAATGGTTACTAATTACTATTAAACTATTTACTTTAGTAAAGATAGCTATCCTATAGGTAATTAACCTGGTAATAATTCATTCCATCCAATGCAATATTCCTCTGGCAAGGCAACACCTAGAGCACAGTAACATCAAGTAATGTTCATCTAAAGATTAGCACAAACTACGACATAACATTTCAGTAATGTACAATCAACCGCACTGTAATGCACCAGTTTGTCTTTAGCAGCACCTTCACCTGGTGGCAGTTAGGTTGGTTTTCGTACTACCGACATGCGGTTGATTTTACCAAAGCTCTGAGACGTTTTGACACTCCTGGCATTGGCAATGGCATACGAAGGTGTTGCGACGTGCCAACTGCCAACTTGTAACCCGAACGTGCCAAATACCCGCAATAATTGTACACTTGACATTGTTGATGATGTGTAGTAGCAATGTTAATGTAGAATTAGATTTGTATTGTTTTGGATTCATTTTTGGAGGTTATTAGAGCTTCCATAAAATGGTACAGAATCTAAATTTATAAACATATACTGGTATCCTGGTTCTCTGATTTAACATAAGAAAAATACGTATAGATTGGATAATTATATTAAAAATCCTTTGATGTGATAATGCTAAAATCACACTATAAATGGTTAGTGAAACTAATGAATATGGAAATTTTAAGATGACTGGACAACCAACAGATGCTCATACTGAAAACAAAAATAATTCTATAACATTTGTATTTAAAAATTAAAACATGTCCACGAGATGTTTCTCATTCTAAACATCGAACTAAATGCTTTGCAAAACTTTCACGATGTACATAATTTAACATTACGACGTGGACACGTTGGAATTTAATATAATAGCTCTTTGCTAACGTTGCAACCATCATATTATAATTTATTTATTATTATTTATTTAACCTTTAGAACTTGCGAACTAGTAACATAGAACATGATTTAAAAATGATGAAGAGCTTTAGAAGTTAGATTAAAAAATGAATTGTACCAAAAAAATCTGTAAGGCTAAAATAAACAGAGGCAAATTTATAAAGCGGGATTCCAATGTACATTTAAATTCACTAAATTAATGTAAACACGGAGATTTAAACGAGAGTCTCATTATATATTAACCAAAGCAGGGATGTTCCATTTTGTTTCCCTTTGATCATCCCTCCTTGCCTCTAAGACTGAGGATTAAGAAGCTCTAACGAGGTCTCACTTTAGCATAATTATTCACTTTATCAGCTAAAAAAATCAATTTGCTAAATAAAGGAGGTCCTGTTACTTGGATTAAAGAGGGCAACCAACCTTAACAATGTTGTCCAATGTTGTCAATGATAGATTCTGTTTTGTTTGACATGTCACTTTAAAAAAATTTCATTTCATTTTCAAAAAATCTTTTGCCTATTTCTGTAACTGTTCTTTTTTAAAAAAATCTTTTGTCAGTTTTTGTAACAGTTCCATTTTCAAAAAATCTTTTGCCCATTTCTATAACTGTTCCATTTTCAAAACAATCTTATGCCCATTTTTGTAACAGCTCTAACTCTATTGTCGCATAAATAATTTACATATTTCATCGGCTCCTCCTATTAAACTTATGACTATTATAACAAAACGCGGTATAACTAATGTTCTACCCGTAATTAAAGTACACAAAGCTTGCACACATTAAAGTTATGCAAACAGCATGATTGATGACCATCTAGGATGAGATTAACTGCATCATCTTATACGTTATATCATTTGTTCTATAATTACACCTTACTTTCATTGCACAGTTGGCGACGTACATATCAGATTCGATATTGTTACTCGTTAGAACTTCCTGAAGAAAGTAACTTTTGCGTCGATGAGAAGAAATTTCCCGGACAACTTTTCATTCGTATTAATGGTTGCTGGTAACCGGATAATAACTGAGTATTACCCTTGATAATATACTGTTATGGAGCGGTTTCACCGGAATGCTACCGTTAGGAATAATTTTTACCCCTAGGAAACGGTAAACACTAAAGTTTATCTTTGAAGGCAAAACTGTTCAAGATCTTAGTAACAGATTTTCTATATCAAATGTGGTTATAAAATTGACTTTCAATGTTTATTTTGATATATTTAGCTTTAGTCCAAGATTTGTTTTGTTAAGCTGTAGCTGTTTAAAGGTTACCTAAAATAATTTGATTATTTACCGCAGCGATAATACTACCCTAGTTTAACCCGTATGTCCAAACATAACAGACCGGTTTCCTCAAAACCAACGTCACCGCACTGCATTATCTCTTTATTCTGGCCATCAACCCTCCCATATCATCATTTGGTCCTATTTCACCTTTAGTATCATTATCTGGATCCATGTTATCACGCAGGTCGGGTCATTCCGGCCCGGTGGCCGCAGACGTTAACAGGGTTAACACCGCCTTTTGTTTCGCCTGGCGACTGACTTTACCCGGCGCACATCAATTTTAGAAGCCGCCATATTTGAGCGGTGTTGAATTTTGGAGTGCTTAAATGTTTGATGTAGTGCCGTGTTGAATAATTTGCTATTCACTTTAGGTGGATATTTGATAAAAGAATCAGAGTTTGTGTTAATATTTGCTAAGTGTTTTTCTCTTTCCTTTTTTAGTTTCTCAAAGTAAGACATATACTTTAAAACGTATAAGGAACCGTCTTGTAAATGAAAATTAATGGTAACAATATGTATAAATTACCTTCATAGGACACTGTCATATTGTGTCCAGAAATGTTTATCATACTCGTTAACGTAGATATAATCTTTTAATGCACTCAAGGGCTAACTTTTACTTTGGACTGAGGCGTGAATGTGGCAATGCCGCGTATCTTCGGATCATATTACATATTAACAATATTATTGATAACACTGCGAAATATTTCGATGTAATATTTTAGATTGCTTTCAGTTACTGTTAAATAGTGAATTGTTGTTTTATATGTATTTTAAACAAATATGTTTAAAAAATATGCTTTTTTGAATATTTCAAGTACCTATGTAAAAATTTAAATTGAAAAAAGTAAGCTCTTTAATTTTGAAATACCTACTAAGTTATACGAGGCACGTAGTGCCTCATCTCTAACTTATAAAGTTATCACTTTCCACCAAGAAAATATTTAGTCCTAACTTACCAACAATTTTAAAGCACTTAAATTTCCCCGAGCGCTAAAACATCGCTCATATATAAAGGGTGTAGACTAAAAGCCACCTCGTAACATCACGGCTGTAAGAGCTTTAGTTCGGTACAGTTATAATCGTGTTAGCGAAGCACCGCAGTTATGACGTCACACAGAACCCTGACTGAGCATGGTACACCTGTGAAATTACGTTATGGTTAATATTTCATAATAAACTGAAACGGCTCAATCTCAATGTATTTATAAAAACTAATATTCACTGTTTTATGTATGTACACACACATATTTAACGCAAAAGGAACAAATAAATACAAAGCTCTGGAACGCAAATGGCGTCTGAAGGAACATAGGTGGGTTTTAGTCAGGAAGAGTCTGAAACCGATCCACCCAGAGTGTAAGAATTTATTTCATAAATTCCTACCAAAAAAAAGCAGCACATCTTTTTAGAGGTGGGTAAGTATGCAGAACAAGGTGTAAACTCCCGCAAACCTCCGTTGAAAATGGAGGATCCTCCGACCAGACGGAAGTATTGTCTGATCTAGGCAACCGCTCAATAGATGATTTTGGTCATCCTTACTAATATTATAAAAGCAAGTGAGTTTGTTTGTCCTGGAATAGGATATAAGGTACTTTTTATCCCGGAATTATGTTCCCTTGGGATAATTTTCTGCTTTCACGCGGGTGAAGCCGCTGGGAGCAGCTAGTTATATTCAAATTGGGCGGAGAACTCTAATTGCTAAATGCAGGATTTCGTAGTTTAGTTACTGTATTGTGGGTTTATAGATATCGCTACATCTACAATGAAATGTATAATCTATTTACATGTGTAAAGGTTTCTGATCTCTGCAGCCTGTAACAAAATTTGTCACGTGCACTTTATGTAACTGTGAAAAGTTACTCGTACTAAAAATTCTCCTGTAGTCCAGCCTTAAAAAAACGATACTTACAGTGCATTTATAGTACATGCAGCAAAACGACGGTTTAAACTTAAACGCCTTTTACGTTGTTTTATGTGAACATTTCCGCAAAAAAAATAGCGAGTCTGCATGGACTCATGGAGCTACAGTAATTAAAAATGTATAAATTGGTTTAACGTACATAATTTATTTGAAACTGTCTGCAAAGTATTAAATGGATTAAAATGAATCGTTAAAACACAATTTGATACGAATTTCTTTTTTTTTTTAATAATAATAATAATATTCCACAACTATCACACAACGCCGTCTAGTCCCATGCTAAGCAGAGCTTGTGTTAATTAATAAATAAACCACAACCGCACACTGAAAGACGCAGCGTTGGAAAGCATCCCACCAGGTGTACCTGGTGAGGGTCGCGGAAATCCGATGGATGCGAGACGCACAGAATCGTTCGTTGTGACAGCACTTGAGAGAGGCTTCTGTCCAGCAGTGGGTGGCTGCTGGCTGAAATAATGGTGAAAATGAATAAATTATAACTCGGTATTTCAATAGGTAGATAGATATTATGTAAGCCAATTAAAACACTATCTTCATTTGATTGGACGGAAATATGAATGAAATCAGCCTGATTTCCATTGAAGATTTAATTTTTACCAAGGATTTGATGGCAATAGTGACAACGTGTAGTTAAAATGATTTAATCACTTCAGGATTTATTTTCAAGAGTTAAACAACGCTTGCCAAGGTTAGTAAGTAGATGGGTGACTATCAATCATTGGAAAACACTACGCACCTTTGGTAGAACAAGGGCACAATAGCTATGTTAATAATGTTCTAATTTTGTTCTGCTTTGTATGACATAAACTATATACTATATTCTTTTAGGTGTATCGTTTACAAATATTAAAAACTATTAATACTAAACATATTTAAGTCAGTTTTGGCAATTTATGACAATAAAATTATGCCCTTGTTCTACCAAAGGTGCGACTAGTTTGTGGTCCCGTCTGTCATATATAACTTTTTGACAGTTATTACGGGTAGTCACAAGCCAGAAAATCTGTCGAGTCTTGCTAAGGGCCAGACAAATTAATTCAAACCTGCTTAAGCATCTTTCCAGAAAACAATAATCTTAAATAGTAATCGAAAATACCCAGTAAGTATTACATAATACCTCACAAAATATCCAAATATCAAAAACAGACACCGCAATACTTTTCCAGTTCTAACATTTATCAAGAGGTGCCAAATTAATTACGGTATCGCACACAGATTAATAGTCAAGTGTCAAGCGTAGAGGCATCGTGCACAGAGTAGGCGGAACAGAGAGTGGCCGTTATCGGTTCAGATACAAGTACCCTCTTCAACGTCACTTGAGGACTGTAACTTTACTTAGTGATACGTTTACTGTAGGTTCTCGATGATAGGTCGTGCGGGAGGAATGTTTGTGTTTTGGATTTTTGTTTTGACTGTGGTTGTGATCTGAAATATACTGTTGTTTGATATTAGTTATTTTGGATTTAGTCATATAAGAGTGTTAATAAGTTCCAGGGTTGGATCTTCTCCTACAAGGTGGACTGATGGCCAGGTAAGGGCGGTAATCCGAATGATACTACACGCACAAGACCATTCTGTAAAGAGGGGCCTGTCCAACAGTGGACGTTTTTTGCCTGAAACGATGATATAAAAGATTCTTGGAGAGTTGTAATTGCAGCAAAACTGTCATTGTCATGAACTTTGCGTCTATACTAAAATTACAAAGCTGATGAGATTGTTTGTTTGAACGCGCTAATCTCAAGAACTTGTTTATCAAAAGAAAGAATTTTCGATAGCCCATTTATTGAAAAAGGCTTTAATAATTATTACATATACGCTACGTATCATCACGCTACGATCCACGGGAGTGGACCAGTAACCAAAAATACCGTTAAAACGGCAGGCATCATAAATTAAAAAAAAAACCTTAGTATAGAATAAAAATATCTATCTGCGTTTTGATTGACGGTCAACCTTATCATCGAGTGTATGTTTTACACAGAATTATGGAATCCTTGTAGGTAAGTGGAAGATTATTTCTGAAATCGATGAGTAATACTGGGTACTTAAAACTGTACGTTACGAAACTACTGTAGGTAATGTTTAAGCGTATTTTATTATTACGACAATACCCAACATGCAAAAATCAAGCAGTATCATACCAAATGACATTTACAAATTGAATGAAACAAAACAATATGTCCTATTCCACACACATTACGCGAGCCCCGCGACGAGTGCCCCCAAATTAACCGACAATTACAAGTGACAAAGGTAAACGGTTCCATTCTCGCATAAATTTAAATACATTTGATTCGTGTACCACGGTTCCACTAGTCGCGTGTATTCGGTACGAAATCCATTGAGTACACGAGACGGGGAACGAATCCTTTGTGACAGATGCGCAGTGCAACCGGCCCTTTCAATACACGTAGATAGGTGGTACAATAAAACGTGTCGCTTACTTTGATCGCCGATTTTACGTGAGGTTTATAGTATACGATGATAGCGTATGAGTGAAAAATTAAATTGATTGAATAGTTAAATCCAGTAAATTCGTAAGCCGTAAGTGTGGTAGTACTAACGCAAAATTCTGACTTGCAAAGTTCTTTAAATGTTTTTATAAACACATTCTCATGATAAAAATCTGACCGATTACTTTGCCTATATTTCGACTAAAGGTCGGATGAACGTACTATAGTCGAAATATAGGCAAAGAAGTCATTTGGTTTTAAGGACCAAGTTTGAATAAATTATAAAATATTTGATGGCAAAGCTTGGGAAATGGGCTTCTGGATTTTTTTTACCATTCCTCTGGAACATATATAGCAACTGATGCAACAAAGTTGGGTTTATATGCAACGTAGTCAATAAAAGCCTGACGCGATCACTCCACCGGGAGGGAGGAGTTACTTAATTTTATGATTTTCCATCTTAAAAGATCCAAATAAGTCACCGCGACCTTGGAACGCTAACGACAACTGAGGATTGGTTGTAGTCGGTAAACTGTCTGACACTAGTTCGTTTCTCAAAAACACAAAGAAAAAACACTTATACACACAAGTTTCCCCCTTGCACCTCAAAGAACCTAATCACTATGACTTAACAACCCTTCATTGGATGCTAAAACCACTCTCAACCAAGCTAGACCACATGAAATAAAACCGTAAAGCCACTCCTAAACTAGATAGATTACGTTACAGAGTGTTCTGTTACTAATAAACTCTCGTTAGCCCTGTCTTAGGTTTAAAGCTGCATTAGTCTCGACTTTTATCTACCCAGTCTGCCCACCCTCGATTAAGTTACGGGTTTCCAGTGCGAGTTGGAAAAGTTGTTTGAACGATTCTAAAGTGGAAGTAGAAAACAGGTCTATGATTCCGTTTTGTAAAATTGAAATCTTGTATGGGTAGTATATTTATTTATTTTACAATTTACTAGCTTTTACCCCCGGCTTTGCCTGCGTACATAAAATATAGCCTATGTCACTCAAGAATAAAACAGCTCTCTATCGGTATAACATTTTTAGCAAACGGACCAATACTTTCAGAGATTCCTACAAACAAAAAGAAATAAACTTTACCTCTTTATTATATTAGTGTAGATGGATAGTGTAGATGTATACATATAACAAAAGAAGAGATACCATTATAAAAAATTGTACAAAGGTTATTTCAAAAAAAAAAATCTTCCAGCAGACCAGCGAAAGGAGAGATTAAAAGAAATGTAGAAAATAGTGTGTAGAAACCAGAAAAGAAGAGTTTGCGTAATCGTAAATAAAACTTATAATAATCTAAATATTCATTTAATTAGTTTATGTAATATTTAATATTAAAATGGATATAATTTTTTATACTTATTTTTTTTATTTCTTTTGTTAACCATTCTATTCCACTCCTGAGCAAAGTTCTTTCTCCTTCCAGTTCTGGCGAAATATGTCTCTGGTGAATATTAGTTTTCCTACTTACCTACTCTTTTCATTTCATTGTAAAACTGAATCCTGAAGTCTTTGCCAATCTAGGAATATAATTTCTTAACTGCCAAAAAGTTCCTACGACAATGCGTTGTCGCATTGTCACGTCGAACTAAATAAACATTTACACGGACTCCATTGTATTTCTGATCCTTTTACCAAAATTTCGTTTACACAGTGAGCATAATGAACAAAAATAACAAACTAAATTCATCCAAACCGCGTTATTACATTAAATCAAGTGGAGTGTTCCTGCTAGCGTTGGGTTCTTTTGTATCTAAATAGCAGGACCCTAGAGGCGGTCACTAAATGAAGAAAAACAAAAGCCGGCCATTAGGGTTGTGCCCAGCTATGACAAACAATGCAGCGTGAATGAATAGGGTTGGCGCGTAATTTTGTTCTCTAACGATGACTATTAAGTTATTAGATTAGCTATCTGATGCAACTAGAGGAATAACTGATTCCGATAACTAGTTTCAGAATTAGGGGCTTAATTTTGTAGTGTTACATTTTACTCTTGCGTCCAGTTAAAACAAAAAAAGTGTGTGTTAAGACGCACTATTTTGACTGCACTAAAAGTGCAACGACGTTGTAAAAAAAACGATTTTTTTTGTTTGTTATTCTGAATGGCGTCGATTCAATGGATGCGAGAAACACCAGACCTGGGGGAAGTCAATGCCCAGGTGTGGACATCTTGCAGCTGTAATGATGATGACGATGATGATGATCAAATAGCGTCGTTTTATATTCGAGAGCTACCCGAGTACCCGACACACTCAGGAACAGATAATACTTATTGGTTTGTGCCTAGTTATTTACATATGTAGGTACATCTCTACCTAAACACTCGTCTAGGATATATTGACCATACGAAAGTCGTACCTTTGGTTTAACCTAAACAAAACATTACCTTGTAAACTGCAAACAGAAATCCATTAAATTCAGCTCAACCTGTTAAGGAAAATAACACTCACAATTTCATCTGATAATTAAATTCACCGGCACCCAGGTGTCAGCCCTGAACGAAAATAATATATTTTTCCCGTAGTGCGTGAACGGAATTCACATTAATCTCGTGGTTCCGCCACTTCCGACCTGTGTCCAAAAAATCTATACTTTTTGCTGTAGTAAGCACAATTGAGCCAAATTTTTGCCACGTCTGAAAAATGGACGAGTTTAACGAATAAAATGGAAGGAAATCTTTGTAGAAATTTCTGTAGTTCCCCCAAAAAAGATGATGCAGCGAAAAGCTTTATGTCGTACCAGTTAGGAAATAAAACAGATTTTTTTTTGTTTACTCATAAAAGTTAAAATAAAAACTCAACTTCTGCTTTTTAAAACACTCAACATCATCATCATATCAGCCGAAAGACGTGAAAATACAAAAGCGTAGTTTTTAAACACTAGATTTTTAATAACAAGTAGGTACTACTGATTAAAGGTTTATAATGACTCATTATCGTAACTGTACTAGCTGCTATGCTACCAGTTGCTTCACCCGCATGAAAGTAAAAAACATAGTCAAATAATATTTATTCCAGGACAGGTCTACCCATGCATCTAAATAATAATACAATAGAACCTGAATAATTTCATTACCTAAGAAAATGCATCAACATAGATGAGCTTAATGCCTGAAGCTCACACGAGGCTTCTGTCTCTGTTTTGTGATCTTCCGGGTAATCATCGTCTTAATTCATAAATCCCCAAGCGACCACCGGTGGCCGCGCATCTATTGTCTTACTATTGTGTCTCTAATTGACGGTATCTGAAGGGTTAATTGACGGTATCTGAAGGGTTAAAAAGGAATAAAAAAATAATAATTGTAAATTGCGTAAGCTAAGTAATGTGTGCAGTCCATAATCGTAATTCAGTCCATTTAGCTGTAGAAGAGTGAAGAAGTAACAAACATACACACTCACAAACAATTGCCTTTATAACATTAGATGTGACAAAGCTATTAGAACGTCTGTAGACACTGTAGGCGGCTAGGCTTGACTATGGATATAGATGAGTAGACAAAACATCTTGCTAATGACTTTAGTAAGATCTTGCCAGACACACAAAAACGTTCATTAACAACCGTTTCAAATACCATCTCATAATATAATAGGTATATGATTGTATTGTATTTTTTTTACTAGTGCTTGACTGCAATCCCACTTGGTAAGCAGTGATGCAATATTTGACGGTAAAGCGCACTAGTTCATTAGGAGCCTATTCACTCTAGCCTTGGGGTCACCTAAGTTAATATAAATGGTTTTATTATATTTTGTCTCATTTGATTTGTTTACTAACTTTAGCTTTTCTGTATTTTACAAGCTTTTATTTAGTTTCACCTGTCCCGATATTTGTCTGTAATCAAATCTTATAAATTAAATTTGACCCACTTCCCGGTTATCAATTGAGCTGCAATTTTGCATGCATATGTAAATCAGATGACAATGCAAAATTATTATGACATGGAGCTGATCTGATCATGGAACCGGAAGGTGGGTAAGTTTGGGCTCGTATAATTCGTCTTGACGAGTATTAATTATATAGGTATACTGAGCTATAAAAGCTTGCTATGAAAAACTAATTTTCATTAAAAGTTTGTTCGTGTTACCAACAACCTTTAAGTATGGAGAAATTTGAAATAAATGTTATTGTTGTGGGTTGGTATTCTGTGAACCTGGAATCTTGGAAAGCTACCTATATTATTGTTATAAACAAGGAAGGAATCGAATACGGCATTTCGATGTCACCTGCAACCTCCGTTAATGACTTTTAATATTAATAACACTTCGCATATGATACGCGATATTAAAATTAATTAAGGTTTTCATCGGTACACCTGTGCCAGTGGCGGTATGACGTTTTAATGAATTGCCGGCGTGCCGTCACTCGGCCGTAATGACCATGGGGTGACATGTGACGCCATACTGATATGTTACTGTGAGAGGGGACATGGGGGTGATACGGTGAAACTGTGTTGTGTGATGTGCGATCCAAAAAAATACGAGAGGAGTAGCTTTTCTCATTCCTGATACTTTAAATAAATAACTGTATTTTACCAGCTTTTATTTAGTTTCACTTGTCCAAATTAAATTTGATCCACTGAGGTTCCCGATTGAGCTGAAATTTTGCATGCATGTGTAAATCAGATGACAGTACAAAATTATTATGATATGGAGGTGATCTGATGTTAGAACCAGAAGGTGGACATACTGAATTCGGTAGTTAAATGATATAATAATATGATAACGCCTGGAAACTCTGTTAGTATTTGGTAATTCCGAGTTTTAACCGACAATTTCACAAAACTTGCTACAGAAAATAGCTGTTTTTTTTAAACCCTTAAAAGTTTTTGAAAAAAGTTGTCGTCATTTAGAATTTTAATAAAATTTGCAAGGTCTCTAGAGGATAACTTTTTGGACTTTTTTAATTTTTAGGCAAATTATGAAGTGTCAAATTTCATACAAAATAGGACATTTTCAGAGGTTTTTACTGGATTAGTTTTACACAAATTTAGAAATTGGTTTCTTTAGAAACCTAGATAATACGAGTATCCACAAGATACTGTGTTTCCAAAATATGTCATGAAAAATGTGTAATAACGTCATAATCAGTTATGAGCGGTTGTATCAAAAACAGTGAAAATGTGAGTCATGATGCACCACCTTAACGTGTTTTCATAGGTACATCCGTAATATTGGTAATGTTAAAATAGTTACCCATCTACAAATCAAACCTATATGTTGCTTAACTTGTTATTACTTAATCACGATCACTGGGTAATAAAACTGCAAATATTCTATTCCATCATCAAATTGAGAAATATAGTCTAGAATAAAACCTAACCAACAAACGCGTCGGCATTGCTGTTAGTCGCCATGTGTCGGCACTAAAATTGAGTGTCACCTCGCAAACGGGCTTCGTATTGCATCGATAGCGCAAAAAGTGCCAGTTGGCATACAACTTTTAGTACATATACTTTCAGTTTCGATCGCCGAATTTTCATATTTTTAAAACAATCGAGATAAAATTTAAAAGTCTATCCATCATCGATGGTTTGGTTTTTGATGAGAATACATTTGTTTTGTAGGTAAATAGGTAAAAATGTGATTTATCGTAAAATTACTAACTTTTTCTTGCGACTCGTCGTAACTTATCCTGCAGGAACTTCTTAATTCTACGGAATAACAATATATATCCACAAGACACATCATTGATATTAATATCAAACCAACACTAAGAGATTACTTTTTATCTTGTTTATATTAATAGTAAAACTCTGACAAATGTTTTATGGTCTAAGTTACGGGACGATCAGGATAGCTTCGTTAAAAATTTGTAAATACAAGTAGAAAATCGTGATTGTTGAAAGGAATGGAAGGCAATATTCAGTAGTGGGACCACACGAGCTAGTAAATTAAAAATATGTACAGAAAGTTAATAAATAGAATAATAATGTTAGGTCAACACTGTATGACAACAAAAATAATATACCTACTATAATAAATAAATAGTAAAAAATTGGTTGGTTTTAAAAACAACAGTAATGATAAATTGTTTAAATGTTTTTCAAAATACAAAAAATCTAACTTTTTTTCTAATATTATTAACATTTTCACCACGAGCCGCATTAAAAACGGTGTTATAAACCTTGTCATGTGCCTAATTACAAAACATTGATATCTCATACAATCTACACTGGCAACGTCCATTCTAAAATCCGCTGGTCACAGTGACGTGTCCATCATTTGCTTTTACAAATTGAGTGTCACTTCGCATCAGTCGAACGAAGGGTTATTACAAACATTTTTGACACAACCTGCTGAGACGGGTTAAATTTGGAACTCAATCGAGTTTGGTTGCAATGCTTTAGTAGATACTGTCAAAACTGCTACAAAGAAAAAAATAAACTTTACGGTATATTCGCAGATATAACCCCTACAAAAACTTTAGGAATCCTTATTTTAAAAAGATGTTCTACATCATTATCGGAATTCACATCAGAAATCAAAGATCTAAAACATCTATCCAGATTTGCTCAGGCCGAATATGGCCACCCAAAAGTATATCCCATCATCAAACCTAATTGTACCTACAATGATCAAACCGCGTTCAAGATTGCGAAACCTTTACATTACAAAATCCTGCTGAGTAAGTAATTCGAAAGAATGTCGGACGCACTCGCTGCGTGTTGGTACAGTCAACCACTGAACATTATACCACTGGCACTAAGAAAACTGTCCCAACTGCTACGACATGAAAGCGTTGTCAATTTCAAATTGTTACCAGGACATGCGGTTGACTGTACTACGTCGTGCACAGCTTTTTAATTACTACCTACGTGTTGGGCCCCGTGCTCGGGAATAAATCTTAGTTAATGTCCCTTTAGTCTGGTCAGTTCGGCCCCATGTGTTGGTAAGCTGCAACTAGATGAGCCGAAATCGATTCCGCGTCGGCTAGATGGCTAATAGCGCATTTATTTCGTAGAGGTAATACTGTGAGTTGTGGAGTATCGGTTGAATTGTGGGTGTCTGTAGTTCATTTATTTGCGGAAAGAGGGTTTTTACTACCTACTTTAGTATCAGCTCTAGCGGAATTTATTGTTCAACAGCTGTTGGTTTTCTTTTTCTACAGTTCAGAACGACGTGTTGACAAAAGCGTCTAACTGCTATTCAGACTTATAAGTCCTGTTCTTATGAGCCCATTTACTATATTTATCATATTTTTTCACCAGACACTAAACCACCAAATAACCCAAATTGTATTCAGAAAACCTTCACATCAATTACATAAATGTATCTAAAACTTATATCATAAGGGTTAGAGTGATGAAGCATAGGTCACGACCCTCAGCATTGACGAATACGACGCAAGAAGGACGATCTAAAACTTACTAAACTTTTAATTCTTTGTTCCAGAAATGCGACATTCCTCGAGCCACATCTCCAGGGCATAAGAAGACGCGACAGCAGAAGCTCAGACTCAGATCACGATGAACGCTCCACGGAAGACGACGAGAGGTCCTTGCTTCGAAGTTCACCTCGTACGAGGCTACCTCCTCCGCCGCCCCCACCGCCCGACGACGACCCACCCCCGCTGAAGCCTCGAGAGTTCTTCGAAAGACTTCAGACCCAAGCGATGAGGGAGGCTCAAGAAAGGAAACACAGATCAAGGGAAATACCAATCAAAGACCAGCTCTTTAGACCTGTCGACGCTGATGGCAGTCTAGGAGACAGCCTCAGTCAGGTAAGGATCTCTTTTAACTTCATCGTTTTTCTTCAAACTTCGGAAACTTTAAATAACGAATGCAAGACTAGTCGGATGGAGCCTAATGAACCGTGCCGGTCCATTTAGTTTTTCGCTGACTTTTTTTTCAAACTGTACTTGCAGTTTTGTTAAATTTTTATTTGCATATCAGATAGCATTATGTAAAAAGACGGAACGAGGAGCATTTCTGAAGTGAAATATTGTATCAGAATGAAATTATATTTAGCCATTTATTTGTATTCGAGTTGTTGCCGGTTCTCGGAATGCGTCTCCTCTTTCTATTTTGCTGCCATTACCATGTGAATGCTACGAGAGTGATGTTACATGAAAGCAATATTTTTCAATAGTCGATACAGAATTAAATTTGTGGTTCTACAGAAGGGAATTCGTAGGGAGGGGAGAGCATTTTATTTGATGTTCCTTTCAATTTGGAATTGTTTACGGTATACAAAAATTTGACACCCTAAACACAGTTTTTAAAATACTACCGCCCTTGTTACCACGGTATTTTGGTAAATATATTTGACGAATAAGTCTAATCTTTTCCAACGTCATAATTTCGGTCAAAAGACGTCCACTGTAGGATATAGTTCTACCTAAGTGTCGCCATGACAAATGGTTTTGTGCATCTTCCGTCCATCGGATTTCCGCTACCCTCACCAGGTCACCAGTTCACCTTGCAGCGCTGTATTTTCTGATGCACAGTCAACACTACAGAACCTGCGGCCTCATCTAGTTTTCCAACACACGCATCTAAACCTAAAAAAAAACTTATCGAGATTGAAACATTCACTTTGACATCTATAAATAAACTTCTTGCACTTTACTACTTTACATAAACCTTTAGTATGCGGTGTCTTTAGCCTCAAACATAATTAAAGAAACATTAAACACACGTAGAGAGCATTATCCTTAGCACTTGCTTCATGTTTTCTCTCTAAAATGACAATTAGCCGTTGTTGCACCACCACAATGTTTGCAAACCCTGCCGTTGCACTCAGTCGCACTACAGTGACAGGGGCGCCCACTTGAGGTGTAAAACTTCTCAGTCAATTGCGGGCGTTGCTTTGTGAATGCTTGAAACCCCACCAAACCCTTGCATTGTTGTCGGCTCGCATTTAAAATATGGGGAGTAATGGTACAGCGAAGTTAGACTGCACTCACTCTGCATTTATATCGGAGAAGTATTTAAAAATAAGTACGAGCTTTCTACATTGAGATTCAGTCAAGAATCAAAGCATTTATTTCAAATAAATATTTTTGAATAGTCGAGGTGTCAGTCAATCAGAAAAATTATGCTAATTCCACATTCAAAAGCAAAGATCTCAATAATAATATTATACCACAACTGTCACATAAGACCATTTAGTCATAGACTAAGTAGAGCTTGTGCTATGAGTGCTAGACTCATTTCAATCGTGTTATGTATTACAAATATCTCGGTTACATGTTTCTTGTCGCTTCTATTATGTGAGAACAATGTTAACTAAATTAAAAAAAAATCTTAACTTAGAAATTAGAAAGAATCTTAGAAAGAAAGAAAGGAAACACGTTTATTTGGCACACGGGTAGGGATACACACAATAAGATAACACTTATAATTATAGTATACAAAATTAAACTTAGAATACATCTAAATTATATGTCTCACGACTGCGCCAAATAGGTCCAGTTTAGCGTGATGCCAGGCCACTATGTAGAAGTTGACTGACGCTGGTTTTCAACTACACCTTGCTTACAGTTTCGAAACAAAACTAATTTGCCTACGCAATTATTTTAAACGCTCCGGTCATTTCACAAGTGCGACACTGAAAAGTAAAGGGATAGCCCGAAAGCATAATATTCATTACACTACACTTACTGGTCCATCGGACTGCCGATTAACCCTCAAATTAGAGCGGGGGGCCGAAGTTAACTGCCTTTTGCGGGACATAAATGACATGTGCGACTTAGAATTTTCGATGGGAACTCGTACTGTGCCATTTACGGTCTGTAATGTTGTTTTTAATTATTTTGCGGGTAATTACTGGGTGGGTTACGGTTTTTGAGGGTTATAATATATTTTTGGACTCTTAATTTTTTTTTAAATTGATTTAAACTAGTGCTTGACTGCGATCCCACCTGAAGGTAAGCAGTGAAGCAATCTCTGATGGTGAGGCACACTAGTTTCTCACAAACTCTAAGCCTTTAAGACACCCAAATTATAATCGGACGGGAAGACCACAGCAGGCAAATTGTTCCAGTCCTTCCTTAATTTCATCATCATCATTTCAGCTGACAGACGTCCACTGTTGGACATAGGCTTCCCCCAAGTGTCGCCACAATGATCCTTCCTTAATTTATTCGCGACTTTATATATTTTTCAAATGAAAAACCGTCGAATAAAAAACATTTTCAAAATCGGTCCACAATTGACCGAAATATCGGTGAACATACATAAAAAAAAAGGAGGAGGTTCTATGTTCGGCTGAATGTATTCAGCCGAACATAGAACCTCCTCCTTTTCGAAGTCGGTTAAAAAGAACCAATGTCTGCTTACTGTATACGGGAAGCCTTACAAAAATTTCTCCAAGTCATTTATTTTTGCCTTCCTGTATGCTTTCGATAGGATTGAAAAGGGATTCATATTTTATGTTTGCATAATATAGCTGACGCGACTCTCTGAAAGCCTCGTTTGCCGTGCAAATGAATAGATAACGTAATGAAACTCCGTTAGCTCCATTTATCAACATTTTAACGAAAGGCGACAAAATGGAGACTTCGCATGATATTAAATGCTAAATGTTAAATGTTCACTACATAGTATAAAACAAAGTCGCTTTTTCTGTCCCTATATCCCTATGTGCGCTTAAATCTTTAAAACTATGCAACGGATTTTGATGCGGTTTTTTTTAATAGATAGAGTGATTCAAGGGGAAGGTTTATATGTATAATATTGCACCCAAGTGAAGCCGGGCGGATCGCTAGTACCTAATTAATGAAAACCCTTAAAAAACTACTTATAAAGATAACTGACTTCCTACATTTAAGTAATTTGTTGATCGGTAATAAAAATTAAGACGGTAAAATTGTCTACAAAGTAGCGTTATTTACTTTGATTGCTTCTAATAGCTACGTTTTTACTCCATGTTTGTTTAATGGAGCGTAAACTCCTTGCTCGCCAATTAATATCATGTTAGAAGGCAATCACTCTAAAAGCTTTCAAACTATTTCTTAGCAAAACCGTTCGTTACACTCGACTAGTTTTAATAAACTTCGCAAGTTCGGCAGTAATCGGTAAAAGTCGGGACTTGATTCAAAAGTTCGGAAGTTAGGCGTTTTATACGCGATAATTACTAGCATTGTCAACACGGAACGATTATCGGGTGGAACGGAACTAGGGATGTAGTGGTGCTGTCAGAGCGGACACGGAGCTTGCGGTCATGCAGACTTGAACCGCGAATGCAAAAGTATTCTAGGATTAAAAAAAAAGTAAGTCACCATTAAGTAATATTTGAAAAGTGATAAACTACATAAAAGCTCATTTTTGACGTGTCATACTTTAAGCAATTTTTTGGTGTTTTATGAAATACAAACAGGCTCCAGTTAAACCGTTTCTCACTTGATGAAGGCAGCATTGGAGCCAAAAACTTTCCAATTGCCTCTTTACCAAATTAAAAGATAGTAGGAGCCAATTCTCTTAACCAACAAGACCTTTGTAACAACTCCGCTAAAAACCTGCGGAGGTTAATAAAAATGAAAACATTTGCGACGATAGAATCGGATGTTTCCGTCACAACCCTGTCCGGAACTCCGTCTGCACCCTTCCCTCGTCCGGGCAGACTTTAATCGTTGGTTGGAAAAAAAATGAAGCCATCCCTAGTTTAATTTGCATGCGGTGCAGTGGATGCCATCGATTTAATACAACAATAGGGAGGATAGATGCGTCGCTCGTTTTTGCTTTGTTACATTGTTCATGGGCGCGAATTTTTTCGGTTATTGTTCTTTCTTATTTTGTGACGTTAATTTATTGATGCATTTGTGTATCAATTTTATGCTACAGAAGTAAGTTATCATCATCGTTTCTGCTGATGGACGTCCATTGTTAGACATAGGCTTCCCCCAAGTGTAGCGACAACTAACGATCCTCATCGCCTTTCCGTTAGTCTCACCAGGTCATAGGTCCACCCTGTGGAGGTTATCCATCGCTACGTCTTCCAGTGCGTGGTCACCAATCTAGAATCTTTCTTTATTTATTAATTAAACCCCAAGCGAACGCTGGCGTTCCCCCTGTTATTGTCTTTCTATTGTGTCTCTAATTGACAGTGTTATCACTAACTTATAATTCGCCCATATTTAATTAAACTTGAATGTCTATTCCTAAAACTTTTTGACGAGTTTTACAGTCTGAAAAAAATACCTGAGACATCAGTCACACTAAATTTTTTTATTCATTCCAAAACCTATAACTTGTACAATTACACCGCCTAATTGGCCGTCATGAGCAATTTCGAAAATATGCAATCAGGGTTCCAATAAAGAAAACGACTTACGCTTGGCAAGTCAGTCGTCAGTCAATGGCACCAAGCCCCATGAGTAAAGGCTCCCCTGTCCAGTTTCCGGGACGCTTATTATGGTAATGGCACCTTCGGGCTATGTGGACTTTTACTACGTTATACATATTTAACTCCACCGTCTGTGTTGATGGGAAATCGAAAATATATACACTTTTTGGAAGGGAATTCACAGGTTGGTGGAGAAAAAACTCTGCATGTTTGTATGTATATAAGTTGTTTAGGTATTCAGCCGAACAGGATTAAATGAAACTTGGCAATGAAACAACCCTAGATTAGGTTATAAAGGATACTTTTTATTCCGATAAAGGTTACCGGAACATGATTTCCGACCTACACACAGGCGTGGCCGCTTGCAATAGGTAATATTTAATAATGCCGTCTCATTATAATAATGTTATTAATTCGCATGTAGGCCACAAGTCTAGACTAAGCTCATTAGTTTATTACATAAAAACAAAACATCCAAAAGTTAATAAACTAATAATGCGAACACAACAACATCCATTACGAAATTGCTCCTAATTCCCACGAACTCTTAATTAAACGAGCCACAAAATAACGGGTAATGAGAAAAAACGGATATTAACGCGTTACGCAGAAAAATGGTTATTACGCCAATCTGATCGGTACACACGAGCGGGTAGCCCCGACTTATTGATTTTAACCACCCCAGTGAGTCATCTGCCGGTCCCCGTTGCATCCCCCTCCCAGCTTCCCTCACTAGACCACAAACACTGTTTGCTCTCTTTGATTGAACTTGAAGAAAACTAAAGGGCTCTGTAAGTTTGTTTGTGAAGTAATAACTATTTTATTTCACAGTATTTCTGAGTTTCTGACCCGCGTTTCTTTTTACCCGTGCTTCTTTTTGCCCCTGTTTGGATGATTTTTTCACTGTCTGCATTCGATTGGTGCTCGTTAAAAGTTTGTCACGATGGCGACGGTTTTCTGTAGGAGAAATGGACATTTTCAAGTTTTGCCGAGTTTTTCATCAAAATGCTAAGTTTGAGTAAAATATTTTTAATGGCCTGAGAAGTTGGTAGCGCGAAATGTAACACGAAATCTGCATATAAAACTACTTCATCTAGAGTTTATTAGAAAAACCGGGTAAGTGTGAGGCGGACTCGCACACTGTAGGTTCCGTACAAACTTACCTACATATGAAAACAGTTCAATTCCCGAATTGAACTTTTTTGTGTCGTTTTCCGATTTTTTGTTATAGTTGTACTATGTTACCTTGCTCCATGCTAAATGTCAGGATTCTAGGTCAGCGAGAAGGACCCTTTGAATTTAGATTCTCGTGACAGTGTAGAAATATACGTGGATTTGTGACATAAACTTGTGACGGACAGCAAAGTGATTCTATAAGGGTTCCGTTTTTTCCTTTTGAGGTACGGAACTCTAAAAACTAGATTACCTATTGATAAAAAGATCTCTCTAGAAATCTCTTCTTTTTCGAAGAGATTTCTGTAATAGATTTTTGTAGTAATCTAGTACTAACCGTACCTAATGCTTATGCAAGCATTTCGTACCTTTAGTAGATTCTAAAATTTTGATTCAACGTTCCCAAAATTTGAAAATCATTTACCTCTTAAAAGCTATTTAACCGGCCATATAATCGTTAGACTACCGAAGTCCCGATACCCTATTACGTATTCTGGCAAACTTTTTACCTAATTAAAAGTTCGCTTTGCTCGGTCGCAGGTGCGCGGCGTTTGCTCCTAAAACGTTCGAACCATTTACAACGTGCTAGCACGTGCTACCGTTTCGCACTTATGAACCAAACTCGTGTAAAAGTGAACTGTTATGCGACACTAAGAGCCGAGTGCTTTGCGATATTTCCATGAGACGCAGATGCCTTTAAGAGATTGCTATTGCAAAGTGTTTATGTAATAGGTGTTAGAGTAGTTGTGAAGTGTAGCGTGAGGGAGAATGCTTTAAAGTTGGGGTGTCTTTGAAGTCTGAACTTGAAGTGTGTGTCTTGTCGTTGAGAGCATGCATTTTTCCGGAACCTCCTAGTATTAAGTTTCGGTAGATACGCACCTATATCGGGCTGTGGGATTATTTGAAAAAATCACCAAGGCCGAGGGGAAAGAGAGAGAGTAAAAGTGTAACACTCCATCTTGTACCACACCATCCAGATAGCGACTTCTTCCATCAAACAGCTTTTTATTTGATGATATTCCACACAAAAAAAGAAAAAATAGGTGTACACCTGAATCATCTAGGGCCATGGGGATTTTCTGAAAAATAAACTCATAGTGCTAGAACGCAAAAGGCGACTGAAAGACACAGAAGTAATTTTAGTCAGTAAAAATCTGTCAAGTACTGTTCCACCTCGCAGTGGGAGACTTCATTGAATGTGATGCGTGTGGAAAAAATCGAGTCAAATCAAACCAAAAACATTTATTTCAAATAGACCATTTGCAGGCACTTTTGAATAGTCAAATTAATGTCGGTCAGTCCAAGAAAAGTAAAGGTAAATTGCACGTTCCAAAGCGTAAATCTCTATGGAGAAGAACATGCAAGAAATTCCATGTACACTCTTTTAAATCATATTGAAAAAAATGCACCAAAGTAATTGTCGATTCTGAAAAGTTACCTCCATCATATTATACCTTCGACAATTGGAATGAATGAAGTTATAACCTAAAGCATACCTACCACCATACGTGTTTTCATTCTCAAAGTGCAATTTGGAAGTGCGATCACCAATTCCACTAACATTCCAATTGCAACATAAGTGCTCACCATACACGGCCAAACCGCCGCATCTCCCACTGAAGAAATCTAATTGCAAACCAACTTGGGGCATAAATCTTGGGCAGCATTCGCGGTGGTGTGATATTTGTTACCGTGGTCCTATTGTACCACAAAATTTAACACCTTAACTGCCGCTTGGGCCATTGTCACCCATGATTTATCACAGTTATTATTGTTACCGATCGAGGAATTAATTTCCAGTATAGTCGACATTTTCGGCCTGTAATATGCACGTTTAAATACCCCGAATTGCTGCGAAATTAATTTTATCACGTTATTTGTTTTATACGGATATTAATGTTGTGGTTAAATGTTCGGAGTGTTGTTCGTTATAATTATCGGAAATATTTTACGGTACACAGACTGTTTGGTATTTAATTACAAATTAAGGGAAGGAAGTTAAGTTATGACTTGTGAGTTGGTAGCGTTCACTGTCTTCGTGTATCCGTGTTAATGCGTAGCTTTACAGAGACAGAGTACATCAGAAGTAAAATGATATGCGTGATGAATATGCGTCTTTGAAGCTACGCGTCCTGTAGAGGCCTTAGACTGTCTTGAAACTCGTGTAACTCGTGTGACTTTTGCATGGATATGTAAGTAATCTTTCAATTTAATTAGATTTACAAATGATTATAATTTTACTACGGTCCTGACAGATGGGGATATTGGAATTTCATCTGATCCAATATTCTGAAACCATTCAGGGACCCACAGAAATGTATATACAAAACTTCATCCATACTGGTCTAGTCGTTTACGAGGAGTTAGTTGAGAGACAGACGTACAGAAGAATCATAATAAATTAAAACTACATCTAATATTTTTCAATAGTAATTTTAAAAACCTTGGTTAGTAAGTAAATACAGTCTCGTATCTTTGAAAATGGAACGAAAAATGTTTATTCGCTCATTATTTAAAATCTTACAAATAGGTACAGCTCCGTGAACTCGCATAAAAGTGGAAAACCTTGCATAATACATATTTCTTTTCACTAAAGAATAAGCAATTTTTTCCCGCGATACGTATTTAAGATGAGAAACTTAAAATTTTCCTAACTACTAAATGCGGTTTTGAGCTTAAATTTAAACTTGGATGTTGAAGTTTAGAGGAGCGGGCTTTGTTTGTTTTACTTTCCTATTAGCACAAAGCTGCATAAATTTATTACGGCAGCTTTCGAAGTTAAGTCTTTTAAAAGAGCAAGAACTGTTATGTTAAAGTTTATCGTCTAAAATCGTCTATAATCGAGTATCGATTCGTTGTTTATGTTAAGCTTATCTTAATTCATCATCATCATCATCATCATCAGTCTTTTAATGTTCTCACTGCTGGGACTCAGGCCTCCACTCCAGGAGAGGGGGAATGTCACATGTCTTCGAATTTTTGGTTCTAAGACATGTTTCCTCACGATGTTTTCCTTCACCGTTTTGAGAGCAGTGGTGATGAAATAAGTTACACTAAGTAATGCGCCTGGCTGGGTTTGAACCCGTGACCTACAACTTGTAATTCGGGGCCATTACCACTCGGCCACCACTGTTCTCTTAATTATATCTACTTAATTAAAATTCTATTCCAAATATTATAAAAATGTACAAACCCCAATAATTAATTATTTATCTGTTTTATTATCTTATGTATTTATTTATTTAGATTACTAAGCAGTGCAGACAACAAACAAAATAGTAAGACAAAGCAGTAGGAGATAAAGCAGTACACAGTTTCTTGGTGTGTGAAGAACATAACAATTGATTTTGAAAGTGGAATTTATGATAAGAAGGAGGGGGTCCTCCCAGAAGGTAGAGTCACGGGAATGCGGTGGATGCGAGATGCACAGGATCGGTCGTTGAGGCATCGCTAGGGAGAGGTCAATGTCCAACAGAGTACGTCTTTTGGCTAAAATGATGACGATGATGATGATGATGATGATGACACTCTGTTTGAGGGTATAGGGCTGTGGCTCACTTACTCCACTCGCTCACTAGGCCCCACCATCTCCTAATCTACGCTGTCCAAGTCGGGGAAAGTCTCTTAATAATTGTAAAACTGGCATGGTTGATGGCAAACGACCAAGGAGCTGAAGCCCAATAAGATGGGCAGATCAGGTCCGCTCCACACTGGACACCCAATTGCACGTCGCACTTCATGACGCTAAGAACCGTCACAGATGGTGAGATACCATCAATAAGAAGCTAATCCATCGGGAACTTCACGACCTTCAGTAATGAGGAATACGACTCGAGGAGGAAGAGGAACTGTAAAATGTCCATTAATATTAAATTAATGATATGGCAAAAGTGGATCGAAATATCATCAAACGTTGACGTTTAAACGATCTGACCAGTTTTAGTTGGCCATATCATGAAATCCAACCATTTCATGATATGACCAGCCATAGCCGAGTGAGCCAAAGTGATCAATCCTGAGATTTGGCCACGACATACATATAACTACTACCAGCTGGTAGTGTCAATTTTTCTGAAAACCTCTCATTAAACTATACCGTTTACACCACAGATATTTTTGAATTTTCAAGTAAACAGAAAGATCTAGTCAAACAGTTTATGCTCTCATAACTTAACCTCTATAGCAAAGCACTTGTAAACAATTTCATAGACGCACTTTTTATTGTCTATGATTTGGTGCACTACATTTTATTCCACTTAACGCTACACTATTTTAAATTGCATTGAAGAGAAACTCAATGAAACAAATGTGAGTGACGCCCGACTTTCTAGCAATTACTCCTAGACTTAATGAGGGGTTTTTCCTTGCAAATTACCCGTTTAAAACGGATACTACAGCGCAGATTACGTGTTATATTTTTTCAAGTTTATTGACTACGGTTTAACATAAACGTTGTTTACGTTGGCTACCGTGATTGTACTTGGCAGGAAATAATACCAATCACTTCGGTTAAAGTGTGCCTCTGCCCGTGTGCTTTGGCCACGCTTGAGAATATCTTACGGGGATAAAAAGTATCCTATGTTCTTACCCAAGCTCCATTTTACGCATGTTCCTGTTAACAAACATTCAGACATATTACACTAAAAGTTAAATTCTAAAGAAATTGAAAAGAAAACCAGTGCTTGCTTTGGCGATTGTAATCCAATAATTTCAAGTTTTCACTTAATAATCATTTAATGGCGTGACGGTTGACAGGACGGAATGGATAAAAAAAAAGGTGATGCGCCGACACCAAATAAAACGGGACAAGGGCAGGAAGATGATGAATCTCTTCCAACGTTAAAATAAGATATTGAAATATTTATATGATAAGGTCTTAGGGCATTACTTGTGTACCTTTGCGCCATTCCATCTTTCTAGTTTATTGTATGATGCTTGTGCTGCCGTTGTAGCTGCGAAGAACCACAAGCGGTGGAAATAAATTTTTCAATCATTGATTATGGCGACGTGAGCTACTATGATCTAAATGTAGATCTCCTCAACAAATTCGCCGGCAGTTCATTTCGATCCGTTTGGGATTAAAACTCTGGCTGGGGTGGTTCAAAAGCTCATACACTATTTAAAGATTTATCCACGCCTAGTCGATACTTCGTGTGACCGACAAATGGGCCTCGGATAAAGATGCATTACCATACAACGTGGCAATGCCACCAGTCTTTTGGGTACACTTTCAGTCGACAGCGATGAGGAGGAATTTTTTGATGGCATATGTTTGATAGGGGTTTTTTTAGAAATTTAAGTTTCCTATGGAACAGTTTTTAATTACTTCTGACCAACACTAATGTACATATATCAACAAAATTAGTCTGTAATTAAACTATTTCGACAACAAAGCTACTAACAGATCCTGCCAGTGTATTCCATTAGTCGAAACAAGCCACAATTTCGTATTCATTAGGTTGGAAAGTAAAATATTCACATTTGCAGCAGTAATTTGAATTAAATGTGGACAATTTTAATTCAAAACTACACGGCAAATCGCATAAAGCCGCCGCTGCAAAGGGATTTTATCTCAATTAACGGACAAACTCGACTCAAATGATAAATATTTATGCTCATAACATAAGCCTCGATGTGTGTTTTATTTGGTGCTTAATATCGCTTTATTTATTGGTAGTTTGCTTTACATTAATTAGCCTGATAATGTTGAGCGATACGTGCTAATTTGAAATAAAATATATTTTGCTATTTTCATCAGATCTATACACTTTAAAAAATAAAGGACCCCTCCTGATTTTTTTTTTATTTATTAAAATCAATAAGCATAAAATGTTTGCTTGCATATTATGTCTAATTGTCCACTAGCACACCCGATATCCGTGAGCACACCTGATGATAAGCAATAGAGTTGTCAATGATGGACTATGCTCGACTACAAGTAACCTATATAGTCACTCTTGACTGGATTGTTCTGTTTTTGTTGAGAAAGTTTCTTATGTGCTATTAGCATAGCATAGTCGGCCTTATAATGTTCCCACTGTTAGGAGTCAGACCTCCTCTCTAGGAGAGGGAATGGGCCGTAATCAACCACGCGGGCCTAGTGTGGGTTTGTGAATATCGCATGTCTCCGAATTTTTGGTTCTAGGACATGCCGATTTCTTTACGATGTTTTCCTTGACCGTTTTGAGAGCAGCAATGTGCTATTACTTTATTTATACTATAGCTTTTTAGTTCATTTTACGTTAATTTAGTGCGCCATGTCTATATGGCTGGAGTATAACTATAAATTATGTATAAATTGTTTGCAATCAAACATTCAAATTGGGCATAGTTTTGAAAAGCATTCGGTTTACTCATCTGGTAAATAATGTTCATAAAAAGTCACTTTCATTTCTAAAATCTGGTAGACAGAGTATACCCCAACATGATCCCAACACTGCAAAACAAGCCCTTATTGTTGAAGCTTATTGCAAGCTCACTCACATTCGCTTTCTTTTTTTGCCAATCATGTCTGCGACTGAAGTGTTATCGGCCACAGATCAGTCCTTTTAATTGGCGTCAAGCGTGTTGCCGGCGGTAACTTTGTCTGGGACTTTTTCTGTAGTTCTGACAATTAGGGGAACTGATTCCGAAGTCCCAGCTGTGAGAGGACTATGGGCTGATGGCATGTAATGAAGTATTTTGTGTAAAATATTTTTATCAGACTTAAATTACATTGTATCTTCTATTTTATTTTTAACTAGCAAACCGCCCTCATACCGCGCAAATAAACGTTGGTTGTGGTGACACTTGTGGGAGGCATTTATGTCCAAAAGTGGACGTCTTATGGCTGAAATGATGATGATGTCCCGCCCCTGCTTCGAATGGGCGTTACAAATCTTTGTGAACGCGGTATTTTCTCTACAACGTTTTTTACGAATAAAAACATGATCGCATGAAAATTCATTATAAAATTCTTGAATTTATCACGAACAGACAGACAGATAAATGCGGTTGGGGACTTTGTGTTACATGTAAAGAAGACGTTGCACAAGCATAAGTAATCCTAAAATATATTAATTTATTGACCCAAAAAAAGGTCCGAACCCATGACTTCGGGCTACTTGAAATTCATAAAAAGATCAGAGGGAAAAATTGCGATCTGCTAAGAATATGAACAAAGATATCATGATAAAATCTTATCCAGGGGCAACAGCCGGACGAAAAGGGTAATACAACTTTAACATATAAACAACTAAACTAGAATGGATGAGCTTGTATAAAATTGCTAGCCTCCTTTGTGAATGCCGCGTATCCTTTGCGGGGAAAATCGAGTAATAATATTTCCAAGTTAGTGAACAAAGAGCTTTCATTCCGTTTGAAGCGAGATTGTCGTGGGTATTTTCCCTTAAATATTGTACTCGCTTTTTACCAAAGTGACATATATATGAAGCGTCCCAGATTGTTTTGGCTTTGCTTTCATTCGAGACGTTTTTGTGAATCTTATTTTGAGTAAACCATTCATACGTTTAATAAAGAATTTTTAATAAAATGTTTACTGGGATATTCTCAAGAATAATTACAATAAATATAACCTACCTATAAAGGTAGGTAATATTTATTACAGGCAAGTATAGTATAATACTTGCTTGTAATGTTGGCGATCACTCTGGACGAGTACTAAGCCCCCCAACATAAACCCGTAAGCGATCCCGCACATGGGCCTCAAAAAAACGCTAGAAGCGGCCACAAAAAAAGCTAGAATCGGCCACAAAAAAAGCTAGAATCGGCCACAAAAAACAGCGCATACCTTATGTCCGGAGATGCTTGAAGCCGCTTCAAACGTTTTTTTTTTGTGGCGGCACCGCTGCACACGAGCCAGAAAAAAAGGCCGCCTCAAAAAGAAGCTTGAAGCGGCGTTTTTTTGTGGCCCATGTGAGGGGGCAGTAAAGGTACTCGCTAATATTTGCCTATTATAATAATAATAATAATAAATAAATAAATAGGTATTATTTGCTACTGACATAGTACGATAGTCATAGTAAGTTATGAGATTTATTAAATACTAGCTTCTGCCAGCAGCATCGCCCGCGCGGAATTAATGCTTCCCTCTCAATTATAAATTATAGCATTTACGTTATTTTAATGTAAAAACTCCAATGTGCTTCTGATGTTTAATCTTTTCAGCTTGAGCATAAAGGAGTAATAAACATGATACAAAGATACATAAACATTCACCTCTATAATTTTAGTTTGATTAATTTAAGATATTATGGCTGTTTTTCTTTATATAATAAAACAGATGGCCATATCATAGCTCTTAATGTTAACATAAATTTCTGAAAAGCCATTTATATTAACACCTTTATAACATTTCCTTCCTACATTGAATATCATCATTAAATTACCATAAAGGGAAATAATTTGAGACGGGCTTCTAACTAACAACATTATATTGTAGCGCATCACAAACGTATAATATTCACTGCGAATTTAATAGGCTGTGAACACACCACGCGAAGCCATAAAGCGGGCCTCAGACGGGCTCTCGTGTGTGCACCCTAGGGCTTCAAACAGGGTGAGGGACAAGCGCAATGGCGACAGCGGATGCGAAATATCAAACATATGAAACCGCCAGCAATGCGGTGCCGTTTGCTTCCATATTAAAGTGATAGCCGCTTTAGGTGATTTATTTAGTGTTGGTTTATTATGAAGAAACACGTCTTTAATTCATTAAACCCAAAGTGAACGCCAGCGTTTGCTCTCATTGTCTTTCTATTGTGTCTGTAATTATAGTATTCGAAAGGTTTTCTTTTGGAACTACGGACTACGGGTTTCCTTTTCCGAAATTCCCCGCGGTCCTAGCTAGCGGAGAATTAAAATGTTTAATTAAAAATCAACTTAAAATATACAACGCTAAAGTCGGATTATAAGTTTAAGTAGGTATAGCGTACAACAACTCGCAGTGCACCGTGACCACGAATCGCGCCCGCCACCGCTCCGCTCCGCACCCGCTTCAGTCACCTTGCATTCACTTAGGACGAGCGCTAATCCCTTCAACAGGGACTCATAAAGGGACTCACTAATATTTGCCTATTATGATTATTTTCACGTGTCACACAACCTCAATTAGCGGAAAATTTGTGCACGACGAATGATACCTATATCTTTTGGAACAATAAACTTTACGTTATACAAGACATTTTTCGAATTCCATTGTCAAAAATGTAGATTTTTCGAGCCTTTTAATACAAAAGTGTAGACCGCACTATTAGAAATTGAAAATCAACAACGCTAAAATGGGATTGTAAATTCAAGTATAGCCTCGCTTGCTACAACAACTCGCCAATCGCAATGCACCGTGGCCACCAATCGCGTCCGCCACCGCTCCGCTCCCGCTTCAGTCACTTCGCATTCACTCTGGGCGAGCACTAAGCCCCCCACACGGACCCATAAAGGGACTCACTAATATTTGCCTATTATGATTATTTTCACGTGCCACACAACCTCAATTAGCGGAACATTTTCTCCGTCTGTGTTAGTACTAATGTGCGCGATGAATGGAAATGAATGGCTGTGAACGCAATAAGCGATAATGCTGTTATTAAATTTTTGGGTAAAGAGCGTGTTTCTACGTGAGGTTCATTTGAATAAGTTTTGATGGGTTTATTTAATTGGTATGTACGTTTTTATTTAGGTAAGTCGGATATGGATAGTTCATAATGATTTAAAAGGGTGACCATGAAGTTTCTTGGGCGCTCTTCTTCATAGAGATCTTCGCTTTGGAACGTACAATTTAGCTTCCGTTTTTTTGACTGACCGGCATTTTGACAATTCAAAAGTACCATTTGAAATAAACGTTTCTGATTTCTGAAATAACAATAACAATATGTGAGAGAAAGACAGCCAAGTAAGGAAAAAGATATCTCAGATTGAAATAACGAAACATTACAAGATCACGGTGACTACAAAATTAATGTTAAATTAGAAATAGTTTCTAATTAGACATTAAAAAAAGCAATAAAAATTCTAAGATCTTGTCTAAGGGAACCCCGGGACCCAGGAATGCAAGGCATAAAAGAAACTTATATATGGTTTTAGTCAGTAAAAGTCTAATCTCACTCCGTTCTTAAGCTGAAGATGTCATTAGAATATTTCCCACCTTAAAACAATTGTTAGTAAGACTTATCCTGTTTACATATTTCAGGTTACATTGATTAACATTTTTTCTTTTCTTTTCAGAGTCGAGAAAGTCTATCATCAGACGGCGAGGGTGCTCGAGGTGACTGCTCCTCGGTTGACTCTTCAGGGTCAGGATCGGAGGAGCAGCCACCATGCGACATCGGGCTTTTAGAGAGGCTGATCAGAACACACCCTGTATGGTTCCTGCCAGGCATTCAGAGGGCTGGGGCCTTCCATTTGCTGCAAGGAAAAGAGGAGGGAGTGAGTATTCTTTATACATACATATAAATAAAATTGTTGTCTGTTTTTAATATCAAAATAATATTGTTTAACTAACATTTAGTTATATTCGACACCTAAACAAAAATTTATTTTTTTACGTCTGTTTGATTTGTTTTTGTTTTTTTGTTTGTTTTATGTCTGTCTGTTCGTTTGTTCCGCCTTATTTCTGAAAAGGTTGGCCCGATTTTAACGTGACTGTCAGTGTAAGATAGCTTATGTTATAAAAATTATTTTTGTTGTATTAAAGAAGTTAAGTTTCACGAAAAAAAAAGTAGTTTTTGTAATTGAGGCATATGATCATTATTTGGCACTTTACTGTTTTTCAAGTCTGTCGTAAAGGAAGTCACAAGCACCTTCTAGTGCAAAAAAATGCCTTTGAACTTAGGTAATGTTAAAACAAGAAGATTTCATTAGTGCTTTTTAGGTCATCGTTAAAGAAAAAAGTCCTAACTGCTTAACTTTTTTCATTAAAAGTCAGACAAAGACAGTTTTTCTGTGACCTAAAATAAAGACAATTTATTCAAGCACTATAAAGCCTACCTTATTTATAGTGCTTGGATAAATTACTTTCATTTTACGTTAGAGGCTATTTTGCTATTTAAATGAAGCTAGGATAAATCTCTTAAAGTTTTATTACTTTCCAAAAGAATACAACAAAAACAGCAAAATTTCTAAAGCTTGGAACGTCTCTGTTGGGAAATCTGATAATCGTTTCTCTTTAAAGTTTCTAAGGTCGTTTTTGGTCTTAAAGACATTGTTTTATCAATTAATGGTACAAATGTATAGCTTTCAAGACATAGATGGCGGGATGAATAGTCGCAAGCAATAAAATATAATTGTCATATTTTCTATCTTATCTTCTGCCATTCAAGAAATAAGTCTACGACAGTGTTTTTTATTAGATATTACCTGTTTGATTATGAAATAATTAAGAACAAATTTTATATAATATCTTATTGCTGTACTAGCAGTAAACAAAATCAGGGGTAAAAGAAAGTGAGAGGTATTTGCCTTATCGTGGAAAAAAAACGAATAGTAACAATATATTCCACAACTTACACACAAAGCCCCAAACTAAACAGAGGTTTTGCTTTGAGTACCAGACAACTGATAAACATATTGCATATTTCTTAATACATAATTATTATATAAATTACCATACCAATTATTATTTAATTAATTATTAAACCCAGACACAGAACAAATGATCGTACTCATCACACAAATATTTGTTTTGGGTGGGAATCAAACCCTAAATTCGGCGGTCACTAACCACTAAACCAACAGGCCAGAGTAGTTATATTAAATTCGAATTTTATTTTTATTCATTAAACCCCAAGTGAACGCTGGTATTCGCTCTCTCATTGTCCTTCTATTGTCTCTAATGACGATATTCGAAAGATTAAAAGATTTTGCTAATCTACCTTTTTATTTTCCAGAACTTTGTGGTCCGTCAGTCAAGCCAGCCCGACACCATGGCTATCAGCGTTCGCCTGCCAGCAGACAAGGGTCCCTACATCGAACATTACCTCATCCAGGCTGCTGGCGGTCGCATCGGGCTGGAGACCTCCCACAACCGCTTCGATAACATACCTGAACTGATTGCACATTACTCTCAATGCTGGTGAGTTACAAAAAGGTTTTTTTGTGAATGAGAGTAGTTTTCCATGTTTTCTATTGCAACGATGACTTTATTATTAATTTTTTTATTGATATAAACTAGTGCTTGACTACGATCTCACCTGATGGTAGTGCAATCGTTGATGGTGAGGCATACTTAGTATATTAATATGAGCCTATTCATTCTAACCTCGAAGACACCTAAATTTTAAAAAGTGAGAAACATAGATCAGGTCGATATTTGCGGAAGCTCACTTACATAGTCACTTTGCTCATATTAATAAGGCAGTTTCTTATCCTCATAAATTGTATAATGTTTTTTTGTGAAATATTTGCTGAAAAATGAAACGTCTACTTGCAATATAGGTACATAATTGTTACTAGGTATCAAACAGCTATGTTACTTCCTAAACGTGCTATAACTAATTTTACTTCTGTTTTTAGTGACGAGCTCCCAGTGCAACTACAACTACCTCGTCCTCTTCGAGAAGCAAAAAGCCGTCATCAACTAAGTTCTTTAGCTCTTTTGGGACAAGAGTTCTGGGGTTACCCGATGGCAAACCCGAAGAACAACCCGAACAATCTCCTCTCTCCTTGTCAGCTGGCCAATGGCGTTGTTCCCATGGCTGTCACACCGTCTGATACGGGATCTAGTCTTAGCAGCTTTAATGCCAGTAAGTAGGTTATTACTTTTCCGAAATTATAAAAAGATCTAAGAAAAGTACTAAGAAATTCGAATTTTCTAGGTACCCGAACAAACTCCCGTGAACACATTCTAAGCCCAGACAAGGATCAAAATGTAGTGCTAAAGATGTCGCCAATAGACACTTCAGGTTCCCCACCGAGTCAAAATCAGAACCTAAGCACGTTTAAAGGCAAAACTGCCCCATCACCACCAGCGAAACCCAACAGTGCTTTCATTAGAGCGCCAAGACCTACCCCACCAAATACTTTGAACCTTATATCTAGTACAGTAAGTATGAAAATATTTTCTTGTATAGCTTCAAAGGTGTTGTTATCTAGAACGTTATTAATAGAAGCTTCACCTGTTTTCAGGCGCATATAACACAGCCTCATACTTTTCCAACAACAAACATGCAACACTCTCCCACCCAAATAAACGTCAAAACGACACCACCTCCTCCACCCCCACGATGGGCTAAACCACCATTTTCCAAGCCATCCTTATCTCCAAAATCAGAAGCTTTCAGCCCCATTAACAAAGTAGCACAGAATGGAAACATAACAGTCACTACCACCGTTACATTCTGTGTCAATAACACACAAATTCACAACCATCAAATCAATGAGAGCATACAGAGCGACAGGTTACAACTAACGCTTGCGTCTAATGCCGTCAATAACAACAGTAGTGCAGACTCTGTATTCAGCATTATGGATACAAAAAATATTGCTGATTCTAATGGAGAATCCCAGGTGAGGATTATTAGATTAATGCATGATTTTTGCACTCTTGTTTGCTTTGCACGTTTTATTTTTTGCCAATGCCAGTCGGTTTTGTTTTGTTTCTAACCAGTGAAATCTTTGTTCTATTCTTATTTCAATATATGGTATTTAATTAACTCATGGACTGACTATAACTTCCTGTTCCTGTGTAGAACATGATGCACCGTATGTCACCAGAGGGAGAGTGCATCAATGCTATGACGGCTAGTTTGCACGGGAGCTTCAAACGTCAAATGACTGAACAGAATAATATTGAACCTGGATCACCAGTAGAGCAGTCCCAAACAAACACATCCGATTCAGTGGATCCGATTGTTAACAGTTTAACGAAATCTGGTAGCACTTTTGCTCCTAATCAACTAGTGTCCCCTAACGGAACGAACTCAGTCACAAGCGGAATATTTTCGCCAACGAGCCAAATTAATTCTCCTGTTTCTAATGATACAATTTCTTCTAAAAGCGGTGTTTTTTCACCTTCAAGTCAAACTAATAAAAGTGAGATCTTTTCTCCAATATCTCGAAGTTCCCCAATATCAGCGAAAAATGTTTTTTCACCAACGTCGAATCAGTCGATTATATCTCCAATGATGGGGAAAGATCGGGACAAAGTTCTGTCTCCAAATACGAACACAGCAAGTAGCACGCCTTCTGGTAGATCGAGAAGGAGTAAACACTCCCACCGAAAGGAGTCCAGACATTACCAGGTAGAGTACATGTTTTCTGAATGCGAATCATTTTATGTGCATTTTAGATATACTACTAAACGCACGGTATTGTTTATTAACATATAGCACAAACAATGTCATTGCATCACTAACCTACAGTATGCAAGTTAAATTGATTTGCCTCAAAGTTTATGCTGTAGGTAATTACATTGTTTATTATGAATCTGTAACAGAAAACTTATACTTTAATTTTTTCTACAGTCAAGTGACATATTTCAGGAATCAGACATCTTAGAATCTCCAGGTGTATACTGCCGAAGTTCGTTGATGGATAAAGTGTCAGACTATGAAGATATTTGGGGACCGGAAAGTAACAGTTGTTCTACTTTCAAGCCGTTAAAAGCTGAAAATGAAAACAACATTCATAATGGTCTGATGAAAAGTAAGAGACCTGATCTTTTACCAGACACTTTACGTAAGTATATCAGAACTTTATTCATACTAAAAGTTACTTTACAATGAAGTACCTGACCACTTTTACCAATTGTTTGTAAATCTCTTATTTATAAAAATAAAATGCTTGTCACAGCTAAATTGAATGCAGCAAAAAGTACACAATCCATATTGGAAAAGGAAAATATTCATATTATAATGAATTCAACTGAAAGTCTAAACGAAAAGAAAAATCTTTCTGATAGTTCACTAAAGAAAAGTTTTAAAGGTTCTAGTGAAATCATAGCTACGACCAACAGCAAGGGAGATATAGTACCAAAGAGGCCAGATAAACTTAATATAGCTATGAATATGAACAAGAAATTGACTGAGGAGATCGAAGCTGTAATCAAAAATAGAGAGAACTATAGTACTGAAAGCATGGAGACAATGAAATTAGAAGACGATTGTGTCCTTAATTCTCTTGGAGATGAATCTGAAAAGGACAATGCTGGCAGCCCCTTCTACGCCGATCCTGTAGATGCCCTAAAGGAAGTAAGTAGATTAGAATATTCACAATATCTGAAATCGCTATACTTTGTATATGTAAAATAATGATTATGTGTCTTGTCTCAGGCTGCCTTACCACAAGTGCAACGACGAAAGCTGCTGAGAGTCGGCGTGAATCTATCTCAAAGGTACTCGGAACCACCGATACAAAATCATCCGTACTATCCTTTGCGCGATATGCATAGTATTGAGGAACTCTCTCGTAAGTACATTAATATAATACAAATTAATTATATTCGTACATTTTAACATTTCCTCTATCTTGAGTTAAGTCTCTGGACTGAAACAGACAATTGTGAAGTAATCTACTGCTAAAGCTGATTTATAATCCGCTCTGTCATTTATTATGAACTTTATTTCAGCATCATCGCCAAACACGTCATCATCGGTGGACAACCTGATGTCACTGCGTAGCAAGCCGAAGATGAAGCCGGTGCAGCCACCACGAATCGCGAACAAGCCACCCACAGGCAAGAATGACCAGACTTGGACCGTTGATTCCAGTTGGGAGTTTATAAGTCAGTTTTATGGAGATACTGTAGAACAGTAGATACTGCTTGTAAATTTTGCTCTATCGCACTCCCAACATCTCTTTACTTTATTCAAAATACGATGCTTTTTTAGTCCACCCGGAAACTTGACAAAATTTTATTTTAATCTGAGAGTAGTTTTAATCCTTCTAATTTTTTTATTGGTTTTGGTACCTTATCTAATAGTCCTCCACAGACCATGTCCCATCTTCCATTTTGCGTCATTTGTCCTGTTACTTGCTGACGTAGGAAACTAATAATTAGCGTCAGCGAACAGCTTTGGTGTGGCTGAATACTAGGCCAGGCAAAAAAAAAATAGAAAAAAAAAACTATTTTTTGCCATTTGACACTCTAAAAAGATGATAGTCCTTATTGATGAAATATTATGATATTTTGGTTTGGTTTTACAGTCGTTCATCTATTTATCTTGCACATATAAAAATGAGAAATGAAAAAACTGGGTGCTAAAGTTATTGCATTTGCTTTCAGACAAAAACGAAGAAGGTTCAAATAGTGAAAGCGGTACGTTCCCGTCACTGGCTGAGCAGGAGTGTCGATTGAGCGCAGTTGATGATGGAACTCAACACTTAACTGTTCATCAAGTGGTTGCACAAAGGTAAGGCTAGCTTCTTTTAATTGGTTCGCCACTGTGAAATCTACTCAAACTTATTTTTTACTATGTGGTCCAGTGATTTTTGTATATTTTATTGTTGTTGTAGATTTATTAGGTCAGTTAAAAAGTTACCTATTTATAAAATACACTTACCTATCGTTATATATAATGTAAGTATAACACTAGATAAAAAAATAAAAAAGACCTAACTAAACTAAAGTATGGCATCAAAAACTGCTTGGCTGTCGACTGGTTTTTTACCCAGAAGACTGGCGGTACTACCAAGCTGTATGGCAAAAGTTAAAAAAATTGGGTTACATGAAGTGTCGACGAAATCTATAAACAAATTTGCAAGAACTCAGACCCTACGATCTAAGAGTTTCAACCCCAAACGGCTTGCCCTCGCGGGGGCGATCGGCGGCGGAGACCTCTCGCGCCGGGCCCTGGTCGAGGCCATGGTCCGGAGCGAGGAGGAATGGCAGGCGGTCGCCTCCTTCTGCGAAGCAGTAATGATTGCAAAGAAGGAGGCCGACCGCATCAGGCAACGGCGCCCTCGCCGCCGTCACCGGGATTCTGATCCCGATTTCCGGCCACCGTAGACGCAGGCTCGCGGACGGCGAGCTATGGGTAGCTCGCTGTCCGATCGTCCGGTAATGGACCGAGTCTAAGACGTCGACGGCGCGCACTGTTCCCGCGCGCCTCAAGGAGTTGTCAGCAGCAGGAGGGGCCCAGCTGGGTCGAAGCCTACTGGGGACAGGGTTGTCCGAAAGGGAGCTCGTGCCCCGGTATGAAGGCTAGAAGGAACGGCGCGGGGTTTTTAGTCAATAAGAGTCTGACACTGTCTCCCGCTCCACCCAAGAGCGGGTTTCGTCAAAGATGATTTTCCCCGTTGACAAAAAAAAAACCCCAAACGGCTCGAAATTATAACTACTAAACAAGAATAAATTGTCAATAAAGTAGTAGTAGTAATATACAATCTAATTTTTACTAGTTACTTTTTCTATCCAGAAATATTGCCATTACATAATATCAAATTATCTTCGACAGATTCCCTGATTTACGTCTGAATGCGGAACCGACGATGTTGCCAGAAGAAGTTAGATCGCCACCAAGAGCATCTTGTTATGATAACGTACATGATCTAAGACCTTTATCTGAACAGGTAATTAAAAGAAATATTCCACATATTGAAGAATTCCAATATTTGAATCACAATTCTAAAAATATTTTGAAAATTTTGTTTTAAATCATTTATATAAATAATTTTTGAACCCATGTGACATTCACCAACCCGCGCTGGGCCTGCGCGTGCGTGGTGGATTACGGCTCATTCCCTCTCCTAGAAAAGAGGCCTAGCTAATTCTCAGCAAAGGGAACATTAAAAAGGCTGATGATGACATGTTATCTCTTCACAGGCAAGTGACGATGGAACAGTATTTTCTGAACCCTGGGACAGTTCACAGTGGGATGGATTACTACCTCCCTCAAATGGTCACCAGCTTTATGACAATGTGAGTATTTCATATATATGTATGTATGTATCTCCTTAGGAGAAGGTCTGCGTCATAGCAGTGGAAACATCATAAGGCTGATTATGTTATGCTATGCTATGCCCTATATGTATAATAAGTGGAACATTTTCTTGTCAGCTGGAAGTCACACAGCGTGTTTGCTTTTCTTTCTTGTTTGGCTACCAAAAATTTATCTTGCAAAATATTGAAGCAAGTTTTATCTTTATTTGGTGACTACAAAAAATATCAGCGGCGAAGTCACCTTCGAAATAAATTTCTTCAAATAAGAAAATACCACTATTTCCAAGGTGATTTTCACTGAAGATATTTACTGTAAATTACACTGAAGATATTTACTGTAAATTACTTCAGTAAATATCTTCAATACGGAGTATATTTTTTGGAATTAATATTTTCTTTTTGACTTCTATAGAATGTATTCATCATTGTTAGGTCAGTTGCTCTTGAATAAATTATCCTAATTTTCTGTTTTGTAGGAGGAGCCATGTGAATGGGAGTCGCCTATCCCGAGACGAGGACCAACAGTCGCAACAAGGGCAAAGAGCTTCAGGGACCGGCTGGATCCTTTATTGGGTAAGTTATCATTTTTACTACAGCAGAACAGACGATTCACTGCACACCAATAGTCTCGTAAAATATTACGTAGGTATCTACAATTCTAGATGATTCCGTACTGCCTTATTCGCATAATAACTTACTAAACCATTTCTTTCCATTAAAAATTGACATAATACGTCAGTGCACGTGTCGTCAAGTTCAATTATTTATACACGTTACACAACGAACTCATAACGCACTATGTAAATACATTTTAATATCGTGCATGCTGTGATAAATACTTGAATCATTTAGATTACACTAAAACGAAAGTGTCGCTTCTAAATCATCTCTAAACAATACAGACAACATTATTAAATGTAATTTTTCGGTCACTGCTATCTCCAGTCACGTTCTTTACCTACTTGTATTTATTCAGTTTAATATCTCGGTGCAGTGTTTCATCCGTATCACTCGACGTAAAATCACAGATGTGCTCTGCACACTGCAGACCGATGTGTAATTAATCAATTATTTCATTATCAAATTAATTAACTTAGTAGAGCACACACAATAGGACCGCGGCGCACATCTGTTATCTATTACTACATTAGCTCTGCAAATAAATTAATAATGGCTAAAGGGCAAAGGTCTGCGCGTGCCGTGAATTTCTCAGAGATACTTGGTGCCCGTGCCAATGCAGTGACAGTCGCTTTCCAACCCGCGTTGGAACAGCATTAGACGTTAGTGCCTCTCCCTGTGTGAATGAGAAACCACCGATTTAAGTCTTTCGTTCAAGCGGGCAAGAACCGCAAAGTGATCAGTCATGAAGTGGTTCAAAAAGTGGTTCCAAGGAAAGTGCGAGAAGTCGACTGAAGAGACCCCAGGCCCCAGCAAGGCTGTGCTCTGGCTGACTAAGGATTCATTGAAACAATTCATAAATCCTGATGAAGAAATACAGGTTGGTGAGGAGGCTTTGGAAGTTTTGGATGTGTATGTGCCAGCTATCAATGATTTGTTTGCAGTAACCACCATCAAGAATTTCAGAACAGATTCTTTAAATGAATTCGTTTATGAAAGTGAATGGGTGATTATCTCCCGAGAACAATTCATGGAGCCAAAATTCCAACGACGGCTAAAGAAAACAGACACACTGACTGATTTATGCAGATCTTTGGCCGAAAGGAGTGTCAATAGGAGACTTGCGGAAGTAATCGCTAAACCACCTAACTGTCATTGCGACGAATTCAGTTCCTGCGAAAGTGAGAAACCGTTTCGTCCAAGTGTATTTCGAAGAATACTAAACAGTTTCAAAAGATTTTGGTATCTCCTGTACTGTAAAGTAAAAGATTTGATAATATTTAAGACTGAAGAAGTAGTCGAAATCGCAAACTTTTACGAAGAAGATCCTCTCGAAGCATTTGCCTCCACTAACATGTATCTAAGTAGGTAATAGGTTGTTTCATTTCAAATATTAATTTTGTGTTGTTCTTAGATTAAATTTGTTTATTATTATCACTGGAATGAGGTCGGGACAATAAATATGTCACTTTAGTGTTACAACAAGCACTAATTACATGTTAATTCGTCTCATTATATCAATTAAGATTTAATTACTTAGCTTGGGTTTCAAATATTATCTGTTGTTGGCCTAACAACATATGATTTTGTTGTGAAATGTGTAAGTATTGCGTTGTGCACATCATTAAAATAAATGTTTTCAGTAATATCTTTGGTTGAGTGATGTACCGAATATTCGCATTCGCATTCGCGCATTTTTACATTCGCATTCGAATTCACAAGAAACATGCGAATATTTGGCAATTTTTCTTGACAAACAACAACAATACCTAAATACCTTTTTGTTTGTCAAAAAAAAATGCCAAATATTTTCATGTTTCGTGTGAATTCTACGAATATTTACGAATGCTAATGCGAATATTCGTTACATCACAACTGGACTAAATTAGGGACGGGTTTTAATGGTTAATGTTATTATAAAAAATATAAAATGCTTAGTTAACGACATTGCAAAATAATGTTATTAACTTCCATTAGTTAAGTATTTTTCAATGTTGCTTGATGGGCTTGGCGTTATTTTCCAAATATTTACAGAGAAGTTATTGTCAAGAAGTGTAAAAATTTAGAAGTAAAAACGAGTTAAAACCTTTAAATGCTCTAAATATGCATTTTAAAGCTAAAGCTGTTATCAAACTTGCAAAATAATTAAACCAGAACAATAATTTATCTCAAAACTGACTCACAGTTGATATAGGGTGAGAACCGAGTGCCGAGAATTTCGATATGGGTTGAAAATCCTTTTATATGATGTGTAAAATGTTCGCGCAAATATTAATCATAATTATAAATGTAATTTTATCTGTGCATCTATGTAGATTATGAGGTCGTAATTTCCGATGTAAATTTATATTGTCATTTTGCACTGTGTGCAATTTGTAGGCTCTCTTATTTGAGAGTCCATAATATTATGATTAATGTTTTTGGTGCTTTCAAAATATTATGAATCACGTTATTAGCGCTTTCATATTTAGTTCATTTAATCTTTAGACAGCTATTTAAAAAAAGGCGTGCTCTCTCGTGTGTTTTAATCATTTAAAGGCATAAATAAGACAAACAATACTTTTTAAAAGCTTTTCTGATATACACGCCACGTCCGCGAACCATCATCTATTACCTTAGTTTTTTTTTTAACTTTATTTACATAGCGACAAGAAACACGTAACTGAGATATTTGTAATACATGATTGAAAAGTGTGTTCATGGAGTTTTTTGCACGTTCTTCTCCATTAATATCTACGCTTTGGACTGTGCAATTATCATCATTTTTTCTGCTTGACTTCCTGACATTTCAAAAATACCTGTAAATAGTTTATTTGAAATAAAATGCTTTGAATCTTTAAGATTTATTGGCGTTTAAGTCTGTCATGTAGTCGTGTCCGTGGCGTCCGAGCCACATTTTACTTTGTAAAACGTTAAAAAAGTCGATAGTAAATATGTATAAACAGTGGCCCAGCACAAAGCACGTCATGATTCTGCTTTTAAAACGATAATTATTTTTGATATTTTCTTTAATTTATGCCTCGCTAATACTCGGGGTTGATGCTTTAGTAAATCAGGTATTCCACACAAAACACACAAAATGACAAAGACATTTAATTTAAATAATCTCCTTCTTTTCCAAATTAAACATATTTTTTCTTTTCTCCAAGCAGCAGCGGGCCGAGTGCGTGCCTTGCGTGGCGGCCGACAGACCCGCGGCGCAGGCGCAGCGGTGCGGGCGTACGCGCTGCACCTTGCACAGGACAAGAGCACGACCTTCGCGCAAAACATCGACAACTTCATCGCGTGCACGCTTGATTCGAAAGATACTAGTCCGCAGGTAAGATTAAATAAATAAAAACAAATAACTGTTCCTAGTAGTTGGCCTAATAATTTGGTCAAAAAGTAATAATAATAATTTTTACTGTTGCAAGGTTATATAACAGTTCACAAGGTGACTTATAATTAGATACAAGTAAAATGTGCTATATGGTACTGGTTCTGTGTTCCAAAATAAATGCTTGTGTTTTGGGTGACTAGTCTGATAGCCCTACTCAACTCTATGAGAAGAAAGGTAAAAATATTAAGAAAACAATGCAGAAATTCATTTAGTAGTGCTAGTATGAGAAGAAAGGTAAAATTTGTAGAACAATGCAAAAACTATTCAGTAGGAGTAGACTTGTGATTGTTTTGTTTTATTTCCAGGTGATGATGAGAAACATGAGACAGTTCATGTCAGGAATGAAAAACTACTTAGTCAAACACGGTGAAAGAGAGTTTGAGAAAGAAGTGGAAAAAGAACGACTAAAGGTAAAACCGTCATTTACATATTAAACATATTATTATTTAGAATTTTAGAATATAAACGTCGTTTAGTCGTAATTTAAACGTCGGATTGTAGACATATACAATACATTTTCATAGCAATCAAAACAAAAATTTAGGAAAACCAAATTACTTAACTTTACAATTTGTTACCTGAAAACTAACACCAAAACAAAAATTTTATATCATCAATACTCTATATCCAGCTAAAACCAACCGAGTTCCTGAACCTGGACGCGATCCTAGAAGGCGTGATGCACCGACTGGTCGTACGACCGCTGCGCGCGCGCCTCTATACTCTCCTAGCAGCCTGGCACTCGGCCGATGTGCGTCGTCTACACGCGGCGATTGAGCGAGCGCAACATGCCACGCCGTTGCAGCTGGGAATAAAGGTATCTAATATTGTGAAATATCAAAAAAGTTATTGGGTTCTTGTAGGACTGGGATACTTACAACTGAAGCCCTATCTATACTGAACTGTTAAAGGGATAGATATATAATTATATAGGGTGTATAGCTTCATCCCGGTTTCTCGCACGCTTGACATTTTAACACTTCATGGTAAGGCCTCTTATAAGTTTCAATTGGCTCATCCATTCGATGTTACCAGTATCTTGTGCTGTATTTTAAGAACTTTTTTTCTTGGTACAGAGCCATCTTTCTTATTTGTTATGTTTTCTGCAATCTTTATCTGTTTTCTACTCATAAGACAATCTTTTCCTTAGGAAATGACTGTCTCATCATTTTCCTAGCTCTTTTTTCTTCCGATCGATATCAGCATTGATTCCACTAATTCATTAACACTACAATTAGAAAATGTACAATTTTTTGTGCTTGTAAGTCAGTTGTAAGGGTTGTACTTTTCTTTACCGACATGATCAAAGTTGAGAGCACTACTAGTGTTAATATTTAGATATTCTTTCAGGAATCGACTAAAGTACCGTCGTCGGCAGTGTTAGCCGTGATCTCGAAGCATTTCCTCAAGATGCAGGAGGCTGACTCTCCTCTCGATAAACTTGAGAACCTCCTGGCCGCCATATCTGTTATGTTTAATGCTGTAAGTATATTTAGCGTTCTTTACTTTTAATTATTACCGACGCAGCAACCCCTGCGCACCGTTTTTTAATTCAGAATGACATATTTATTTTGCTAGATAACATAAAGCTCTAGATTATTGTATATTATACGCCATGATTTGTCCTATTAAATAATAATATTCCTCTGACGATACCAAAGTAATTATCAGTTAGACGACAGTTATCATCCATGAGTATATATAGGATGTTCATTGAATTTAAATATATTCATTCCCTAAAAAAAACATCCTATTGTCGGACTTGATGATCAAAATGATTAATCAGGTATCTATATCTGCACTCAACAGTAGCATAAGTTTTAAAGAATTTCTGGTCAACCTAAAGGCTTAGAACGATTTCATAATAACTTTTTTTAGTTGCTGATGGTAAGCCGTGATGCAATCTTTGACGGTGAAGCGCAAATTGTTCCAATCCTTTGATGCACGTGGTATAAACGATGAGGTGAAACGCTTAGGTCCGGATCGTAGAGAATAGAGAATAAACTACATTTAGAAAACAAAAGCTAATGTCCCATTCTGTCGCACTGTAGCTCGATCCACCTCCCCTATACCGCGTATGCTAACGATGCTCAACGCGCTCGTGCAAGCCAACCTTAGATTAGACTCGTTTTCCGATGAATGGAAGACGGTATTATTAGAAAGTTTGCTATTCTATGAGAAGACAGAATGAAAAGATGAACTTATCTTAGTACTAATGGCTATTTTGCTGTACTAAATAAACTAAACTAATTCATATGCAGATCCGTGGTGAACGCAGCGTCGGTGCAGATGATCTCCTCCCGGTCCTCGCGTGGACAATCGCCCGAAGCCGGCTGGTCTGTGCCGAGCTTGAGGCGGAGTTGATGGCAGGACTACTGCCGGCTGCATTGCTGGCTGGTGAAGGAGGCTACTACCTGACGGCGCTGTTCTCAGCTGTCGCCGTGTTGAAGAGACTCGCGCCAGAACCGCAGCCGGATAGTACTACGCCTGTGAGTATTGTATGAAAAACAGTCTACCTAAAATAATCGTTTTGATATTTATTTAGTCAACTAATTGAATAAATCAATGGTAAAATATTCTTTAAAAAATTCTGTACCGAGTGTATCAGCAGGTTTTAGTACATTGACGTTACTTTTTAATTGCAAGTAAAACTTTTCAATAACCATTCCAGAATACATAAATCGTTTAGTTGTACCTACGTATTTCTATACTTAAATACTTAGTGACCCAATTACAAAATTCTGCACATAGAGACAAAACGAAAAGGCGAACCGCTGTTACTCAAGACTTTTGTGTTTCAAAAACTAAGCTACAGTCTATCGGCCTCCTCACGTACCTAAGTTCCCTACGCTAAACCAACTGTCTGGTTTTGGGCATTACATTATGCATTTACGTAGCATACATTATGATAAAAAACTCAAAAAATTTATGAAAAAATCAAATAATTAGCATATTCGATTTTTCATAAAACTTTTGAGTGCACATAACACTAAAAATACCTACTAAATCTTCCAGCTTAAGAGCCAATTCGACAACTCTAGTATATTTATGAAATCACCTATGTTCCAGTATGGCTAACTTTTCAACAAACTTTTTCTTCCTCAGAGCTGGCGTCGTGGTTCAATGGACACGAACCGTGAGCAATGCTCCGTGGCCGTGGTCCGCGTGGTGCTGCCGGACGAGTGCCGCGGCTCCATCCGGCGCGTGCCGGTGCCGTGCCGGCCCGGCGCGCGCGCCCGCGACCTGTGCCGCGCGCTCGCGCACGCCGCCGCCATTACGAACCCGCAGGATTATGCTTTGTTCGCACTGCATGATGGACATGGTACTTTACTTTGTAGTTTTTGAAGAATAGCCCTCAAGAAACTTTTTCGTGTCTCGTATCCTTCAAAAGTGAATGGATTGTGTGAGGAGTGATATGAAAGAAAAGGGAGTTAGTGATAGTGTGACGAATGACAGAACAGAATGGAAGAAAATAACGTGTTGCACCGACCCGAAGTATTAAGGAACAAGGGCAGGAAGAAGAAGTATCTTTCGTAACGATCACTTTACGCTGGCTAGAATTTCCATGCCTAGTAGGTAATCCTTTAGAAAATGCTTACATCTGTAGTTGTAATGGCTGGCAATTGGCTGCTGCACTGCTTGCAGCGGGTTCAGTCACCACATACAACAAATATTTGTATAGCCACAGATAGGTATTCTGATTCTGGGTTAGTTGACATGTTTGTGAGCGCACCCACGATACAGGAGTAATTCCTAGTGTGGGGCAAATTTAAAAAAAAAAACTGTTCGTAATACAAACTAAACTTACGCCGTGTTTTCATAATTGTTACAGAGACAATGTTGAACGAGAACGACTGCCCTCAAGAGGTTATGTCAGACAAAAGTGGACAAAACTTCACCCTGGCCTACAGAAGAATAGATGCCAAGATCGCTTGGCCACAACAGGCCATGCTATCCTACCCGTAGACTGCTTCTTACAATAATAACTAGCAATAAGAAGCGACAGAAATCTCTTAGGAATAGAAAGTAAAGAAACACACTTGCATGAAATTCATGAATAAATTCGCGAACACTAGGTTGTCAAATCATGCTCATTATCAATAAGTCATCAAAATTATATCGGGAACGAATGAGAAACTATATTTTTATCACCTTAACAATAAAATCAAAGTGATATTTTATTCAACTGATTTTGTAAGTGCTAACATTTTCTAAGCTTACCTTACTTATAAGTACATCGCTTATAGGCAGTATTTTTAAAGCGTCGCTACTCAACGAGCATACTAATGTCATATAACTGTAGCTTTTTTACTCAGTAATGTATAAGTACCTAATTTTATATTATTGTAATCTGACTGAACTATCGGGACGCGTCTCCCAAATTTTGTACATTTTGTATCACGTGGGGAGCTATCATTCGAAGTTTGAATGTGATGTATGAATAAAATGTTCACCATTTTTTTTTATTATATTGTGTAGTACCTACACCTAACTCAATGTTTGCAGTTAGGGACTTTCAGACTGTCTTAAAAAGACAGTGTTTATTTTCTTCAAGTGTGCGTTTGTGTATGTTCCTAAATTTTGTCGCGTAGGTACACTAAATAAACTCACCAAATTGTTGTTTTAGTTTAATAAAATTTAAGTATTTCTTTAAACATTTCTAGTGCTAAAATTTACTTTTGAAGTATCTATATATATTTTAACTCTTACTAACTTGTTTATGAACTGTGATGTTAATCGTATTAATTAGTAATACTGTAAGGTTTTGTATTAATTTTTGTATATTCGTAGAGCTGTTTCTTAATATAATTTATTTATATGTAACATTAAGGTAACTAACCAACAAACCGTTAGTTTAATAAAGGGTAGATTCTAGTGAGATTGCAGTTTCCATAAATGTATTAAAAATGGATTTTTACCTACAAAACTAACTTTTTTTCTAATCTTTATAGATAGTAGACAAATTCGCAAATTCTCGCTAAAATTTACCCATTATTTGAAGCGTATTCAGATGAAACATTGCCTTACATTTCTTCACGGACAATATTTTTGTAGTTCGTATATTATTCCATATTAACCGATAAATGCAGGACGATTGCGTACGATTTGGAGAAATGATTGAAGTAACTTTTGTAGCTGTAGAATTAAAAACATTATACCTTAAATATTACCTCTATTCCACTGCCAACTGCCAAGGAACTCGATGACCCTTTACTGCCAATTTTTAAACACAACCGCCCTTAAATACATTATTAATAATGACGAGAAAGATGCTTCATCAATCATACAATTAAATTAATAATAATTGTTTTCCATTATGTCGCAATAGTTTTTCACCAACCGCAGGCTGTCCTTGGGTTCACAATCATAGCGCATACAGGGATAATCATCGGTTGCTACCACTTTCTATTAAAAGTGTCTAAACGGCCTCTGCAAGTTGGTTTCGGCTTCTCGTACGCCTTCCAAAGGACCAGGACCTTAGGGTTCTGAGATATATTGACACATATAATAATATACCACGTTCTTTCAAGTTTTGTAGTTCCGTATACATTATACCTACTCTATTTATATTATAGTTACTTATAGTTCATCTTATCTTATTACCCCTAGCAGCCATCCTGAGTGACCTACCATTCGACATACCTTCTGTTACATTCGGCGCAACCAAGCCAATATTTTTTTATCGACTAGCAAATTCTTTCACGACGATAGCGTGTGGTACTATCGTGACCAGATACTACTCCAGGCAAGGGATTTAATTAAGACAATGTACTGCTTACCATCGACACTCTACTAAAAAGCCTTTGTGGAGGCTTTCGGATTTTTTTTGCCTTCTTTCTATGGAAGATGAGATAAACCCAGAGTGTTTTAATCTGACTAACAATGCGACTTCATTATACCCATTTTCCATTATTTAAAGACTGAAACTTCTTAGTCTTATTAGTATGAATATTTTTCATTGAGATACAGAGTGATTGCGGATTCATAATCTTTAGAATGTCTTAGAAATAATTATGCGATCCCTAACGGTACTGCCATAAAAAATCATCCTGTAAACTTTATAAAAACTTTCATTCATTAGAACATTTCTCCAAGACACGTGCATTAGAACCAGGGGCTCTACCAAGACTTGTTAAAATGTCAAGCATGCAAGTGAGAAAGAGGGATGGAGCTATATACTTTATATAGCTCCATCTCTTTAACAGTTCAGTTTAGGTCATAAAATGGATCGTTTTTAGAGCTATGGTAGGGCCTCAGTACATAAGTGTGAGTAGGCAACAATTGATTCTGAATATGTGACCGTCAACGCGCATGTAAGGCGCCATTGTATTTATTACGTCACTCTTATTAACGTTAGTTGTAAAACACGTATATTGTGTTTTGATAAAGTTTTCAGTCATATTGTGAAGGAGTAAATGGATTTTTACCAAATTTACATACGGTGTTTTATTATTAACTTATTTATACCGACCTTTACCATTAATTAACTACATTGTGGTGCTGGAGAAGGATGCTCCGTATCCCTTGGACAGCATTTCGGATCAACGTGTCCACTATTGCGAGAACTCAAAATCTCTTCGCGGTTGTCGTCCGAGTGTCTTCGCAAGATTCTGCATTATTTCGGTTTTATTGCAAGGAAAGAAGGTGGTAACCTCGAGAGGCTCATCGTGACTGGTAAAGTAAATGGGAAAGATCTCATGGGCGCAGCTCAAAACCTACGTGGGTCTGACCAGGACCTAGACCATGACGTATAAAGTTAGATTGTTTTAATCTTGTTTCAGTGTGGGTGTGGGTAAGAGACAGAGTTACACAGGTTGTCTAGCGCCATCTCTTACCAACACTGAATTAAAATTGAAACAATCTTACTTTGAACGTCATGGTAACCCCACATATCCGCACCGCTCTTGGCCACGGTATTCAATGCACTTCACATCACCAGGGACAGAAGCAGATGGAGGAATATTCGTACAAAATATGTGATGAAGCATCCCTGCTTCATTCTGAGGGTGACCCTCAGAATTTATAAGTACGACGCGAGGACTCTAACTTCACCGTAGATAATCCGCTGGGACGGCAATCTGACATGACCAGAGGGAGATCAAGCTCATTACCGAAGGCATTACGAGCCCTACGGGAGTTGGCCACACAGTTCTAAACCTGCATAGCTACAAAAATCGTGTTCAGTATCAACACACGCTGCAACTACGTACGACGGAAAAAACTTAGGCTGAGTCATGGTAGACCTTGGTACGGCCAAACAAATAAGTCGTAGGTACCAAGCGAGCGTGTATAACACTATAACCACAAAATATATTATATAGGTAAGGACGGAAGTCAATCTACATACAAAGCGCGATCGAGCAACGCACACATAGGCACCGCTCACGGACACGATATCTTGGTAGCATTTCGGCCCACTCGTTGTACAGTTCCGGCTCAAACGTGTGCGTCCACGGAGCGTAGGTATAAAAAGTGAAGTACATACATGAGATTGTCTTCTGTACCTATCTATTTTGTGCTATAACACTGAACCGAAGTGTTCTCTTTAAAATACGGTACCTGTATTCTAAGAATAATAAAAAAAACTGAGCTGTTCTACTGAAATCTATTGGCAAAAAAAAACCGGTACGAGCCCGGGTGGTCCGTAACCATGAAGCGAGCCAAAACCGGCCAACCGTGGCGATTTACAAAGCTCACAACGGTTTTAAAATGAAATCGTACTACAGACAATTTGCTTTTTTTTACCGTCACACATTATCTATCGGTCATACAAATATTTATTCGATACGGAACTAGAGTCAGCGACAAGCTGTGCAGTAGCTAATCGCTCGATTACTGCGCCAACCATGCCGTCAAGAGAAATTCAATTGAGAATTTGAAGTGTTGTATTTGTATTTGAAGAAAAAATAGCTTTAATTACGTTTTAATACTAAATATCTGTGTATAAGCCAAATATAATTAAGTTGTCAGTAATATTATCAGATATAGGTATAGAAACACAGTTTGTACACAAAATATTAGTATTCAATTTTTGTCTTACTTTATTGACCATCAATAAATCAATTAAACAGTTCAATATTACTTTTCTTAAGGTGGGACTCCTCCCGCTCTAGGGTGGAACGAGAGGGGTAGCCAGATTTTTAATGACTAAAACCCATCTGTGTCTTTTAGTTGCCTTTTACGTTCTAGGTCACGGTCACTCTTTCAATAGTTATCGTAATGACATCACTACCACTGCAAATTTTATTTTTAATTGAGTACTAATCTGTATCAATTGAATTCTAATTATTTACAAAATTTGAAAACGATTGAAGATAGTAATCCCGCTTTAGTCATGGACATTTCTTGATAACAATACAATTCAACCTTAACTTCATACACACGTAATAACGAATACTCGTCTGTGTATTGTTACTATTACTAAATGAATATGAAGGAAGGAACAACCACAAAAGTAATACAACCATAGCAACTACGATATCGATCACACTTTGCTCAAAATACTCCATTACTTTTCAACCTACGTCACTACTGCTACGACACACGTCGTCAACCACACTTTGCCCACAATCCAACACTTTCCAACTAACAACCATGTTTTACCCTCTGGACGAGAAACACACTATGCAAGCGAACTACCCTAAGAAGTTGCCCGTACCTCATTGGGACCGAGTGCATCTTCAGTACCCAGTGAGAAAACATCCAGGAGCTGGGGTTTCTAGTGAGACTGTTGGACGAAAATGGAGAGATCTGCCAGAGGTGTTAAAGGAACCGGTAAATTCTTTAAATTTGGATTAGAAATCTCAATTTAATCAGTTTTAGCTCTATCTACACTAATATTTATGAAGAAGTAAAGTCTGTGTTTTTTTGTTTGTAGAAGGTAATCTGAAAGTACTGGTCCGATTGCTAAATGTTTTCACCGATAGAAAGCTGCTTTAATCCTGAGTGACATGGGCTATATTTTATGTACGTGGGTGAAGCCGCGGGCATAAGCTAGTATGATATAAAAACAACGCTTTCATTAAAAGTAAACGCTTAGAGTTTCTAATGAAATTACAGAAGCGCAGATCATTTCTCGTTTAACAGTACCAGTCTGTTTGCACTTTCACAATATCGCGATAAAAAGATTTTCTGCTATTTCATATTTATCAAACCAGGCGAATGTCGTTGCCTACAATATTTAGACGGAATATTGGATTTAAACTTTATTAGAAATTAGTTTTAAACACTCCAAAGTTTGCTTTTAATATTTTGTTGTGACTATTATTGAGGATTTTAGAGAAGGCCTAGTCTTGTAGTAGATATTTCCCAGCCTGGCGATGACCGTTATTGCTTCACTAGAAAATATGAGAATTTCTAAAATATTTAGACGGAATAATGGAATTGAGCTTTTGGTATTGCAAAATAGTTTTAAATACTCCCGGACTCTGAAGTCCTTTGACCTACTGTTGTTGATTTTGGGAAGATTAAAGTGAACAGTCTTAACTTAAAGATATTATTTTAGTACTATATGAATTTGTTGAGTGCAATGTACTAACTGATTTTTTGATTACGAAGAAAAAAGAGGAGTAGTATTAATAATGCTTACTGACTTTTCAAATCATATTAATGGTGCGTACAGATTATGTAACATATTATATAACTTGTGTTATATAACACGTCTACATTATCCAGTAACCTTGTTAATCAAAATTGCAACATAAAACAATACTGTACACATTTAATAACAATGCAATATAACAATGTATAACCATTGTCGTTTGTCGTTCTCCAGAGCTATCCGTATATAACATTGTTGTAACATATCAACAACATGTTATTATAACATGTTTTAAAACATTCAGTGTCCACATTATTTGAAACATGTTATATAGCAATGTTATGTTATAAAGTCTGTACGCACCGTCAGATAGCTATGAAATTTTCTGCAGGCCTGTTTACCAGAAATTTTATTTTTTAACAGAGAACTCCAGTGGAAGAGCTAAAGAACTACTTTCGTGACTACAACATAACACAACAGTTAACAAGGTCTCAAACGGCTGAACACTACGGGTTCAAACTGCCGGAGACTAAGAGGTTCAACAAACATACGTCGTGTACGGAGAATGAATATATTTATCCACAGCCTAGAAGAGTAAGTATCTTCAAGCATGTTTTCCCTGAAAAGACTAGGTACGTGATCAAAAATACACCAAAACACTATCTTTAGTGCTTACTGGGTAATAGGGATAAGTTTATTACCTCTAATTAACCGAATACCAGCCCAAATCTTACAAGCTGTACGGTCTATTCTAGGAAAATAGCTTATAGAATCAATTGAGCTAAGAAGATCATCGGCAATGATACACTTGTCGAATCATAACTCCAAAGTCTTGAGCATCGACGTTGAGTTGCTAGCCGGTCGGTTTTGTATCGTTTACATTTCGGGGAGTTTGTATTGGAATTGCACAATTTAATTCCTTCTTATCCGTTCCATCATCGGACCACCAGATGTACAACTTTACGCCATTGGTACACAGTGGAAATCATACCCATACATACAAAGCGTTTTGAGAATATGTTCATTATGCGTACAGCGTACAGCTGACGAGTGGAATACTCTGCCGGAGTCTGTGTTTGCTGATAGCTACAAACTTCGCGTCTTTAAGTCAAGAGTGAATAGGTTACTTCAAGGCAAGAATTCTCCATCGTCGGCCACAACATTGCTTACTATCAGATGAAATAGTGGTCAAACGCGAGCCTGTCTATAATAAAAAAGAATACAACAAACAAACGCGTCCGACTATGGGAACCTCTCATGGTATTATCGGAAGTCCGGGAACCAACCTCAGTATTCTGTGTGACGCACCTATGATATATTTTGTGTAGTAGATAAGATTGTGTAAGACTATACTCAAAAGATGGCATCTGCCGTTGCATTACCGGAGCTCATGTATTCTGTACCTACCATTTCAGATAGAAGATAGAGTACCACAATGCACTGCGCACGGCACGACAGAGATGAGGAGTCATTTTACTCCACCAGTCATACCTCCTCGGTTGATAACAGACAAGGATCAGTACAAACTTCCTACAAGACTGCCCCAGGATCCAGTAAGTTTTAACTTATTCGATTTATTAAATAATACTTAAATAAGTACTTACTTCTCGCACTGTGTCGTGATCAACCGCCTCTCATGAAAGAGCTTGTGAAACCGGGTACGTATCAATATGAGTTTTTCAATTCATATGTCCTTTTCCAAGTTTATCTAGGACTTTCCTGCCACCCTGTTCCTTGGAAAACAAACTCATAAAGCCGTTGGTCCCGGTTCTCATTCATGGATCTTTGAAAGTCTTTACAGGTAGAGAGCCGCCAGAAAGTCTGACCGTCAATCTATCAAAGTATAGTATCGTATTACCCAGTAATTGGGTTGTAGAAGCATGATAGGTAGTTGTTTCATGGATGGTGACCTACTTTTCGCACTATTTGGGATTAATGCCAATAATTTATGTACTATATTATACCTTAACACAAAAGTAATGATTAATACCAATGGTTAATAATATGTTTAAAAGGTTACATCGACACATTTTCACTTACTAGTGTAAGGTTTTAATCGTGATAATTAGAGACACAATAGAAAGACAATGGGTGCGCAAACGCCGGCGTTCGCTTGGGGTTTAAAATTAATCAAATATACTCTCTCTTAAGATACAGGTCACCATCAGGTCACTGAGTTTAGAGACAGGGTTCATTCTTTTTTTGTATACACAGACTTATTTTGTAGACCTAAACGTTCTGTTCACTACACTATGTCAATATACGCTCTGTATTTCTACGACCTTGTTTTTAACTATATCTGTGTATTACTTGGATAAATAAACTATTTCGTTACTACGCGAACTACTTACGACACTAGTATGTACATAATCTGTATATTCTTGATAGAGTGATCGTAGTCGCTATGAGGTATCTCGACGTATAAGCCACTTATATAGACATGCAACGCCATGCTTGTGTAAGTGCTGTGTTTCTCTTGTGCTTGTATATTTGACCTACCGACGTTTACTAAATTCACTTTAGGCATGTAATCTTCTTCTTCTTCTTTTCGTGTCGATTTGCCTCAGATTTTTCCGACCAATACTTTGCCACCTGGACAGCTCTGTCGTAGATCGTAAAGAAGAAGAAGAGGTATGTAATTATGTATACCGAAATCGCGTTAAGATTAGAAATTTAAAGAAACCTTTTTTCTGTCTGATCAACCGATTTTAACTTCTGTTTCGTAGGATGGCATTAAAAGCAAACAGTGGTTACATTACCAACTATTTACTGCAGCTGCCATTTGTCATGCCACCAACGTAATAAAAGTCAAAATTGGTTGAACGGACAGTAATAAAAGGTTTTAAAATTTCTAATTTTATTTTTAACATAGTACCTATAAGTGCCTCGAAAAAAAATCCACAACTTCCCAACGATTCACCAACTTATACAGTGCGACCAATTTTTTCACCATATGTTAAATTTTTTCATAGTTAATTCATGAATCCCCAAGCGACCACCGGTGGCCGCGCATCTATTGTCTTACTATTGTGTCTCTAATTGACGGTATCTGAAGGGTTAAATTATGTTTTTCTAGATTCCACTCGAACCAAGCTGGCGTACAGAACTAGAGCCTATAGACACGACTCACGAAGGTTTTGAGAAGTACCTGGACCCATACCTGACGACTAGCAGACTACACCACCGCCCGTACACTGCCGAGCAGTTACAAAGACCGTCTTGTAACAAGGATGTGGTCACTTATTACACTTTCAAGGATATTACTTACGTGAGTAATGAGTCTGAATTTCTCGAACATGATCTGTAAAGTTGTCTCAGAAATCATTTACTTTTGTAGATGCATAAAAAAATTACAAATACGTTTAAGTATACACACATGCGCGTTGTTAATACGTTGAAATATAAACAATAATTTCTAACGGATCCTACTATCCTACTAATATTATAAATGCGAAAGTTTGTATGTATGGATGGATGTATGGATGTTTGTTACTTTTTCACGCAAAAAATAGTGAACGGATCTCGATGAAACTTGGTACACGAGTAGACCATATCCCAAAATAACACTTAGGATACTTTTTATCCTGGGATTATGTACGCGGGTAAAGCCGCGGGCAAAAGCTAGTATATTATAAACATATTCTACAAAATTCAATTGTTTTTGAGACACCCAGTACAATAAATTGATTGCTTGTAGGAAGTAGGTAACATTTTAACTACTGATTCGATTATAATAAAAAAAATTATAAAAACTTTGTGACCATGAAAACATTTACATTCTATTTTTATTTTCCCGGAAAAAAATACGTATTGATAGAGGCTACTGAAGCAAATCCGCCGGATAAAGCTAGTCTTTAGACTAAAATGGTGTTAAAGATTATTAATGATAACAAAAAAGAAATATTTTTTAGAATGGTTCCGGCTCTAACCAAAGAGGATGCTGCGTGAATTATGTTTAGAAATTGTTTGTTTAGTTAGCTTTCTAATGTAAGAGATGCATTGTGAGTGTTGATGTCATGGAATGTGATGTAAGAGAGGTCTGATGTGTGGATTATACAGCAAAGAGATAAAGCAGTGTTCCAAGCGCCATATTTAATCCCTATTGTCATACAGTTTTCTAGAAATGAATTACAAGTGCAGCGAGCAGAATTAGAATTTAAGTGACGAGCGTATAAAAACATTTTTAAGTAGGCTGTCGATGATATGAAAACTTAATTTGAATCATATGCCAAAAATACATTATATTTTTAGACAAGAACACCAAAGCCTGAAACGGAATGGCGGCTACCAGTACCGAGACCAAAGTCTGTGTACGACAGAGAAAAATTCAAAGAAGGTGTCAGGGAAATAAGAACACATAACAAACTGAAATGGGTACCAGGGTAAGGACCTATCTCACATTGACATAACGTATGGTGACGACCTTTTGCCACTTATAATTACAATTCATCTATTACGGGTAAGCTTATGCGCAGTCACCTCCTTCTACGAAGCAGAAATGCTAGCAAATAAGGCAGCTGCACGCGTGAAAGAACGGACTTCCTCACGACCCAGTCACCGGAACCCACGCTCCGATTTTCAGCCACCGTAGCCGTGGGTTTGCAGACGGCAAGCAACGGGTAGCTCGCGTTCGGCAACCTTTCAGACCCAGCTAGAGTGTTCCACACGCGCCTCAAAGAGATGTCAGCAAAACCTTAGGGGGAGCCAGCAGAGTCGAAGCCTATTGGAGCCATGAGTTTGCTTCTGAAAGAAAAAGCCTCCTAGAATGCAAGGCAAAGAAGGAATATAGAGTAAAAAGTCTGACACGTCCTCCCGCTCTGCCCCAAAATGATGTCCCACCTAAAAAAAAAAGAAACGCGCTAACTAATTCCTGAGGATCTAAAGCAACACACGAGTCAGCAGTTGCACCGACAACCACGAGGGCGACTTTGAGGGATCAAAATTAATCTGCCTTTATTATCTTCCAGGACATTCCGGACGGAAGCAAGAGATAACTACATACCACCAACATTGCAACCAGTTTCACAAATTCACAATTACGAAGAAGAAGCCAGAAGTTACTATGAGAAATCCATAGCCAACTTATCGACGAACATAAAAGAAGAATATAAAGCATTCCAGAAAAAATACTCGACAGAAAACTCAGTTGTTGGTTCTAGGACGCCAATTTGTTCTGTGCTTGATCAGTTTACTGAGAAGAATAAGAGATTAGAGAGGAAGACTGTACATATAGGATAAGAGAAATTAAGAGATTCGTGTAAAGGTTAGGAATTCTTTAAACAAAAGAATAGATATGTGTACTGTCTGTAGAACGTTGAGTGCTAAAATACTGTACCTACACAATAAGAGATAACGTAAAGATATTATAATGAAAAATATTAATTATGTAATTGCACTTTTAATTGTAAGCAATGGTCAGAAAAGCTTTGAAAAGTACGATAATCATCGACACGGAATAAAGATAAGAACTTATTCGAATAAACCTCTTTTTAAAGGCAAAAATACCAAAAATAGAAAATCTATAGCACCCATAGATTTCGTTCAATTTTGACAATTACACCACCATGGCGGAAACTTAAGTAACAAAAATTTTCCTATAAATAAAAAATGGGTTCCGATTTCGACCAAAACGCACAATAAAAATGTTCAGTAAAATTAAATGGAAATAGTATACTTCATCATAGTATTAATTTTACTCGCATATGCCGTATACTTGATGCAACCTTACTGGATCGTGATAGTGTCGTGTGCAGTTCTCTATGCTGCTTACTGTCAGGTGCAAACTTGGTAAGTATATAGCTCTAAAATGTGTGTGTGGATTTTAGTACAATTTTAAATCTGTATACCGTATGCTTGGAGCACTCATTGAAATTAGGCCTACTGTCCTCTGATGCGTAGCTCATAAACCCATATTCGTACGACACACATTATACGCTTAGTGTACCCTGCTCACAGTTTACATACAAAACTATGAAACTGTTGATGGAACGGCAACGTCATGCTAACGTCGTTGCATCCTGCAATGCTATTCTCTAAGAAAACAGCCTTGAGCGCAGCGCTGACGGCAGCGACGAGTTGAGAGCGCAGTACATTGAATTGACAATCGAAAGTACCTATAGGTTCATTGGATTGATAATCCTATGTGCTTATTTGGATTTCATCGCTGCGGCCAGCGCTGCGCTCAAGGCTGTTTTCTTAGAGGTAGACCGCAGGTTTCATGACACCTGCCGTACCGAATGTTTTACGTCCTGTCGGGGTTTACACATCGATCGAAAGTATATTTTTTATTATCGGGTACGTCTTTGTCATCCGATGTCAATTTCACAAATGATTGGAGACATACGCCTCGTGAACAGAGTTCAGGTTCATGTTTATGAGAGTTCAGGTCCATGTTTATGATAAAACGTTATGTAACATTATGATGTACAATTCGTAAGTCTGGGCTATTATCATTAAGCCAGCACCACTCTTTGCTTTTTCTGCTTTGAAGCACTTGGTATGATATATCATCCATTAATAAATATTGTATCTACAGGTACTTATAGTCCACAGAGTGAAACAAATATTTTTAACGACCTCCTGACAACCGTAAGCTATACTTCTATAATTGTTAATAATATAGACAAGGAAATATACAATAAAACTACATTTCCAAGAACTAACAGGGTCAAAGCGTATTTTAAAATGCTTTTCTTTCAGTAACTACAGGACTTCGAAGCCGATGAGATGCATTCTCTCAAGCAATATTAGAAAAGAGACAAGAAACAGATATAAGATAATGTTGTCATTGTGATTTCGTAAGTAATTATATTTCGGATATAATTATTAAATTCTTCTACAATGTGTAACGTTAAATGCGCAAAACCTCAGACACCCCAAATGATTTTTAATTCGATTGACCTAATTATGTGAGAAAAAATCATTAAAAAAAAAAAAAAAAAAAAATCAAAAAAATCAAAAATCATTAAAAATCATTATGAGCAGTTTTAGTTTGTTTAAAATTCATATCTGCATTGAAATAAGATTTTTTATTATCACGTGTATGAGAAAATTTGATTGGATTACATCTATTTGTGTTTGTTTACCTATTTTAGCGGGTTTGCGTACGTGATGGCTTCACCTATTCATAAATAGACAGGTCGAAGTTTTAAATGAAGATTTTTTTGCGAAATGTAACCTATGTATAAAAAGTGGTTTAATTGATTCTGGTCCTTATTCTGATCAAACTAATTTCAGGTTTTGCGCATTTAACGTTACACCTTGTATATCTATGAAGTAACCAGTCCAAAAAAGAAGAAGGTCACACTATCTTCAAACGCCAGCCATAGGTGGCAGTAAAATGTATGGCCGCTGGGAGACAAGTCCCAGGAACGCAGGATAATTCATTTGTAATAATTACAACTGTACTAATTAGTTACTAACCCAATCAACCATTAGGTACTGCCTACAGCTATAATCAGCATAGAGTTACCTCTATCTTAATTAATTTCAATGCGAATCAATCATTCAAAATTTCACACTTAATACTTATAGCTGACATATTACTACAGTAAATAAAAATACATGTAGATACTTTACAGTAAAAGCAAATAATTCATTGATAAAATCACTCAGAGAGACGCGGTACCAGTAACTGTCTATTACTATACCATGTCTGCATTTAATAGCATATTGAAGTACGAACTGATCACACGTGAGCCGCGCCAGGTGCGAACTGGCCGCGAATTGCCGTAATTATAACATTCACTTGCGAAATATTTACACAAATGTTATAGAATACACAAAAATAACTCGGCAAGCTAACTCTTCGCCTATTTGCAACAAATCTTCACCAATTTAAAACAAAATATGTTCCGTTTAAGTCATTTAGTATTAGTGTTTGTTTTCGCGCTGAATCAAGCCGACAGTGATGTCCCACAAAAGGTAAAAGTAATTTTTAAATTCACTACACTCGAATTCATTTAGCCGTATCTAAATGTGTCGAAGCGAATTCTGTTATGTATTTTTTTTTTGAACGAACAACATTATTGCCATTAACACTCTCTGTATAATAACGATCACAGTCAAAATTAAATATTTTTACAGAAATGTACATTCAGTAACATGAGTTTCATTGGGAAATCTTACTAATTCCCTGTTTTCTTTCGTGTGTTTTATATAATTATGCTGAGGCCTGTTTTCACTTGCTCTAATAAGATTATTTTTTCTAATTTTAGTTGCCTATAGAGTAAACATGTTTTCCTATTTATATAGTATGACTAATCGTATTACTGGTACATAGTTACTGAAGAGAAAAGTGGTTAGAAAACGAGATTTCATCTTGGTAATACCAAGAAACTCTGCGTTACGCGCATTGCGCCTTCTAACAGCTGTATCAATATTAAACAAATACATTGTAATCAATATACTCATTGTTTCTTTAGCTTGAGGTTCATTAACGTCTGGTAGCAGTTCTATTGTGTTTTTTTTTGTTACATAATATTTACCAGCCGGCAAAGTACTAGAATAATGTTTATTTTCTTTTACTTTGGATTTAATATCCTAACTGATTTGCAAACTTAATTCAGTGTAAGTCTATTAAATTTCAATAAAGATAATTTTCTTTTGTTGATTAGATTATATTTGTTTGCATCATTCGTAATCCAGTGTAGTCCACTTATTGTTCATTTTGTTTACCACCTGAACCCAAACAGGTAGAAACCACACAGTAACAGCTCAAACAGTGAAAAGAATATAACAAAGTCTTCTCTCAAACCTAACAGATGTTAGATTTAAGCGCTTTCCATAGTGAATACTGTCTCTTGTCTATCTAGATAAGAGTCAGTTTTCAAACCCTCTCAAGTCTGCTCTTGAATCTTACAAATGTTAGATTTGAGCGAAAACTCCAGTTTCAACTCCAGAATATTCCAGTTTTCACTATGGAAAGCGCTTAGCTAATCAGATTTGATTAGAACAATTGACTAACTATATTAAACAATAATGATTTCTAAACAGTAATAGGTAAATACCAATGCGAAAATTATAACAATCAATGCGTTTTTGCTTTAATTTTCTCTAGTTAAGGTGGTGCATCACGACTCACATTTTCACTGTTTTTCATACAACCGCTCATAACTGATTATGACGTTATTACACATTTTTCATTAGATATTTTGGAAACACAGTATCTTGTGGATATTATCTAGGTTTCTAAAGAAACCAATTTCCAAATTTGTGTAAAACTAATCCAGTAAAAACCTCTGAAAATGTCCTATTTTGTATGAACTTTGACACTTCATAATTTGCCTAAAAATTAAAAAAGTCAAAAAAGTAATCCTCTTTCCTTTCCTTTCCTTTCCTTGCAAATTTTATTAAGATTCTAAATGACGACAACTTATTCCAAAAACTTTTAGGTGTTTAAAAAAAAACAGCTATTTCCTGGAGCAAGTTTTGTGAAATTTTCGAGTAAATCTCGGAATTACCGAATACTAACAGAGTTTCCAGGCGTTATCTCTCTTTTTTTGCGTTGCCTTTTCGTCAAACATCGCGTTGGATTGCATTAAATGAAGTAACAAGCTTTTAAACCATTTTCGATGTTTACGATAAGCGAGTAGAGAAGGACCCTCTTAACTTTTTTACATTGTTTGTAACAATTGACTTGTTTAGTGTTTTAATTACTATTGGAATCGTGGCATTCTTAAGACATGCACTGCTACCATAAAAAATATTCATCTCTTAGTAATTATTATGTACTTATGTTTCGTAATCTACAACACAATGCAGACACCTGCTTCTTTGACTTGGTTTTCTTGGTCTAAAAACTACAATGATTTCTATATATAAATTGTCGCATGACCTATTTATTTATCGAATCTACATTACAACAAGTCATTATTTGCCAACGTTATATTATTTCCGTGACAAACCTTCATGACATCACCATGGAACATATAACGTAGGTAATAGTTACCATAGGCTTGATTACTGTTTTCCTATGGAATTGTTATTTCATGATTTTTTTGTAACTTGAATTTGCTCGGGAGTTGTTATAAAGGTCACATAATACAATCATATCATTATCGTTGTCTATAACAGAATATGTACCTTTATGTAAGTTGAAATTTATTTTAAACATATATTACTTAATACTCATAGCAAAGATTTTGCGATAAAAGTATTTTAGAGGTATGCATGCAGAACAGGGTGTAAAGTTCCATAAATCTCTGTTGAAATAGGAGAATCCTCCGACCAGACTATGTTGTGTCTGGCCTGGGCAGATACCTTCACACACATAAGAACAACTGAACTCGTACCCTTTAACAAAGATGGGCCTATGATACAACCTTTGGGTACTCCAATACTTGACCATTTGGCCAAATTGTAATTAGGTAGGTCATGGTATGTTTATCATTCGTCAAATATCAAACTAGTTTAGCCAAGGCATTTAGGCGTGTACAGTCGGACACATACCGACAAGCTGAGGTCAACGCTGCATAAGGCCTCAATCAAACTAGAGCAGTGAAAGTTGTCCTGCACCCGCAGGTTTTTAATCCTAACATTTATAATTTTATATATATCATGTGTGATGATTTTGTTGTTTAATTTATAATTTTTTTTTGCACAATTATTATAAGTATATTATTATACTTTTCGAAAACTGCAGAATCAATCATATACGTACCAATAATACCACCATAAAGTTTCAATTAATATTATTATGGTCAAATATTTATTTAAAATTGACAGTTTTATTCTAAAATCATGACTTGTAACTTAAATACATCATATTGATCCTAAATTTATATCGATTTACTTACATTTACAGATATTAGTCACAGTTTACTACGAGAGCCAATGTCCAGACAGTAGACAATTCATAATTGGACAACTTCAGCCAACCATAAACGTACTGCACAAGTACCTTGAGCTGAAATTAGTTCCCTTTGGAAAAGCAAGAGTGAGTATGAAAGTTATGTGTAGTAATATTTTTTTTATTTTTTAACAAAATATGTCGCTTGACCAAGTCCACATAACTAAGGTTGGAGATATTGAAGAATATTTGATAATTAAAAAAAACCTTAGGAAGAGCAGATAACCCAGGTGCTAGTTAAGTTACGGCATTTAACAATGAATTCTACATTAGATAGTCATTCATAGGACCAATTTCTTATACAAATATTAAATTTGAATTAAATATCGGGAATCTGATAGATACACACACACGCGCACAGGACCGGTAATTGTGGCGACGCTTAGGAAAGCCTATGTCCAGCTGTGAACATCTTCCGGTTGAAATGAATGACTGGACTGTTGGTCTAGTGGTTAGTGACCCTGATTGCTATACCGGAGGTCGTGGGTTCGATTCCCACCCAGGACAAATGTTTGTGTGATAGGCATAATCATTCGTTCTGTGTCTGGGTGTATTTTATTTATATATGTGTGTATTTAGAAATATATAAGTATGTTTATCAGTTGTCTAGTACTCATAACACAAGCTCTGCTTAGCTTGGAACTAGACGGCGTTGTGTGATAGTTGTGGAATATTATTATTAAATGATGATGATGATAGGTACATTGAAATATCGATTGAACTTTGTTCCATCTGGGACAAAATTTATTTTAGTTCAAATCGATGAAGATGACAATGCTGATGAACACTATTCTATAATTTCCAGAGTATAAACAGAGGCTACAATGGATTTGAATGCCAACACGGCCCCACTGAGTGCACCGGTAATATTGTGCAGAGCTGCGCGCTGGATCTCATGCAGGGGCGAAACGACGTGGAAAAGGTTTCTTATGTCGCGTGCGAAATGCAAACGGAAGCGGGAACTAGAAGGGACATGGAAGTAAGTAATAGTTTTCAAACATATCAAAATATTAGGTCTGCTTTTTTGTAGGGATTAGACTTAACCACACCCAGGTATGTTTCACCCGCTTTGTCTAAGGCTCGTATAATAGAAACTCAAAACAACGTTGCTATTAAGAAAAAAGAAACCCTTGCCTTACGGGACCTAGCAATGAAACCCTGAGTTATATAGGTAATTTATAGAGCAGTAATTCGCAATGGCAAATATACTGTCTATCTATCAATTTAGCTATACTCATTGAGACCATCTCAGTGCACTAGATTCGTTAACGAAATCGCTAAACAGAGATGGATTATTAATATCAAGTTCATTCCAAAGTATTATTTGCTCATACAGCATAACATAAAAACAACTCGATATATTTATTTAGTTCAAAGATATCACGTCATTGAACTAAATAAATAGCTAAAATAAATGTGACTCGACTCGACTCATTTTATCCATCAAAATAACTATGGCATACATACTCGTACGCTACATTTTAAGGACCTTGGACTTCTTAATTTATTATAATTCAAGCAGTCTTTTGAAAACTTCTATTTACTTGTATTTACATTTCAATAAGTCCACTAAATATTGTACAAACAGTACCAGTAGTACATCTGAGAAATTCCTCTAGAAAGTCATCTAGAAACTCTGAGAGCATTGGTGACCGAGTGATAACGGCCCCGACTTACGAGTTGTAGGTCACGGGTTCAAACCCGGCCAGGCGCATTACTTTGTGTAATTTATTTCATCACCACTGCTCTCAAAATGGTGAAGAAAACCATCGTAAGAAAACCGGCATGTCCTAGAACCAAAAAATTCGAAAACATGTGACATCCACAAACCCGCACTGGGCCCGCGTGGTGGATTACGGCTCATTCCCTCTGCTAGAGAGGATACCTGAGTCCCAGCTGTGGGAACATTAAGAAGGCTGACGATGAGACATAGGTAACTGACGAAATTTGTTTGTGTTGTGGGATGTAGGTATGTACCTACTATCCCTTCGGAGGATAAAGTCTTGATAATAACATATGCAAGTCAACCCTGAGTCCCAACAGTGGGAACATTATGAGGCCGACTATGCTATGCTATGCGAATTTAAAATAAATATAGCATTACATTTTGATGCAAGTTGACGAACTTTGTTATTGCAGCTGATGCGAAAAACATGCCCAAACCGAAGGCAAGGCCTCTATGGAGTCAAGTGACTTAATTTCATAAACATTATAGTTTACTAATTATTGTGAGAAATGGCTCGCGATTGTCTTATCGTTCGCCGTGGTGGGGCCTGCTGGCGACCAGACTTATATTATAAATACAATGAATTCAATAGGCCGATGCATTTTTGCCCACTGCACTTGTTCGAATTCTTATTTCTTCGTAAGAGCCAGTTTTCGAGTAAATGTGTTGAAAAATAATATTGCTCCAAAAATAACAGATGACGTTTTCAAAGACGAAGAAAATTTACCCATTTGCTGATTGTAATGGGGACTGACCCCATCGTAACTCATTCTGCTTAGCTATTTCTTCTTCTTCTTCCTGCCCTTATCCCATATTATTTGGGGTCGGCGCAAAAAGAAGAAGAAGGTAAGCAGAATGAGTTACGATGGAGTCAGCTTGCTTACCAACAAGCCTCAAATAATGCATTGTGACGAGGCTTGGCCAGCAGTGATGGCCCATTGGTAACAATCTCGACTCAAGTTGTAGATCACGGATTAGGTTTGATTAGGTGCATTACTTTGTTCATCACCACTGTTCCCAAAACGATGAAGAAAAACATCGTGAGGCAAACGACACGTCCTAGAACCAAAAATACGAAGACCACCATCCAACACTGGGCCCTATAGTTGATTTTGGCCCATTCCCTCTCCTAGAAAAGAGATCTAAATATGCTTGTGTTTATACTACTAGGCCTGGCCGCTGCACTTTTAGCAAAAGAAAATGGAGGGAGATGAAATCAGTTTTCGAGTAAATAAATTCAACAATAATAATAAATTGAATTCTGTTCTGTTATATTTTCAGTGTGTCATGAGAGCAGGCGTCCGAGTTGATGAAGCAGAAGAATGTGTTAATTTTGAAAAAGGCATAAATTTGCAGCTTGAAGATGAATATCTCACTAAACTCGTGAGACCAAAGTTTGTCCCCACTATAACTATTGGCGGGGTAAGACTATAATTTATTATGCTAGTAGTTGCTTTAGTTAGATATTAGCTACAAGAAAAAATTATCACGAAATAATAAGGAAGATATATATCAATCTTATTTCTAGCTAGTTAAAGGTTGTCCTTGTAGAAATTCCTCAAGTTATTATTTCAAGCCTAGTAACCCCATTCTTTGTGTTCGAAATATATATAAATCATTCAAATTAGCGTTACCATTCCTTCTTTTTTTGGTGTCGATTAACTAAAAGTAAATTTATTCGTACCAATCTTTGGAGTTTCTCTAGGCAGTATATTTGGTTCAGTCCTGAAAATCTTACACGTTAAACGTAGACACATTTTTCTAATGTTAATTTTTACTATGATGTACTGAGTTTTCATTAAAATTGGTGAAGAGCAGTTTCTTTTTTGTTTTAGTGGGGGAGGGACAGATGCTAAATATGCAGTTACTAAACCGCCATAGGGACCTATTGCATTGTGAAGATTGGGTTCTAAAATATAAAAAAAAACTATGACAAGTTTCCATTTTAGTGGGGGAAAGAGAGTGAAAGGATTTCCAAAAGTATAAAAAAGTCCATGAAATACTTAGGCGTGATAGTTTTTTTTTTTTTGAGGCTTATTCTATCAGGATTACGAAAAACCTTTAAACTGACGACCTTCATAGGGCGAAATAACTAAAACCATCGATAAGTGTAAAATTTCAACGTTCCTTGCAAAATTATCTTAGCAAACAGTGGTAAAACAACTCGTTGCAACAAAATATTAACAGGAACCTTACAATCTAACTTTATGACTCGCTCATTTGCTAATGCTACGCTGACATTGTCTGATTATTGAAATATACACTTTTCTGCATGTACTTAAGTTACCTTGTCTTAATCTAACGCGTTCGAGTTATTCCGAGGAACAATTTTTTTTTAATAATCTGACGGGCTGCCCTTAAAGAACCCACCATCCCTACTCCCTACTAATATTATAAATGCGAAAGTAACTCTGTCTCTCTGTCTGTCTGCCTGTCTGTCTGTCTGTTACGCTTTCACGCAAAAACTACTGAACGGATTTAGATCAAATTTGGTAGGTAGGTAGAAGAGACACTGGAATAACACACAGGCTATCTATAATTCCACTGCTGAGCACGGGTCTCTGCCCGCGCGATATAAACTGTAGTCCACGCGGGCGAAGCCGCAGGCGGAAAGCTAGTATTAAAATAAAAGACATTTATTTGCGTACTTACACAGCCAACAACACAACACAACAATTTGAAATCACAAACAGCTTCACTTGCTAAATCATATTGTTAGCTCACACAGAACTGATTCATCCTGTTCCCCGTACTAGTATAAACTGTATTACGGTGAAACAGTATTCATCGGCCGCGGTTTATATTAGTTCATACGTTAGACTAGTGGCACTAATAATGTAACAAACAATCAATTTAATGTAACAAATCAAAGAAAGACGTTACTATCGTTAGATACAGCGGGTATACATTAAATATTGTCTATCAGTCACCTTACGAGAACTGTAGGTAGTTTCAAAAGTTGACATAGTATATATGCAAGGCTTAAGGGTCCATGTATGTATGTGGTCCAATGTACATTACATTACAAGGTAACGGTGCAAGGTTTCTTCCCATATGATTTTTTTACCCGCTTGAGTATTTCGTAAAATCTCCATCTCGCCGTCCTCTACTTAGCAAAAATGCCCTGACAGTCGGAGGTCGTGAGTTCGATTCCCACCCAGGACAAATTTTTCGTGTGATCATTTGTTCTGTGTTTGGAAGTAATTTATCTATAATATGTATGTATTTAGAAATATATAAGTATGTTTATCAGTTGTCTAGTACTCATCAAGCTCTACTTAACTAGATGGTGCTGTGTGAAAGTTGTGGATTATATTATTACTAGCTGCTCCCAGCGGCTTCACCTGCGCGAAAGCAGAAAATTATCCCCAGGGAACATACTTCCGGGATAAAAAGTATCCTATGTCCTATTCCAGGACATGGTCTATTCGTGTACCAAGTTTCATCAAAATCGGTTTTGCCATTTAGGCGTAAAGACGTAACAAATAAACAAACTCACTTTCGCTTTTATAATATATGTAAGGCTTATTATTATTTTATATAACACTTATTTATGTTAGTAAGTATTTAATTTGTTTTCTTTTTTTATCTCTGCCTCCAGGTTTTCAACCAGCAAGTACAAGACTCGGCTTTGGAAGATTTCACAGGAACCTTATGCTCAATACTCACAAACATCCCGCCATGCCAAGAACACTATAATTCTTTAGCAATGCGCTACGTATTATTTTGAACATGCAATAAATTTACATTTTTCTATAGTATTGATGAAGTTTTAGTTGATCTCATGATTCATCTGGTTACCTATCAATTGGAAACAGAAACTTGCCTTTCATATTTGACAATCAATATCAAAAGTAAGTTTCTGACAAAAAACTATACGGTCACTAAAAACGGACTACTACGCATAAGGAAAAAAATATCCGCAGGAGAACCAAGGTCGTCGACATAGCCCGAAGCATCGCCAAACTAAAGTGGCAGTGGGCAGAGAAAATTGCTCGTAGATCGGATGGTCAATGGGACTGGAAGGTTCTAGGATAGCGAACGCACACTGGAAAACGCAGCGTTGGAAGGCCTCCCACAAGATGGGTCGACGACTTGTTGAGAGACGCGGGAATGCGGTGAATGACGCACAGGATCGTTCGTTGTGACGACGTTTGGGGAGGCCTATTTCCAACAGTGTACGTCGTTGGGCTAAAATGATGCCTATTACATATTTAAAAACTTTGTGTAAAGTATCTACTTTATTTAAACATTATACATGGCTTTATTCAAATAATACGGAAAAAACAATGAATTTTAACTGATGATTAAAAATTTTGAGAAAAACTGAAGATATTTAACTGTTTCTCAAATTTTATCATTTATATTTTTCAACAGTAATACTAGTTTAGACGCTATGTATTTCCTTATTTATTTATTTTTTCTATTTTGTTAGATTTTTCACCGACACAACACCGCATTCTCGTGACTAGGCGACTGTATTTTGCTTATTTGATTGGACCAATGTTAGGATTAAGGTTACGAAGGCGAGTTGTCCACGATCCATCGGTAGTAATGCGCTATGTTTGTGTACACGCTGGGGATTCCCTCGCTGCCACAGTTTTCTGACCCAAAGGATACTATGCCCACCTGGAATAAAAAAGTTGACAAATTATTATTTTTATGATTTTATTTGAAACAATAAATAAATTACCTATCAAAACGGTAAAGGAAAACATCGTGAGGAAACCAACATGTCCTAGAACCAAACATTCGAAGACATGTGTCATTCAAGAACCCGCACTGGGCCCGTGTGGTGAATTACGGTCCATTCCCTCTCCTAGAGAAGAGGCCTGAGTCCTAGCAGTGGGAACATTAAAAAGACTCTCTGATGATGAAGAAATTACCCATCTCAAAAGAATAGAACAAGTGATGATTCGTCCCTTTGCATATTTCCCCCTCTTCCCCTTTCCCTGTCTCTCACCCTTACATTTTTGACACTTCTACGGCATGAACTAAGCATTTCGCATCGTCGTTTATACCACCTATAAAGAAGACCACCGAACTAAGCATTTCGCATCGTCGTTTATACCACCTACAACCTGGAACAATTTTCCTTTTGTGGTCTTCCCGTCCGTTTATAATTTAGGTGTCTTCAAGGCTAGAGTGAACTAATGCGCTTCACCATCAACAATTGCATCACTGCTTACCATCAAGTGGGATCATAGTCAAGCTTAAAACTATTAAATTTTACTAGTCATTTCATCAGATTATTGCGAACTGTTAAGTAACATGTTATGTATTTTAATTTTCTTTGGGCAATAAATTTATTACTATTATATTATTATATTGCATTCGACTACAAAACAGAGGATTTTTTAAAATACGAGTAACGCCTTGGCAACGGATTCCTTTCCTCATCCGGCTTGTCCATACCTAAGCCATTTAACTTGCTTAGATTCAAATGATTGCTAACCAACAGATCTAACTACATAGTAAAAATATTTCTCACCTGCACGTGTCGTCCATCTCGAAATAGTAACAGTGGGGCTCCTCCAAACCCTGAACATGCGTCCTTTCCCTCTTCACCTCCAGCACAAAGTTGACCTTCGTTTACTGGTACTGATTCTCCAAAGATACGTTCACAATTCTCTAGCGGTACAAGAGGGACTTCCAGCTGTTGTTGACGGCTTACCTGTAGTTTAGGACAACGATTTCAGAAGTGTATTAAAATAGTGTTTTGTTTAAAACGTGATATCAATGTATCAATGTGCAAGAGTACACGAGGCATTTGATTTGAAAATGTGTCATTGCCAATGTTTTCTATTCAACCAAAATACAATCTTCCTATATGAATCAAATAATAATTTATAGCCAATTGAAGACAATTTGTGGAAACAGTGTCCTTCTCTCTAACGACGAATATTATATTTCTATAGAAAATTTAATTTCCATGCCTTTTCGACATGCTTTTTGCTATAATTATTCCGGTCACTATTGCTTTATTCATTTACTGGCCAACCATTTGCAGAATATCATCTGTCCACTCAAACTGTCAAAAATGATGTCTCCTTTATTACTTCAATTACGTAACCACCATGATTGGCACTTACGTGTTCTACATAATTTCCCCATCACATCAAAATCCTATAGAAATCACGGTCACAAATACAGACAAGGGCAAAACAATTAGCTTGACATGACATCCTATCATTAAAACTGATGTCTATCTTTCACTCACCACATTATTTTGTCCGGACAGTTTGCCCCACCCGACAAGTGAAGCTCGTTCATTCAGTACAATTTCCGGCTTATCATTGAGGCAGATCGGAGCAGCTGTCACTGGAAAATGGAAAAGGGTGTGATGATATGGGAGGATGAGTGACAACAGGAAGTTCAGGCTATCAGTCTGTCAGTCAACAAACTGCGTTCAAGGGTATTGGCAAGGTCAATGTTAACACAGCTCAGGTAGACTGTGATAAACATCTCTGAAATGCACTCACTCTGGGAGTGAAAGCTCAATGATTTTTAGTTTGAAAGTCTTGCATGGAGAAAATTAACAAAACCAAAGTCTGCTGGTTTAATAATCAATAGCATAATGCTTCTAATGTTTATTTAGAAGTACGTATTTTTTTTTTCTTTTGATATGCTCGCACTTGATCACTATCTCGCCCAATGGAAAGCGACGATGGTGCGCGCTTGACAAGAAGTCATCTGTTCACTTTTGATTGAAAGTTATGACAGTGATAAAAATGGCTACTGCGCTTTCCTTAAATAATATGTATTCCACAATCTCTATCTCAAATCTATAACCAGAATTAATAATTAAACATTTTTACCTGAATATTTAATCTCCTCCTTCAACATAATAAGCGCTATATCGTGTCTGAATATCTTCTGTTCGTATCCAGGGTGAACGATGACATTCTCCACTTTGATGGCCTGGGTCGGTGGTGCACAGAAGTAATCGTTGCAGTCGGGGCTCCGGCCTATATCCCATTCACCCACTACTATGGTTGATCTATAAGAAAAGAGATTACTTTGCATAGAAATAACTGCACGTGACACACTGTATCTGTAGCTTCAGCCCCCCTAGCCGTTAAGTTACAACCGTTTCGCTTGCATCGAACGCTTTGAGTTGACCTTGCCGCCAATTATTTTGTTCTGATCACGTGATTGAGTGTTGAGACGACGACGTCATTCCTGTACATTTGAAGCTTTCTACTAAAGTTAACGATTACAGATTAGCAACTTGGCTAGGTGTACTGTAATTTTGCAAAGATATTTATATTTAAGTTTAAGGCTGCTTATCTTTTAAAGATGTGCAAAGGTGCTGTTTATACTTATACCAGCAGAGTTAATTGGTGTAGCGGAACGAGTATGCTGTTTAATGAAAATGAGCTTGACATGATAAATGAGTGATGCCTTCTGCTGTGTACTTCACACATAGCTACAACACTAAGGACTCGAGTTAGGAATAATAAGTAGGATCATAAACCTACACATGATTACATAAATGATAGAAAACTTTGTATTAAAATTGGTACTTATGAGGAACAAACAGATCCAAATAAAAAAAACTTACAGTTTATATCCCTCTGGCTTGGCGAGAGCGCAGTGTGCTGCAGTCAATACAACACGTTTTCCTATGATAGAACCGCTGCAAGCGAATCGCACGTTGCCCGACTCTTTGTCTGAATCAAATAAAACAATAGGATTAATTTACAACCCAGCCTCAAGAGTAGCATCTGGCTTGGTTTTTATTGAATCTATTTTATCTACTTTGAACTACTTCTTCAAGGACGTTTTTCTTCTGGGAAGCTTTTTTTTTAATCGTGAATAGTTTTGCGACCAATGTTGGTCTTACTTTGGTGCACTTATGATTGATTATTCTGATGTTTCGCAAATATAGCCGCAGGTAGGTAATCACGCCAACGATACTACGAGGTCTAGACAAAGATATAATTTTGTTATTATTCTCTCAATTCGCCGATGACGGTTTCCTGTTCGTAGGTCGATTAGGGACTATAATTGTAGTCCTTTACAAAAGTAAATCAATTTGGAACTAATGCGTTTTGTTATTTTTGTGTTATTTGTATATTACTCGTAAAATTTGTTGTCGAAACTTTAGAACTTTGTTATCGCATATCGAATATTTAAATCAATTAGATTGACCAACAAAGTATTGGATCAACTACTTAGGAGTTAGTCGATATGTTTTTGACAGCAGATTGTATATATGGCAAATGTAGACATCTAAACATCTTTGGTAAGTTAAAATTATCTACCTATCTGTCACCTTACCTCGAATCACTCATACTTATATTAATTTCGGACCGTAATTGTGAGAACACAAACTGAATATTGTTAATACTTATGTGAATTTCACTTAAAAATTTATCTTCTTCCCATAATTCATCTTAACGTTTTGTTTTTGTTTATTAACTTAAATTAAATACATTGAATTCTTTTACGGAAATAACCATAGCATCCGTGTTGACAAAAATATTTTGACAACAGTCATTTGTAATATTCTTTATATAATAGTTTGTAAATGGCAAAGTAGATAGGTACCTATATTTTCTAATAGTCTAAATTTTATACTCACGTGTAAACCCAACCCGAGCAGTCCAAGGCTGGCTCCCCAGTCCATTGTACTCGACTCCTCGCACCATGCTCTGACCACACTTGTCCTGTCCATCCTGGAACACCTTACCGCAGTCACAGGATGGACAGCAGACGTAGTCCTCATCGCCTGCGTTACCGCATATCAACTGGTTGAGACGGTGGAAGTATCTATTACAAGAAAGAGAAAAAAAATTCGCAATATGAAAAGTGTACTTATGTCAAACCAAAATATTAGTTCATGGGCGAGCGAAGTAAACTCGGAATTTAGGCACCCTGACACGGACAGGTTAGGTTAGAAGGCTAAAGCGGGAGCGGCGCTGCAATCCCACTTTAGCCTTCGTGGTATTTTTTTTATAACCACCTTGAAACAGGAGCCCCATAGAGAAAGGCTCCGTGTAGGGAGAACTGGTTTGGCCTAAATGAAACTAGTTCATCCTAAAATCGGGAGAATTGAGAATTGGTCGGTAACATAAGTATACTTATGTTACCGACCAATCCTCACAGAAATAAAACCTAAAGGGCAAAATACAGGAGTATAATCAAATATCCTTCCGACTCCCATTTCGGGGAAATTCAAGCGTGAATATCTCAAAAAAAAGTTTGGTCGTGTTTTTTAATTAAGACAAAAGGTATATCAAAAACACGCAAGCCCATATTGTTGTCCAAGATTAGGGCAAAGACTGCTTCGTTGCAACTTCCTGATATTGCTGAGCATGAGACTGTCTTTGTGTTCCTCATGCACCTGGAATTGAGATCGAGCCCAGACCAGTTATAGATTTCCATGTCAAATCTTCAATATACCTAATGATATAGAATCCACCAAAAACATTACCGCCATCGGAACAAAACATATAGCTGCCAATGCACCCACAATGGCAGTTACCAGGCTAGGCTTGGCTTAGAGGCTACTATGGGTCTCATATTCATCCTTTCTGGATTTGATGTTATGCTAATGTGCTAAAAGATACTTACTTATCTGAGGAGAAACATGAGAAGTCCATAAGATCCTCCAGGATTGGACATGAGCTGACTGGCACGCATGTTGTATTTTGTGGACATGGACTCTGCAATAAAAGTGGGTAGGTATAACAGTGTTTAATACGGATTTCAAAGCTGAGTTTATGAGCTAAATAAGAATGGATAATGACTGTGCTCATCATATGGGAATTAGGACATGTATTCTCAGCTCTCAATTAATACAACAGCTACCTAATAAAAAAATTGTCAGAATGTGTGAATCTAAGCTTGGCTATATGGTAGTTAATTGTGAGTGCTATATTGTACCTACTAATAGGAGGCAAAAGATATTCCTATATGGTCTAAAACCAATATTTCAAAACCAAACTTTTGAACTATATGCGTAAAATAGTTAGCAATTATTTTGTTTTTATAAATTTATTTTAAGTTACGATGGGATGGGATTGAGATTAAAATCCCTAAAAAATAAAACAAAAAAGACAATCATCACAAAGAATAAACAATAGAATCGTCCAGAAATTTACAATAAATAATTTATAAGTACAGGCAGAAAAAAATATTTATCAACTGCTGGTAAAGGCTTCACCAAAACCTGTTAGTTAGGTATTCTTTTCTCGAGCAAACTGGAACCAACCCATAGGGTAGATGTCAAGGTCGTCTCACCACCTCTTCCCAGGTATACCTCGGCAGTGTCGTACATCTCCAGGCATCCACTTTAGGTCTACGAGAGCCGCCCAACCCATTTTAGCCTGGCAGAGAGAAGGAAGGAGGCAGAGAAGATAAATGATCCCTATTTGTGAGTTGTAACCACAGCGTTGCGTTTCTTATTCTTATCTATAAAATGTATGTATTTAGAAATATATAAGTATGTTTATCAGTTGTCTAGTACCCGTAACACAAGCTCTGCTTAGCATGGGACTAGATGGCGTTGTGTGATAGTTGTGGAATATATTATATGATATGATATGATATGATATTATATTATATTATATTATATTATATTATATTATATTATATTATATTATATTATATTATATTATATTATATTATATTATATTATATTATATTATATTATATTATATTATATTATATTATATTATATTATATTATATTATATTATATTATATTATATTATATTATATTATATTATATTATATTCTGTCCTTTTTTTTTTGAAACTCAAAATGCTGCGCTCTACTGCACTTTGACAAACCCGTGATAAATACTTCGTTTAAATAATTATGAACTTACCCTAATACTTAAAAGCACGTCATCATCCTTGATTCCTCCCATTCCAACGCTTAGACCTATACCTGTAAAGATTTCAGTATGTTAAGCAATGATTAAATTGTTGCTCGTTCTAAGATCCAGTATCTGCCTGCTGTTAAGTTCCACAAAGAACTTTCTAAAATACACCTCAAGTTCTGGTTAACCAACAGCAACCAATAAGTAACTCATCGTCATCATCATCACCATCATTGCAGCTGAAAGACGTAGACGTCTTTCGGCTGTCATAGGCCTTAGTGGACATTGACCTCCCCTAAGTATTGCTACAATGAATGGTCCAGTACCTACGTCTCGCATCCATCTCATTCCCGCAACTCTCACTTGGGCCACCTTGTTAGAGGCAGAAAGTTAAAAAAAATATATAACGATTGAACAGCTCTCTCGTGAGACAGCTGTTGACTGTCTCCTATACAGAGCGATAATGCTCTAATTTCTCCACCACCTACACCTTGTTCGTGATGTCCTGGAAATGGAGACAGTCACAATTTTACAAAGTCATAATACCTTTCTGCCAGTAAGTGACATTGTACAGTCCATGTTTATCTATGTAACCATACAGTGGTTGCTGCCTATATTTCTAGTTAATTGACATAAAAACCAACAGTTCATAATGCACTGGTAATTCACCGACAGACACGGCCTTGATACAAATGATTTTATCATTTTACTGTGTGCCCTGATCGAGGCTAGCCTTTGTTATGCCATCTGCAATTATTGGGTGCATCATTTGTTCAAATTACATGACATGGTGGAAGAGTTGTGGAAACAAACATATTGCGTAATAATTATGTAGATATGCTTTACTTTAATCGATGGTAATTACAGGGTTGTAGCTGCCACCGAATTAGTAGTAGGTATGATACGGCTCCATGGACTACGGAGCCATAATTTATGCAAAAAATCGTAACATTTGATCCACAATTATAAATTCTCTAAACCTTATGAGGCCCGTAGTGAATGAGGAATAAATAAATATAAGATGTGGTGTTTTATAGTTCGTTTTGCTCGTACCAGCATTCTCAACATAAGATTACAATATAAACTTAATTTATCTGTTTTACAAAAAACGCGGTGGATGCGAGACGCACAGAATCGGTCGTTGTGGCGACGCTTGGGGGAGGCCTATGTCCAAGATGGACGTCTTTCGTCTGAATAGATGATGATGATGACAACAGATTTCAATTTGAAAAAGAATTTAAGTCCCAAAAAAGAAATTAATAATTATATTTTTATTTTACAATCAATCTACGGTACCTATTTGTGCTATGAGTCCTTGCTGGGTTAACGGGAACTACCCTATATAAACGGTCTTATCTTAGATTTCATTGACTTAATAGTTCGATTTTTCACTTCTCCATGAGGTAGTACACTCGATAGTAGAGAAATCGGTGTTTCTGGTTATGTTTCTTAGTTATTTAACACAGATTTCCTTCTTCAGGTCTGCATTAATAGTGATTTAATAAAAGCTATTTTATACTTAACTCATTTTAGTTGTGGTACCCTTTTGTTAAACTTATATAGTACACAAGTTCAATAGTATGGTAGAATAGAATAGAATATAACCATTACAAGTGTGAGAATTCCCTCGATATCTTCAGGATCCCATCATCAGATCTTGACCTAGGGACCATATACTTCCCAGGTGGTCTTACCTGGGATATACACCCTTTAAAACAAATCGATCCAGGTATGTACGAGTAATTGGGAACCACATAAAAAAGCAGATTCCGACGAATTAAAAACCCTTCTTTTGGAAGTCGGTTAAAAGGAAAGACCAGGAGCACGTTTTTAGTCTGTTTACCATGTCTGATGTTCATCACGTATGGTTTCGCCACTTAATTCGTTTGTCTCTATATGACATTCAGTTAGCTCATTATTTAAATTCCAAGAGCATAAAGTAAACTATGTTCCAGTTTGATGACCACCGGTTATTCAGTCACACTTTTAGTTTTTTGACTTATACCTATTTATATATGTGTTATTAAACTAGAGTATCGTTTAGAACAATGACACTCTTTGTCATCAACGAGAGCACGGTGCAATTAAAATTAGCATACAAATGAAGGGTTCAAACACAGGACATGAACTCCACAACGATAACATTGTTATAAATTAAGATGCTATCGCCATGTAACGTAACTAAAACAAAGAAAATTCAAGACAAGCATATTTTTTTAAAATAAAAAAAAACAAATTAACAAAAACTTCTCAATGAAACAATTATAGTTAAAGAAATACTGAACAAAAGATTAATTTAATGTAATCTTTATTTCATTATTTCATCATTCACACTCACGTTCACTGTTAGACATAAGCATCCCCCAAGTGTCGCCATAATGACCGGTCCCGTGTGTCTCGCATCCATTAGTTTCCCACGACCCTCACCAGGGTTTTTTTTATAAATTTGATTTAATAATACTCATTAAACAATTAGATTCAAGTAAATCCAATAATTCGCCACAAAATCCAAGAAAACTATCATTAATTAAAATTATACTTACTTCCAAATTGTGCATTAGTCCATTGAAAAACACAGAAAAACGGCACATAAACATACACTTTATAAGCCATAGTCATTATTTAAAAATCACAATTAAATTATGAACAAAAATGAGTAAATTATTCACGATTTTCACTAATCATCCCACAAATTTTCATATGTACTTTTATCGACTTCAGAAATGTGGATGGGATGCCGGCATCGTTGGATGGGCCACTACAAAAATGATACGGTACAGAGCCTCCATTTCGACCGGCATGGTTCAGAGGTTGTCAATCTTCGGTAGTAGAGGCTATTATTACCACAGCTACAGTATTGTTTTTGTATTCACACTTTTTTTACAAAAAATGTTGATGAATAATCTAAATATGTATTTATAAGAAGAAACTGACTAACTAATATATCAACGCACAGCCGAAACTACTGGAACTAGGAGCGTATTGTAGGCGAGCACAAAGAAAGAGTTTTCTAAAATGGGTACCTAAGGCATTTCATCCCCTTGAGGGGTGAATTTTGAAAAATTCTCTTGGAAATTTCTAGGGTCCAAAGTTTGTATAGAGAAACCTACTTTCATGAGGGGGAAACCGCTGGCAGAAGCTATTTTATTCATATAAGAAACTCCATAAACAAATTATAGTTTGGAATCATATAGATAATTGTTGTCTGCTGTGTTACGTTCTCTCCTATAACAATTTAATTCATGAAGCCCCAAGCGACTACCGGTGGCCGCGCATCTATTGTCTTACTATTGTGTTTGTAATTGACGGTATCTGAAGGGTTAATATCGTTTCAAAAGAGCACCTAACTAGTGAAAGGATCGCTTTGGCTAAACTATAGAGACGTCACTATTAACAAACATCACTATAGTCAGAAACATAGAAACAGTAGCAAAGTTCCTCCTATAATCTCCGGTGGAGATAGCTGTGGTTTTTAACACAAGTCAAAAACTGTTGATGATCACTGACGATAACATGATTCACCGCTACAAACGTTTGCTTCAGATTGGTGCAGGCATTTACACCTAGGTATTCATTATTATATGGACATTAGTTCACGCACAATAAAAAGTGGTAGGTAACGATATATTATAACATTTTGACAATTAATCAACAGAATAGCCACAACTGGACCAGATTTCTAGTTGTAATGTTTTGGATACCCTTTGGAGTTCTATCATTTTCACGACCCGAATAATTCGACTATATTTCCCACGGTTTGGACATATACGTGCGTAGGTAATTTTGAGTGTTAGAGATAACATTTTTTTAATTAGTCATAATGTAGAAACTGAAGAAAAAAAGTAGTATAAACATTATTTATACATATTTTTAATGACATAATTGTACTAAAAGAGATTTATACTAATATAAAAAGTATTAATGGAGTCGAATCGGTACCCATCATTTAAGAATGTAAATTAACAGTATATTTATAATCTATTAAAATATTCAGCGATTAAAATCTACAAAGGTACAGTCGTAGAATGTGGTTCGCAAGCCAAGGCGCGAACGAAGCGTGTCCGTCTAATCTTTGCAAAATCAGTTTTTATGCTCTTATTGTAATACGTTTTTGCGGGCTCTGGTGTCGTTCACATCATTGGGTTACGGACACTGGACTCTTAACAATGTCTTCTTTCCCAGAAATAGAAGACCCGATTATAACTGGACCTGTTTCCGTATTCCACTTTTTGTTAAGTACCTATCTACTGTTGTTAATTTGTTACCTAGTGTCAAATGATAGAAACGTTATGTTTTGAGAAAAAAAATTCATCATCTTCGTTATCTTTGTCGTGCCAATATATCTTGTGGTCGGTGCAACATGTCTTGTTCTTTCATACTATACTTTTCTATTCGGTGCCACCTTTATAGTTCTCCCCTTTCTAGGCAGTATTAACCTGCTAAGTTAAAGTTTAGTTATATTACATAATTTCTTGATACATATTCTCATTTTTCAAAAAAAAAACTTTCTCTGAACAAAATTCCATATTTTATCTTACAACGAGACCACCGGCATATAATGCCGTATAAAACTACCTAATAGTCAGTTACCCAGCCCCATTTGCCCAGTTCTATTCGCCAACATCCGCAGGTCGTAGCCCGCTCGTTCCCACCATGACATGAACATTGTTTTAAAGCATGTAAAAAATAACTTCCTAATCAGATAATGGAACAATTTCATACAATTAACTGGCGCGGATTTCGGAATGACGCCACCATTGTTTGCAGGTCGGCCTTTGATTTATGACACGAGGCTGTTTACTGTATAGTTACTATGTTTTTGGGATGACACGATATTATTCGTTGCAGCGTTTATAGATTTTCATCTAAAAACGATCAATAAATAAAACCTTCATAGGATTAAGGTTTATAAATTTAGGCCATTAGAAAACTTCAAAATAAAAATAAGTAAAAGAACGATTGTCAAGTTTGAATCAGTGTCACAATGAATCCAGAAGAATGGCATAGTTAAAGATTTTTTCAATAATTTTACAAGAAATTTGGACCAAAGTTTTGGTTCAAACACAATGTTCGTATAGTTAAATTCTAATTTTATGAAGTATTTAAAAGCATCATACTAGTTAAACATTTTTCAGATGATAGCCAAACATCACCGAATTAATGCCTAAGTGCTCAAAATGACAGACACACGCGATTATCATCTCCATCCCTCCACCGTCTTTCCAACATACAACATGAAATTAACAAGTAGCGCCTCTGAACAAAATGTATACTTCAACTACGTGTGTCTTGTCAATGGAATCAAACCAAGCGGGACCCTAAGCCCCAATGTTGGACCTAACGAAAAGACATCTTTAAATGTTATTGATGTTTCTTCTATCCTTAATGATGAAGTAAGTTTTCTATTTATATTATCAACTCCACAGTGCAAAACGTTTCGAAATAATGTTAACCAGTCATTTTGAATGCTTTCAATAGAATATTCCCGAAGACCATCCCATACAAGTAGAAAGATCTAAGGCAGTTCACGAACTTTCTGAATCGTATAGGAAAGCCGAACTAGATGAAAAAGGTGGAGAACAAAGTGCAACCTACTCATCTCAATATGTTAGCAAGTTTATCTATTGTTTTTGTGCAATATTTGTGTTGGTTATTAACATATATATATTGAAAGTGACTTTGTACTAGCCAACAACTACATCGGGTGATGATAGCGACATATCTGAGAATGATGAAAATAATTTCCTCCCTTGTGACAACCCAAATGTTTTGAAATTAACGAAAATGAAGTGGTTAACTGAGGATCCAGATGATGGCCCTGATTCTAGGTATGTATCTAAAGAAAGAGATATTCAAAGGCACGCTCTTATCCTAAATATAGACTTGACATGGTGTCGTTCCAGAAAAGTGAACGCATTAACAGGTGCAAAATTAAAAAGTAAGAAACGAAGATGTAACTAGTACCTACCCACCCAGGTGATGAAAATTAGGTAATTTTACGTAAAAAAGACATATTCACTAAGCTGTTCAATATATCTCAAATATTTTACTAAAATTAATACTTTTTCCAGTTTACCATCGATGTCATCAAACTCTAACTGTAGTCTGGCTTCTGAATCCGAGCTCCAAGAAAAGAACGATTTCGAAGACAAGTATTTGTCAACTATACTGCGGCTAGACAAAGAACATAACTTGTTCGGTTTGTCAAACATAGCCATAGTTGGGTCCAAACCATCTAAAGTTAAGCGTAAAGATGATGAAAAGGCTGTTTTCCATCAAACAGCTATTGTACAAATATGTTGTAGTCAGTATTGCTGCAGACATAAGGTTGGTTACATTTTACAGACACAATTTAAAATATTTTTGTTTGAGTAGGTATCAACTTAGCACGTATTTTTTTCTGTTTTAGAGCAACACTGACTTGCCAGCATCTTTAAAGGTATAATAAGATAATTATTTGCAATGCTTGTTGAATTTTCTTAAGACATGAAATTCATTCGCTCTCAATACATTTTTTGTTTTAGTGTGGACACTGTCGAGGGTGCCGTTTCAATTCATGTACTTCATGTGCTACAGCATGCGAACCATCTTCAACTATCTGCTTAGTAAGAAACTATTCTCTCAACCAATTTAGTTGCCTTCTCTTAATTTGAGCAAGACTATTGTCAGATTTCCTAGCTTCTGACTACTTCTAATGACTGTCTTCAATTGAATGCCGGTACCAAGGTTTAACTTAGTTGTTTTTCGAGACAAGTTGAAATTTTGGTAAGCTGACCATCTTAACCACCCATCCACGGCAAGCGTACTTATTTTTGAAGATCAAGCCTTGTGGCTATTATTACTTAGCTACGAGCTCCTCCCTGTTCCTAAGTAATCATTTTCTCTTCATTGTTTATGGGATTTCACCTTCTAGTGCAAAAGTTACTTATTCTCTTTTATATTTTCAGGATGATCCACCATCATGTCCTCGTGTAGTAAGTAATCCGTTGAGTGGTTTATTTTATTTGTAGTTTAATTTCATATAAGTAGAGTTCAATTGTGTGATTTTATCTTCCCAGAGTTCTACATGCTGTAGATCAAGTGGTTTCGGCAAGGTCAGCTATAACATTTCAAATAGGTTTATTTTATTTTATAATATGTTAAATACATTATTTATTTTGTGTTTATCCGCAGTGCAATGCGTGCTGCCCACCTCATAAATGCGGTGCGGATTGCAGTAAATGCTTTGGTTTAAAGGTTTGAACAATAAGTATTAAATGTAAGATTCACGTCACGACATAGATATTACAGAAAATTAACATTTCAGATTAAACTGAATCGGAAACCAATATTCGAAGAACCAAGAGTTGAATTAACACCGCGCGCCAGTTGTGTTCTGCAAAAAGTTTGTCTTCTTTTTTTATAATAAAGTTTACTAGCTTCTACCAGCGGCTTTTCCAGCGCGAAAGTATCATGTCCGTGAACTTAGCAGATCATTTTCCAGCAGAGCATAAAAAAATTAGAGTTCTAGTCGCATGCAGCATAGTTCTGGAGTTCCTGATACTTTTCAGGAAAAGTTCTGCTGATTTTCCTGAAAAAAATATCAAATGAAAATATGATCTGCTAACTTCCGGTAGCAGATCATTTTTTCCAAAAGCAAAGTTTTAAAAGTCCTTTAGATGCACAAAGACGAGTTCTATAGTTCCCAATTACTTTCAGCGATAGTTCTGTCAATTAGAAGTCACAAAAAAATAAAAACATATCAACGTAATAACAGGAAAAACAAATAAATATCATAAAACTGCCGACAATTACGCAACACAACCATTTTCACATATAAATCTGGCCTTAATCAGTAGACCAGATGTTATTTAAACAAAGAAATGCAAAATACAACACAATCGACTTCGAATATCACCAGAGTATGGTTGAAGATGGCGATTAGCAAAAATCATGAATATTATCAGTGTGTAAAATAAAAAAACATCATAAGAAACTTCTGGAGGGTCCCAAGACGCAGAACTCTACAGTTCCTTATACAACAATACCTGTTTTATATAAAATAGAAAAAACCAAATCAAGAACTCCGACAAAAGTATCAGCAGAGCATAGCTGAAGATGGTGATTAGCAAAAACTACAAACAAAAGATAATCGTTCAAGTTAAAAAAATCATAAAAAAAATCTGGAGTTCCCCAAGACCTAGAACTCCTCAGTTTCTTATACAACTTCATTAGTTCTATCTAACGTAGTAAAAATTAGATCTAGAACTCCAACACAAGTATCAGCAGAGCATAGCTGAAGATGGGGATTACCAAAAATTATGAATATTTTCATCGTTCAAGTTAAAAAAATCATAATGAAAATCTGGAGTCACCCAAGACCTAGAACTCCTCAGTTCCTTATACAACTGCACTAGTACTATCTAGAATGGTGACGAATAGACCTAGAACTCCGACACAAGTATCAGCAGAGCATAGCTGAAGATGGCGATTACGAAAAATTGTGAATATTTTCATCGTTCAAGTTAAAAAAATCATAATAAAAATCTAGAGTCACTCAAGACCTAGAACTCTTCAATTCCTTATACAACTGCATTAGTCCTATCTAATGGGGTAGAAACTAGACCTAGAACTCCGACACAAGTATCAGCAGAGCATAGCTGAAGATGGCGACTACGAAAAACTATACATATTTTCATCATTCAAGTTAAAAAAATCATAAAAAAAAATCTGGAGTTACCGAAGACCTGGAACTCCTCAGTTCTTTATACAACTGCATTAGTACTATCAAAAGTGGTGAAGAATAGACCTAGAACTCCGACACAAGTATCAGCAGAGCATAGCTGAAGATGGCAACTACGAAAAAGTATAAATATTAACATCGTTCAAGTTAAAAATTCATAAAAAAAATCTGGAGTTCCCCATGACCTAGAACTCCTCAGTTTCTTATACAACTACACTAGTCCTATCTAATGGGGTAGAAACTAGACCTAGAACTCCGACACAAGTATCAGCAGAGCATAGCTGAAGATGGCGACTACGAAAAACTATACATATTTTCATCATTCAAGTTAAAAAATTCATAAAAAAAAATCTGGAGTTACCCAAGACCTAAAACTCCTCAGTTCTTTATACAACTGCATTATTTCTATTTACCATGGTGAAAACAAGACCTAGAACTCCGACCCAAGTATCAGCAGAGCATAGCTGAAGATGGCGACTACGAAAAAATATAAATATTTTCATCATTCAAGTTAAAAAAATCATAATGAAAATCTGAAGTCACCCAAGACCTAGAACTCCTCAGTTCCTTATACAACTGCATTAGTACTATCTAAAATGGTGACGAATAGACCCAAGAATAGGTCCCGAATGGACCTAGAACTTCGACACAAGTATCAGCAGAGCATAGCTGAAGATGGCGACTACGAAAAACTATACATATTTTCATCATTCAAATTAAAAAATTCATAAATAAAAAATCTGGAGTTACCCAAGACCTGGAACTCCTCAGTTCTTTATACAACTGCATTAGTACTATCTAATGGGGTAGAAACTAGGCCTAGAACTCCGACACAAGTATCAGCAGAGCATAGCTGAAGATGGCGACTACGAAAAAGTATAAATATTTTCATCGTTCAAGTTAAAAAAATCATAATGAAAATCTAGAGTCACTCAAGACCTAGAACTCTTCAATTCCTTATACAACTACATGAGTTCTATCTAACAAGGTAAAAACTAGACCTAGAACTCCGACACAAGTATCAGCAGAGCATGGCTGAAGATGGCGATTACGAAAAATTGTGAATATTTTCATCGTTCAAGTTAAAAAAATCATAATAAAAATCTAGAGTCACTCAAGACCTAGAACTCTGCAATTCCTTATACAACTGCATTAGTCCTATCTAATGGGCTAGAAACTAAACCTAGAACTCCGACACAAGTATCAGCAGAACATGGCTGAAGATGGCGATTACGAAAAATTGTGAATATTTTCATCATTCAAGTTAAAAAATTCATAAAAAAAAAATCTGGAGTTACCCAAGACCTGGAACTCCTCCGTTCTTTATACAACTGCATAAGTACTATCTAAAGTGGTGAATAATAGACCTAGAACTCCGACACAAGTATCAGCAGAGCATAGCTGAAGATGGCGACTACGAAAAAGTATAAATATTTACATCGTTCAAGTTAAAAATTCATAAAAAAAATCTGGATTTCCCCAAGACCTAGAACTCCTCAATTCCTTATACAACTGCATAATTTCTATCTACCGTGGTGAAAACTAGACCTGGAACTCCGACACAAGTATCAGCAGAGCATAGCTGAAGATGGCGACTACGAAAAAATATAAATATTTTCATCGTTCAAGTTAAAAAATTCTTGAAAAAAATCTGAAGTTACCCAAAACCTGGAACTCCTCAGTTCTTTATACAACTGCATTAGTCCTATCTAATGGGTTAGAAACTAGGCCTAGAACTCCGACACAAGTATCAGCAGAGCATAGCTGAAAATAGCGACTACGAAAAACTATACATATTTTCATCATTCAAGTTAAAAAATTCATACAAAAAAATCTGGAGTTACCCAAGACCTGGAACTCCTCAATTCTTTATACAACTGCATAATTTCTATTTACCATGGTGAAAACAAGACCTAGAACTCCGACACAAGTATCAGCAGAGCATAGCTGAAGATGGCGACTACGAAAAAGTATAGATATTTTCATCATTCAAGTTAAAAAAATCATAATGAAAATCTGGAGTCACCCAAGACCTAGAACTCCTCAGTTCCTTATACAACTGCATTATTCCTATCTACCATGGTGAAAAATAGACCTAGAACTTCGATACAAGTATCAGCAGAGCATAGCTGAAGATGGCGACTACGAAAAAATATAAATATTTTCATCGTTCAAGTTAAAAATTCATAAAAAAAATCTGGATTTCCCAAAGACCTAGAACTCCTCAGTTCCTTATACAACTGCATTATTTCTATCTACCGTGGTGAAAACTAGACCTAGAACTCCGACACAAGTATCAGCAGAGCATAGCTGAAGATGGCGACTACGAAAAAATATAAATATTTTCATCGTTCAAGTTAAAAAATTCTTGAAAAAAATCTGAAGTCACCGAAAACCTGGAACTCCTCAGTTTCTTATACAACTGCATTATTCCTATCTTCCATGGTGAAAAATAGACCTAGAACTTCGACACAAGTATCAGCAGAACATAGCTGAAGATGGGGATTACCAAAAATTATGAATATTTTCATCGTTCAAGTAAAAAAAATCATAAAAAAAATCTGGAGTCACCCAAGACCTAGAACTCCTCAGTTCCTTATACAACAGCTTTAGTTCTATCTAACGTGGTAGAAACTAGACCTAGAACTCCGACACAAGTATCAGCAGAGCATAGCTGAAGATGGCGACTACGAAAAAATATAAATATTTTCATCATTCAAGTTAAAAAAATCATAATGAAAATCTGGAGTCACCCAAGACCTAGAACTCCTCAGTTCCTTATACAACTGCATTAGTACTATCTTATAGGAATAATGCAGTTGTATAAGAAACTGAGGAGTTCCAGGTTTTGGGTAACTTCAGATTTTTTTCAAGAATTTTTTAACTTGAACGATAAAAATATTTATATTTTTTCGTAGTCGCCATCTTCAGCTATGCTCTGCTGATACTTGGGTCGGAGTTCTAGGTCTTGTTTTCACCATGGTAAATAGAAATAATGCAGTTGTATAAAGAACTGAGGAGTTTTAGGTCTTGTGTAACTCCAGATTTTTTTTTATGAATTTTTTAACTTGAATGATGAAAATATGTATAGTTTTTCGTAGTTGCCATCTTCAGCTATGCTCTGCTGATACTTGTGTCGGAGTTCTAGGTCTAGTTTCTACCCCATTAGATAGGACTAGTGTAGTTGTATAAGAAACTGAGGAGTTCTAGGTCATGGGGAACTCCAGATTTTTTTTATGAATTTTTAACTTGAACGATGTTAATATTTATACTTTTTCGTAGTTGCCATCTTCAGCTATGCTCTGCTGATACTTGTGTCGGAGTTCTAGGTCTATTCTTCACCACTTTTGATAGTACTAATGCAGTTGTATAAAGAACTGAGGAGTTCCAGGTCTTCGGTAACTCCAGATTTTTTTTTATGATTTTTTTAACTTGAATGATGAAAATATGTATAGTTTTTCGTAGTCGCCATCTTCAGCTATGCTCTGCTGATACTTGTGTCGGAGTTCTAGGTCTAGTTTCTACCCCATTAGATAGGACTAATGCAGTTGTATAAGGAATTGAAGAGTTCTAGGTCTTGAGTGACTCTAGATTTTTATTATGATTTTTTTAACTTGAACGATGAAAATATTCACAATTTTTCGTAATCGCCATCTTCAGCTATGCTCTGCTGATACTTGTGTCGGAGTTCTAGGTCTTGTTTTCACCATGGTAAATAGAAATAATGCAGTTGTATAAAGAACTGAGGAGTTCCAGGTCTTGGGTAACTCCAGATTTTTTTTTATGAATTTTTTAACTTGAATGATGAAAATATGTATAGTTTTTCGTAGTCGCCATCTTCAGCTATGCTCTGCTGATACTTGTGTCGGAGTTCTAGGCCTAGTTTCTAACTCATTAGATAGGACTAATGCAGTTGTATAAGGAACTGAGGAGTTCTAGGTCTTGGGGAACTCCAGATTTTTTTTATGAATTTTTTAACTTGAATGATGAAAATATCTATACTTTTTCGTAGTCGCCATCTTCAGCTATGCTCTGCTGATACTTGTGTCGGAGTTCTAGGTCTAGGTTTCACCACGGTAGATAGAAATTATGCAGTTGTATAAGGAACTGAGGAGTTCCAGGTTTTGGGTAACTTCAGATTTTTTTCAAGAATTTTTTAACTTGAACGATGAAAATATTTATATTTTTTCGTAGTCGCCATCTTCAGCTATGCTCTGCTGATACTTGTGTCGGAGTTCTAGGTCTAGTTTTTACCTTGTTAGATAGAACTCATGTAGTTGTATAAGGAATTGAAGAGTTCTAGGTCTTGAGTGACTCTAGATTTTCATTATGATTTTTTTAACTTGAACGATGAAAATATTTATACTTTTTCGTAGTCGCCATCTTCAGCTATGCTCTGCTGATACTTGTGTCGGAGTTCTAGGCCTAGTTTCTACCCCATTAGATAGTACTAATGCAGTTGTATAAGGAACTGAGGAGTTCTAGGTCTTGGGTGACTCCAGATTTTCATTATGATTTTTTTAACTTGAATGATGAAAATATTTATATTTTTTCGTAGTCGCCATCTTCAGCTATGCTCTGCTGATACTTGTGTCGGAGTTCTAGGTCTAGTTTCTACCACGTTAGATAGAACTAAAGCTGTTGTATAAGGAACTGAGGAGTTCTAGGTCTTGGGTGACTCCAGATTTTTTTTATGATTTTTTTTACTTGAACGATGAAAATATTCATAATTTTTGGTAATCCCCATCTTCAGCTATGTTCTTCTGATACTTGTGTCGAAGTTCTAGGTCTATTTTTCACCATGGTAGATAGGAATAATGCAGTTGTATAAGAAACTGAGGAGTTCCAGGTTTTCGGTAACTTCAGATTTTTTTCAAGAATTTTTTAACTTGAACGATGAAAATATTTATATTTTTTCGTAGTCGCCATCTTCAGCTATGCTCTGCTGATACTTGTGTCGGAGTTCTAGGTCTAGTTTTCACCACGGTAGATAAAAATAATGCAGTTGTATAAGGAACTGAGGAGTTCTAGGTCTTAGGGAAATCCAGATTTTTTTTATGAATTTTTAACTTGAACGATGAAAATATTTATATTTTTTCGTAGTCGCCATCTTCAGCTATGCTCTGCTGATACTTGTGTCGAAGTTCTAGGTCTAGTTTTCACCATGGTAGATAGGAATAATGCAGTTGTATAAGAAACTGAGGAGTTCCAGGTTTTGGGTAACTTCAGATTTTTTTCAAGAATTTTTTAACTTGAACGATAAAAATATTTATATTTTTTCGTAGTCGCCATCTTCAGCTATGCTCTGCTGATACTTGGGTCGGAGTTCTAGGTCTTGTTTTCACCATGGTAAATAGAAATAATGCAGTTGTATAAAGAACTGAGGAGTTTTAGGTCTTGTGTAACTCCAGATTTTTTTTTATGAATTTTTTAACTTGAATGATGAAAATATGTATAGTTTTTCGTAGTCGCCATCTTCAGCTATGCTCTGCTGATACTTGTGTCGGAGTTCTAGGTCTAGTTTCTACCCCATTAGATAGGAATAATGCAGTTGTATAAGAAACTGAGGAGTTCTAGGTCATGGGGAACTCCAGATTTTTTTTATGAATTTTTAACTTGAACGATGTTAATATTTATACTTTTTCGTAGTTGCCATCTTCAGCTATGCTCTGCTGATACTTGTGTCGGAGTTCTAGGTCTATTCTTCACCACTTTTGATAGTACTAATGCAGTTGTATAAAGAACTGAGGAGTTCCAGGTCTTCGGTAACTCCAGATTTTTTTTTATGATTTTTTTAACTTGAATGATGAAAATATGTATAGTTTTTCGTAGTCGCCATCTTCAGCTATGCTCTGCTGATACTTGTGTCGGAGTTCTAGGTCTAGTTTCTACCCCATTAGATAGGACTAATGCAGTTGTATAAGGAATTGAAGAGTTCTAGGTCTTGAGTGACTCTAGATTTTTATTATGATTTTTTTAACTTGAACGATGAAAATATTCACAATTTTTCGTAATCGCCATCTTCAGCTATGCTCTGCTGATACTTGTGTCGGAGTTCTAGGTATAGTTTTTACCATGGTAAATAGAAATAATGCAGTTGTATAAAGAACTGAGGAGTTCCAGGTCTTGGGTAACTCCAGATTTTTTTTTATGAATTTTTTAACTTGAACGATGAAAATATTCATAATTTTTGGTAATCCCCATCTTCAGCTATGCTCTGCTGATACTTGTGTCGAAGTTCTAGGTCTATTCGTCACCATTTTAGATAGTACTAATGCAGTTGTATAAGGAACTGAGGAGTTCTAGGTCTTGGGTGACTCCAGATTTTCATTATGATTTTTTTAACTTGAATGATGAAAATATTTATATTTTTTCGTAGTCGCCATCTTCAGCTATGCTCTGCTGATACTTGTGTCGGAGTTCTAGGTCTAGTTTCTACCACGTTAGATAGAACTAAAGCTGTTGTATAAGGAACTGAGGAGTTCTAGGTCTTGGGTGACTCCAGATTTTTTTTATGATTTTTTTTACTTGAACGATGAAAATATTCATAATTTTTGGTAATCCCCATCTTCAGCTATGTTCTTCTGATACTTGTGTCGAAGTTCTAGGTCTATTTTTCACCATGGTAGATAGGAATAATGCAGTTGTATAAGAAACTGAGGAGTTCCAGGTTTTCGGTAACTTCAGATTTTTTTCAAGAATTTTTTAACTTGAACGATGAAAATATTTATATTTTTTCGTAGTCGCCATCTTCAGCTATGCTCTGCTGATACTTGTGTCGGAGTTCTAGGTCTAGTTTTCACCACGGTAGATAAAAATAATGCAGTTGTATAAGGAACTGAGGAGTTCTAGGTCTTAGGGAAATCCAGATTTTTTTTATGAATTTTTAACTTGAACGATGAAAATATTTATATTTTTTCGTAGTCGCCATCTTCAGCTATGCTCTGCTGATACTTGTGTCGAAGTTCTAGGTCTAGTTTTCACCATGGTAGATAGGAATAATGCAGTTGTATAAGAAACTGAGGAGTTCCAGGTTTTGGGTAACTTCAGATTTTTTTCAAGAATTTTTTAACTTGAACGATAAAAATATTTATATTTTTTCGTAGTCGCCATCTTCAGCTATGCTCTGCTGATACTTGGGTCGGAGTTCTAGGTCTTGTTTTCACCATGGTAAATAGAAATAATGCAGTTGTATAAAGAACTGAGGAGTTTTAGGTCTTGTGTAACTCCAGATTTTTTTTTATGAATTTTTTAACTTGAATGATGAAAATATGTATAGTTTTTCGTAGTCGCCATCTTCAGCTATGCTCTGCTGATACTTGTGTCGGAGTTCTAGGTCTAGTTTCTACCCCATTAGATAGGAATAATGCAGTTGTATAAGAAACTGAGGAGTTCTAGGTCATGGGGAACTCCAGATTTTTTTTATGAATTTTTAACTTGAACGATGTTAATATTTATACTTTTTCGTAGTTGCCATCTTCAGCTATGCTCTGCTGATACTTGTGTCGGAGTTCTAGGTCTATTCTTCACCACTTTTGATAGTACTAATGCAGTTGTATAAAGAACTGAGGAGTTCCAGGTTTTCGGTAACTCCAGATTTTTTTTTATGATTTTTTTAACTTGAATGATGAAAATATGTATAGTTTTTCGTAGTCGCCATCTTCAGCTATGCTCTGCTGATACTTGTGTCGGAGTTCTAGGTCTAGTTTCTACCCCATTAGATAGGACTAATGCAGTTGTATAAGGAATTGAAGAGTTCTAGGTCTTGAGTGACTCTAGATTTTTATTATGATTTTTTTAACTTGAACGATGAAAATATTCACAATTTTTCGTAATCGCCATCTTCAGCTATGCTCTGCTGATACTTGTGTCGGAGTTCTAGGTATAGTTTTTACCATGGTAAATAGAAATAATGCAGTTGTATAAAGAACTGAGGAGTTCCAGGTCTTGGGTAACTCCAGATTTTTTTTTATGAATTTTTTAACTTGAACGATGAAAATATTCATAATTTTTGGTAATCCCCATCTTCAGCTATGCTCTGCTGATACTTGTATTGGAGTTCTAGATCTAGTTTTTACTACGTTAGATAGAACTAATGAAGTTGTATAAGAAACTGAGGAGTTCTAGGTCTTGGGGAACTCCAAATTTTTTTTATGATTTTTTTAACTTGAACGATTATCTTTTGTTTGTAGTTTTTGCTAATCACCATCTTCAGCTATGCTCTGCTGATACTTTTGTCGGAGTTCTTGATTTGGTTTTTTCTATTTTATATAAAACAGGTATTGTTGTATAAGGAACTGTAGAGTTCTCCGTCTTGGGACCCTCCAGAAGTTTCTTATGATGTTTTTTTATTTTACACACTGATAATATTCATGATTTTTGCTAATCGCCATCTTCAACCATACTCTGGTGATATTCGAAGTCGATTGTGTTGTATTTTGCATTTCTTTGTTTAAATAACATCTGGTCTACTGATTAAGGCCAGATTTATATGTGAAAATGGTTGTGTTGCGTAATTGTCGGCAGTTTTATGATATTTATTTGTTTTTCCTGTTATTACGTTGATATGTTTTTATTTTTTTGTGACTTCTAATTGACAGAACTATCGCTGAAAGTAATTGGGAACTATAGAACTCGCCTTTGTGCATCTAAAGGACTTTTAAAACTTTGCTTTTGGAAAAAATGATCTGCTACCGGAAGTTAGCAGATCATATTTTCATTTGATATTTTTTTCAGGAAAATCAGCAGAACTTTTCCTGAAAAGTATCAGGAACTCCAGAACTATGCTGCATGCGAATAGAACTCTAATTTTTTTATGCTCTGCTGGAAAATGATCTGCTAAGTTCACGGACATGAAAGTATCTCCATACAAACTTTAGACCCCTTTTTCATTCCTTTAGGGGGTGAATTTTGGAAAAATCATCTCTTAGTGCTCGCCTTAAAAGGAAAACTTGTGCAACATTTCACGCTTCTAGTGCTTCTAGTCCCAGTAGTTTTGGCTGTGCGTAGAACTTGCATCTCATGATAATGCTTATTTAATCTACAGGCTAAAATAAGAATATTTAAAAACTGTATCTAGTGGTGACCGATAAAAAGAGAATTATGATAAAAAACCTACTTGTATTAACAATTTTTCTTGGTCCTCCAGCCAATGGCAGCTCGGACCTGTTACCACACCCCTCGTTGCATTCCGCCTTCTTCCTGGTTCCCTTACCTGATGCCATGCTACTGGCCAGCGCGACCGTCAGCCCCCTGTACCGCACCAACCCGATGCTTCCATAATCCGCCATGTCTGCCGGCCAGAAAACCTACAAGAGTTCCTGTACCTAAAGAATACACTTGCTCACGGGTAAGTTTTAAGCGAGATTCGTCCGACGAGTGTTTTCAAGTCCTATTCGCCAGTGTCGTGTGTTTGCGACTTTACTCAATCTCGTTTAGCTCTTTAATCCCCATTGGTTGACTGAAGAGCTGACGAGCTGGAGTATTTAGTCGTGGATGTGCGACCCTGGCGGAGAGTGTTTGTCGGATATTTACGACGTAGGTAGGCGGTTGAATGAGAAGGCGAGGAACCGTGATCGTTGGAAGGAGTGGAGGGAGGCTTTTGCCCAGCAGTGGGACAACATGGGCTAATTATAATAATAATAATAATAATAATAATAATGAATAACAATTTCGAACAGTTTTTATTTAAATATTTAAAAATATAATTTATATGTTTTTACAACGAATAAAGGAAATAATAATGATATGGCATATTCCAGGGTGACAGTTTGAGTCCGCTTTGGTTCTGCCTAGCCTTGAATCCTCTCAGCACACTGCTGGAGAATTCAGGCCTAGGCTATAGGTTGAAGAGAGGTGGTCAGGTTATATCTCACCTCCTTTATATGGATGACTTAAAGCTTTTTGCCCCCAACAATCTGCAACTGATGGAGCTACTGAAGGTAACTGAAACCTTCAGTAGTGCCATCAGGATGGAGTTTGGTGTGGACAAATGTGCGGTCATGCATATAAAGCGAGGGGAGATAGTGGAATCCATGGGTACCCAACTCTCGGATTCCATAAACCTGAGATCCCTCTCCCCAACCGAAACCTACAAGTATTTGGGTATGTCGGAAGCGTTAGGCATCAATGCCACTGACATGAAGCAATCGTTGAAGGATCGCTTCTTTGGCCGCCTGAAGAAGGTACTTAATAGCCTTCTGTCAGGTGGTAACAAGGTGCGTGCCTTCAACGGTTGGGTCATGCCGGTATTGATGTACGCTTTCGGTGTACTCAAATGGACTCAAACGGAACTTGATGCCCTGGATAGGAGGGTTCGTACACTGCTGACTGCATATCGAATGCATCACCCTCGGTCGTCGGTAATGAGACTGTATATCCCGCGGAAGTGTGGGGGTCGAGGCTTTTTAAACGCTAAGACCCTGCACAATCGCGAGGTATGCAGTCTTAGGGAATACTTCCTAGCCGCCGACGTGGGTATGCATCGTGATGTAGTGGCAGTGGACAAGGAACTCACCCCGCTCTCCTTGGCTAACGAGAACTGGCACAAACCTGTAGTGCTTGACACTAACGTACGCAAGGAAGTATGGCAGAGTAAGGAACTTCACGGACGCTTTTTCCGGGCCCTTCATGGGCCCGATGTAGACCAACTAGCGTCCGTAGCCTGGCTGCGCGTCGGTGACCTCTTTGGGGAAACCGAAGGTTTTGTCTGTGCAATTATGGACGAAGTTATCATGACGAATAACTACCGGAGATTTATTGTGAAGGACGGCACGGTTGACATCTGTCGGGCATGTCACCGACCGGGTGAATCAATCCGCCACATTATCTGTGGTTGTTCTCGTCTAGCTAACGGGGAATACTTGCATAGACATAACGTTGTAGCCAGGATTATCCATCAGCAACTTGCTCTGAAGTATTCTCTTGTGGAATCGGAGGTGCCATACTACAGGTATGTGCCCGACCCAGTTCTCGATAATGGCGATATCACGTTGTACTGGGACCGGTCCATCATCACTGACAGGACTATTGTAGCCAATAAGCCTGATATAGTGGTGGTGGACCGAAGCGAGAGGCGTGCAATGATTGTTGACATATCCGTTCCACATGACGAGAACCTCGTGAAAGCCGAGAAAGATAAACAAATCAAGTATATTGACTTGGCTCGCGAGGTTGTCGACATGTGGGAAGTGGATTCAGCGATTATTGTACCGATAGTCGTTTCAGCCAATGGCTTAATAGCCAAGAGCCTCGACCAACACCTTAGGAGGCTCTCGTTAGGCGGCTGGATCAAGGGCTTGATTCAGAAAGCGGTACTCCTGGACACGGCTCGTATAGTCAGGAGGTTCCTTTCTCTGGAGCCCTGACTGCCGGTAGCTTGGACCCTGTTCCCGAAACCGGTGGGACACTATTCAATCAATCAATCAATCAATCAATCATTTAAATAATATAATAATAATAATAATATAATATATTTATTTATTTAATATTTTTAAATGTTTTTTTAGTTTTTATTTAAATATTTAAAAAATATAATTTATATGTTTGTACAACGAATAAAGGAAATAATGATAAACCGATTAGCGCGCCGCGCAATGATAGTCGATGTCACCATCCCGCATGACGAGAATCTCGTGAAAGCTGAGAAAGAGAAACAAATAAAATATCTCGACTTAGCACACGAGGTTGTCGACATGAGGAATGTGGACTCGGCTATCATTGTGCCGATTGTCGTGACCACCAATGGCCTTATAGCCAAAAGCTTCGACGACCATCTGTCGAAGCTGTCGTTGCGCGGTTGGATCAAGGGCCTGATACAGAAGGCAGTACTCCTCGATACGGCACGCATTGTGAGGAGGTTCCTGTCTCTGGAGCCCTAACCACCGGTAGCTTGGACCCTGCTCCCGACATCGGTGGACCACTATTTTTTGTATTTTTAAATGTTTTTTTTTTTAACATTTGTTTTAAGAAATATTTAAAAATATCAAAAATATGTATAATGGAAAAATAAAGAAAATAATAATAAGGTAGGCGGTTAATACGTTAACAGTAAATAGTTACAAGCGTAGATTTTAATAGTAAATATTGGGCCGTCAGAACGTTTGCTTATACAAAAGACTAGCTTTTACCCGCGGCTTCGCCCGCTTTTATTATTATACTTTACTCTATCTCCCCCTTTTCTCACGTTTTTTTTAATTAGCTTATGTCCGTCTCCAAGGATGAATTGTGGTACAGAGATAGCCCTACTATCTCTGTACCAAAATTCATCAAAATCGGTTTTGCCATTTAGGCGTGAAGACGTAACAAACAAACTCAGTTTCGCTTTTATAATATTATAGTAAGGAAACACGCCTACCACGGGGCGAGTTCGTTTCGATCTACTTGGGCCAATGTTGGCCAATGTAAGATGTCGAGTCGTTACTCGACATTGACCGACATTGAACAGACCACGTGTTCGTGGTCTGTCCTATCCTACATAATTTAGTTGTCACGGCCTTATCGTTTACCTGTGTACCGGTGCCTACTTAAGGTAGCTACGGTGAAAGATGCCTGTGGCGGCTTATAAATCAGTAATTCATCTGCTGACGACATAGCAGCCTTTAGAGACCATCTCCGTTTAACGATAGGTAGACCTAAAGAGACTTGGTGCTAATTATATTTTTAACAAAACTTACAAATTGATGTCTTCTTCCAGAAATGTGAGGATACAGTAAAAAAAACAAAATGCCATAATGAAATATGCCCTGCGGTAAGTAAAGTAATAGTCAGTCACTTTTAAAATGACCGTATTTCTGAATCCTAGAAGTAATCGATTGGTGATGATCGATTTATACTGAACCTCGTCGCCTCGTCGCTAAAGAGGCTTGCGAATAGCGTAACAGGAGGAAGGTTGTGTCGATTAAATAGATAGGTTTCATAACATGAATGGTCGGTACCCATTAAAAGGGCGACAATTCACACTATTAAAATAATCAAGCTTAATCTGCCTGATAAGCTAATATATGTTTCTTAATCTGATTTTAATTTTACAGCATAATGCCGTTCTGAGAAACGCTTTGGCAAAAAGATTTACCCTCTTGGAAGATGGGCAATATATAGCGGAAAGATCACCATCGAGATCACCACCGAAATCACCACCTAAATCACCACCAAAGATATAATAATGGTAACATAATGGTATTACCGGCGACGTCGTCTCAACGCAGTCATAGCTGCTGCAAGTGTCCATGCGTGAGTAATCCTACTAATGTTGTTAATGAGATAGTCTAGACACAAAATAGAGAGGAAGACAATCTTATGTATTTACTTCAGTTTTTATATCTACGCTCGGTGGACGCACACTAATGAGCGTTTGAGCCGGAACTGTTCGACTAGCGGGCCGAGGCCCTCCGAGATATCGTGTCCGTGAGCGGTATCTATATCTGCGTTGCTCGAGCGCGCTTTTTATATAGATTGACTTCTGTACCTATATATTTTGTGGTCAAGACGTTAAGGTGTTTGGGGTGTTTCCTTACATATTATAAACAATTTGACAGCATGTTTGGCGCAAATGGTTCGATTTCCACACGGAACATATTTATTTGGCGTACCTACAGATTGTTGTTCCGTTTCTGAGTGTCTTGTTTATATACATATATTATTATATATTATATGTTTGTTAACGCATCCACGATACTAGAGTTATTCTTAGTGTATGGCAACGTATATAAAAAAAATGCTACACCACTTCTATCTGTCCGAATGTCATAAACTCAAAATCTACTGAACTAGGTACTGTACAACTTTCATTCAGTTTTCGCAAATAGACAACGTAATTAATGAGAAAGGTGTAAATCAGGCAATGCACAATAAATACATTTTATATGACATAAAAGTAATAAGTACAAAAGTAGTATATAGGTACTTGTAGCATACAGATCGACTTTAATGCAACAAGGCTTTCTTTACCAGTCTACCTAAGGGGTAAAACTTGGTGTTTTGACAGCTCACTTTAGCTGTGTACTTCTAAGTACGATATTCATCATCATCATCATCATATCAGCCGAAAGACGTCCACTGTTGGACATAGGCCTCCCCCAAGCGTCGCCACAATGACCAGTCCTGAGCGGCGCGCATATTAATCTCATAAAAATTTGTCACGTAGCCAAAGCTATGGAAGCGGCATATTGCATTTTGACAGTTTTTTTTTTAGAGATAGGAAATCATCAAATAATCTTCTCATGCTTTAAGTGAAGTGAGAAGGAGTGTCAGGTTTTTACTGACCAAAATCCACTCATGTTTCTTCTTGGCCATTGGGTTCCAGAGCCGTGATGTCTCAACCCCGCAGCCCTGGTAGGAATCGATCTTAGTGAACCTCATCAATTATGCTGACATCTCTTTGAGACAACTGTGAAAAATAACGCGCCGTCACCGTCGTCCCAGGTCTAATCCTTTTCAGATGGCGAGCTACTCATTGCTCACTGTCCGCATGCCTGCGGTAGCCAGGAAACGGCTCACGACTACCGACGCCTCGGACATCTCCTGCGGTAGGTTGGGGCGTTGCGTTTCTTTCTAAAATGGTGACTTATCATCAGTTTATTTGGTCAGGTAGTTGTGTTGACATTGATGGAGTATCATGGTCTACGGAGCTGCGTGTTAAACTTCAACCTAAAGTTAGTCCTCTTTCTTAAATGGGCCTCCCCATTCCTCCTACCAAACGGGTCAAAGCAAATGTGTCTGGTAGACAACTAACAGATGATTGTGGTCGAGCTATTGTATATGTGCCACGCGGATTACTTGCTTGCTTAGACGATGAAGGATTTGCCAGACTCGAGGTGTATAATGGCCTTGTTATACGGCGAGACCGAATAGGTGGTGATACAGGTAAAGGATGAACATTATTTATTAATGGAGAAACACATTTCAGGATGCTACTGGATCACAGAAATCTATCGAAGATATTACGACTAAAATTCTTTTCAAAGGGAAGAAAAAGAAAAAAGTGAGTCTCGACAGCAAGTGATATCTTTTCTTGCAGAATTTTTTATTATTATTGACAGGTTTGCACTTGACGACTATCTCACTTAATGAAGAGCGATGATGTAGTCGTTGACGAAGCACACTGGCCTAGAAGTAAATCATTCACTCTTGATGCATATTATGTTCCTTTCCTAGAGAGGAGACCGGAGTCCCAACAGCAGGAACATTATAAGGCCGAATATGCTATGATACATATTAGATACCTAATACCTATATTCAATACTCGGCACCGAATTGACAGCGTGCTTTTAATTTGTCATCGATTTAGTGTCAGTGGAAACGGACATTAACCTTGGTTAGTGATCTAACAAGTAGATTACCTATGCCTACCACTTCTTGTTTTCCTTTTTTTTTTTTCAGAAACGTTCTATCTCGTGCGAATGTTTTCGACCGGGGTGCGCAACGTGCTTCGTTTTTAGACCAGAGGTAAATGTACTACCTAACCTACTAACTAATAAAAAACCAGTCAAACGCGAGTTTGATTTGCTCACCGAGGGTTCCTTACACACTTTAGACTTATGTAAAGAATTCGATTTCCGAATCTAGCTTCAAAGATTTTTCGAATCGCAAAAATGAAATTATTTTGTGATGTAACTACAACATGGTTTCCGGATTTTTTCCTTTACTTGTGAATGTCATTGCTTTATAACAAATTCCATGATTCTAAGCCAATGAAAAGTCCCCTACAGGTTTCTCTTGCGAATGTCAGAATATGTGCATTAAACGGATGCTTCATTCGGCAACGGCCTTGTCCATAGAACTATAAAATTTCGAATATCTATGGCCTTGTTTTTATATAGCTTTTACCTAGTACTCTCAGAGAACAAGTATCCTATACCCAGATTGGTTTGTTGCTGCTTATCATAAAACTGGACATTGAGTAGTTTTTAGTATCAACCGAAAGACTTCAACTGTTGGACATAGGCCTCCCCCAAGCGTCGCCACAACGACCGGTCTACCTGCATAATAACTCTTTTATTTTTTTCAGAAACGGGACGAGAATGGAAAATAAATCAATGAAATCTCACATAATATTTGAATATTCCAAAATAAATTACCGTGTATAATAATGCAGCTTTGGGTGCTTCAACTAGCCCAGAAAATTCGTAAGGTAATCCCTAATCACTTGCATTATTTAAATTATAATCATACTTTTTATTTATTCTCTATGGTTTTTCGGAGAAAATATTTCATTATTTTTCATACAATCGCTTTTACGTGATTGACTGACGTTACGAGTATTACACAATTTCATCAAGATATTTTAGACAGATCAGACACCCTACAAACCGACCCTAACGCGATACATTTGACGATCTAAACTGTTAAAGGGATGGATCTAAATAGGGTGTATAGCCGCATCCCAGTTTCTCTTTCACTCATCATCATCACGCCTGATATTTTAATACGTCATGGTAAAGCCCCTATTTCCTCAGGGTGAAGAGAAAATAGAACATGGCTCGCTAGCGAGTCGAATCCGCTCTGCAACAGTCTGTCTAAAAAGTCAACCGACTTGCGAATTTTGTAAAATATTTAATCATTTAAAAAATACTTATATTCGATACTTTATAGAAGGTTCTTCTGTTAGTAAACAATGCTCAATAATCTCTTAATCAACCTTGATTATTGAACCAGTGCTGACATCAGAATTCATTAAATCCTAATACGAGTATTACCACAAGTCGTTTTGACTTTTTAGATACTACTATTTTAGACTACGTCGCGCTAATGACCGATGTAATTTACCACTTCAGCAAGCAGCAGTTTCATATTAAATTTTATACTTGCGCCTGCTTTAGCACCCACGCAACTCATCACTAAGTTAGACTTAATTCAGTTTCATTGCAGGCTCCAAAATATTTGCTGTATCTGACAACTCCCACACTCAGCCGCGAGATGTATGGCACTGTCAAGAAGGACCCGAAATGCAAGGCAATTGCCAAATGAAAACAGTTTTTCTTAACAATAAACATCTTGAAAATATCTGTTCTTACTGTTTAAATACAGTTCCAAAATGCAGTGAAACAATAAATAGAAATAAATGGAAAGCTCAACTCTGTCGTTACTGTTTAAATACAGTTCAAAATGCTTAAAACAATAAATGGAAATTTTACCGATCGTTACATTTGTTTTCTTGATGAGTGTTTATTCTCGGTTAGGGCCTTTCCAACGATATCTGAGTGCAAAATCTCATTTGAGAGTTTAATTTTAAATTCTAAAACAAGTGCTGCATGCCTGAATAAGTTTCCACTAAAGCATAGTTTTTAGAGTGGAGCGGAGAAGAGCAGTGATAGCAAGGAAACGATTGAAGTGAAGCGGAGTTTTTTTCAGGTGGGAAATCATATAATGACATCTCATGCCCTTGGGCCGAGCTAGATGGCGAGTCAGCTTACTGTCTAAAACCCACTCATATTCCTTCTTTGCCTTCGTTCCAGGACCCCGGGGTTCTCTTTCGCACAATCCATAGCCCATAAGCATCGACCCCACTGGGCCTCTACGGTTTTGCTGACATCTTGAAACGCGCGACGAATTGGACTTGGTCACCGGATGGTTACCGGACGGCAAGCCCGCGCCTACGGTGGCTGGAAATCAGGATAGGGATCCAGGCGGCTGGTGCCACCTGGATCGAGGACCCTTACAGCCGTTGCCTCGCGCGTGCCGCCGCCCCTTTTGCTAGCTTTACTGCTTCGCAGAAGGAGATGACTACTTGCCACTCCTCCTCGCTTCAGACCATGGCCTGTACCAAGGCTCGGCGAGGTGAGAGATCGTTGCCGCCGATCACCCCGGATAAGGCGGTGCTCTGCCCAGGCGGAGCACATCTCAACCGTATGTTCCACCGTGTCTTCCGGGCAGTTCACATAATGGTGTCACCTAGGCGTTTCTTCTGCTCGAACCCCGGTGAGGACCTGCGTCATATGAAAGGTAAGGACGCCGTGTTGTTTTTCAACGTACGCACCGACGAAGTGGAGTCCGATCAGCTCCACTCTACTCTATTTACACAGTTTCCATTTCTTCTGTTGAACTAAAGATTTAGAGCACAGTGGTATTGGCTAAATCACAATTCGCTCCTTTCCTCTCCGCCCAGCTCCGTTTCGGTGCCGCTTCAGTAGAAACATACCCGGGTTTTCACTAAAACGGCACTTTAATCGTCCTACCACTTCATTACCTATATAGAAACTCTAGGATTATGTTCCCATACGGGCGATACTATCGCGGCAATAGGTGTCATTGACGACAAAACACGCCTGCAGCAAACCCTCCCAACTCGCGACGAGTCGTCACGGTCTCGCAACGCTCCATCATAAGTTGCGTCTAAAAACTGATGGAAAAATAATAACATAAACTGTGAATAATAATAATCATCTTGTGGATATCCACTTGTTCGTAGAGGTGGCGCTAAAGTTGTGCTTTATGCACTTGTCATATACTAGGCACGAAAACCTGTTGACACTTAGATAACTTTAAAAGATAGTACCTAGGTACCAGGTGTTACACTAGGTATATGCAATGTAGCAAACAAACGGAAAGTCTCATAAACAGTTTTATTTATCAGATTACATAGTCTCTAGATACCACGTATTTTTCTTTGCAGCCTTTGTGCGCAGGCATCTTGTGACTGATTTGGTCTATGACCGTGTAGGGTGGGGTTCCTTGGGCGATATGACAATAGTCACTGCAGTACATAAACGGTGCTATGTTCGTTTGGAAAGGATTCGGAGGGAATGGAGCCAGATCAAACGACTCGCCGTGGCTCCAGGATGCAAGAGACGATGTCGCGTAGGGTATTTTGTACTTCTGTTTTGTTTCTGTGATGAACGTTCTGTACAAGAAAAGGTTTCGTCTTAAGTAGTTGGATGGGGGTGAACTGGATGAGGGTTAGGGTGATCATCATCATCATTATCATATCAGCCGAAAGACGTCCACTGCTGGACATAGGCCTCTCCCAAGCGTTGCCACAATGACCGGTCCTGTGTGCGCAGGGTTAGGATGATGCTGCGAGATAAAGAAATGATGGCATTCGAAAGTTCCAAGGTCGACTTCATGGTTCATGACCAAGGTCGAATTCATGATGTGATTCGATTCAAATTTACGGATAAACTGATTGATGTCTAGTGGGTATAGGGTTCAATCATGACAGACAGGGGCCTAGGTTAAAGACTAGGTATTTTGTTCAAAACGCACAAAGTAGCGCTATTCTTTTATTGAGGTGGGTACGAGTAATTATCAAGTAACTTCTCTCACTTCGGCTGGAGCAAGAGGGAGACTCAGACTTTTACCAACAAAATCCCCACCCACCGGATGCCTTTAGTTGCTCTTTGTGGACTGAAGTAATTCTTTCGAACCCTACAAGCCCGATATGAAGCTGACCGCTGAGGCATATTGTGACGGAAGACCTAAAAGCATTTCATGCGATTATGCATCCAGCACCGCATAGTGCCTCCTTGTGCGTTCCAAGAGACCAAAGCATAAGATGCTTATATACTTGGCAATAAATCTGAACCATAGGCTTTCAAGATCAGTTGGTCTTATCTGATCATCAGACCAACACTCATACCTTTACAGACATACCAACACATACACTTATGCCCATCCTTGTGTACATTGAGCATCATATTAGTATTTGTTCCTCATTCAGTTACCTTTTTACTGGTTTACTGGTCCATTTCATGCTTTATATGGTAACACTTGGCCTCACTTGGGTATGAAACTCTAAAAATAGTTTTCACAAGACAAGTTGACTTACCCCTTCAAATTGCTGACTGGATTATGGCTTGCAGCTACTTCCTTAAATTCTTTCTTGACATGGATCCTGTCGTACACACTTCTGCGAACTGTACCTGTCAAAGGCATCCATATTTCCTTGTGCCTCGGTCCAAAGCCTTTAATCTACGAATAAATAATATTTTACTTAAGTAACATAACATTAATATAATGTCTTGTCTCAAGACGAATGTCTATGACTAGTGCGTGTTGCCAGTTATGATACATGGCTCCGAAGCGTGGTCGCTTACGTGGTGGCTTCTTCAGAAGACTTAGTCACCCAAATGGCAATGGAAAGGGCTATGCTCCGAGTTTCCTTGCGTGATCACATCACATGATCACAAGAAATGAAGATACCCGCAGGACCAAGGATACAGACATAGCCTGAAGATTCATCAAACTTAAGTGGCAGTGTTCAGAACAAATGGTCGATGGGCACGAAAAGTTTTGGAGTAGCGACCACGTACCTGAAGATGCAGCCTTGGAACGCCTCCCATAAGGTGGACCGATGACCTATTGAGGGTCACGGGAGTCCGGCAGATGTGAAACGTACAGGACCGGTCGTTATGCTGGCAGTTGAGACTCCCCGTCTATGTTAACAGTGGATGTGATGTCACAATTTTTGCGGATAGCCCGGAGGTGTGGAGCAACCTTGGATGCATTCGGCGACGGCGACCCCTTACGTCCTGCCCCGATTCAGGTCATGCAGAGGGAAAGAGCACAGTTACATATATTTGAACTTACCCTTGGTGTTTTAGATTCAGAGTAGAAAGTAATATGATCTTTAGCTCCAATGCCATACTGGTCATCAGGAGTGAAGGGTCTGTGATAAGTTCTATAAGTAGACACGTATGGGTCGAGATGTTTTCTAGTTCCTCCAGGAGTGTTATCAAGAACAGCTGGTGCTTCATTTCTTCCGGCTGCTATAACCTATAAAAAATTCATCAGTTTTGTTCATTCTTATCAAGACATTAAAACTTGAAAGTCTTTTCTCACCGCATTAACTGTGGTTTAAGATCACAAAAAAGATGAAAGAGGTTAGAATGGCCTTGTGGGTGGGGCAAGCGTGTCTCAAAATATGATCATGCTCATAATTGACACAACCAATAGCAAACTTGCGATCTAAATGTGCGTGGTCTGTTAGTTGCATAATGCGCGTTCGTATTGGTTTATTGTCTGTAGTGGAGTTAAGGGGTGAGAGACAAGCGGCGACACTAGTTATAGTACAAATCGGATAGTATTTCCTTTCTGCCCTCTTTCATCGTTTCTGTGGTTACGATGTTCTTCCTGATAAAACTCGATATGGTCCACTCCCTCTCAAAGTAAGTAGGCTTTTGTCCTAATAGTGACAATACTAGGATAATTATGCCATGCTTATACTATAATTGAATCAGTTACGAATTAGGTGTAAAACTTACATCAAAAATATATTCCGGGTCAGGAGCCTTGACTTCAATGTCTGGCGGTGCCAAAGGCGATTTCTTTAAGCCTCTGAAATTGTCTTTCATTTCTGATATCATTAACGGCTGTGTGATACAAGTTCCTTGTAACTGTAAAAGCCGATTGGTAGTAATTAGTTAACTAAATATATTTTACGCTAGCGAACTCTCCTCATCATTATTTCCAGCCAAAAGAAGTCCACTGTTTGACTCAGGCCTCCCTCAAGTTTCGTGAAAAGAACTGGTCCTACGCGTCTCGCATCCTTCGGATTTCTGCAATCTCACTAAATTATCGGTTCACCTTGTGGGAAGCCTTCCAACACTACGTCTTTCGGTACTACATATCGGCTCCATCGACTATCTGCTGCGCGAGAGACCGCGAGCGATGTGCCCTGCCATGTATGGCCACTATAAAAACCCACTCCTGTTCCTTGGATGCCTTTCGTATCGGGGCCCCACCTTTCGGACTAACCCTGGCCCCAATAGGCTTCAACCCAGCTGGGTCTCTGCTGTTGTAGCAAGCTCCTTGAGGCGCGGTCGACGACTTGGGCTCGGTCCGGACAGTTACCGGACTGTCGGACAGCGAGTTACTCAATGCTCGTAGTCCGCAAGCCTACAGTGGCCGGAAATCGGGATCGAAATCTCGGTGGCTGGGGCGCTGTGAGCGCCGCCGTTGCCTGATGCGGTCGGCTTCCTTCTTTGCTAGCATTACTGTTTAGCAGAAGGAACGGAGGTGGTGTGACGATTTGATCACAGTTGCTTGTTGGCCAGAGATCACACAAGACGGAGAGATTTGGATGGGGAAAGAGGACACAAACTATAGAACTGTAAAAATAGGTTTTATTACTAAGTTTTAGCATAACACGAGCACTAGAATGAACTCACCCGTTTTTCAACTCCAGTCATGAAGCCGACTCGCCGGCAGTTAATGGCACAATCAGATCGCTCCATAGCTTTGTTCGGATTTGGTTTGACACAGTATTCGCCCGTGGTAGTTTTATACGACTCTTTTTCAACAACCATATCACGACCTGTGACCCGCGTTGGTAGTGGGTCGTCTATTTTCTAAAAAAAAATTCAAATCAGTAGGAACTGAACAACGGTGTTTATGATGTTATAGAATTTGTCGATGTTGGTACACTTCTGCCTGACCCTTTAGGAACTTCATAATGTTATGTAAACGGATGTTATTTTGAATGACGTCAAAATTATTATTTTGAATGGCTCAGTGATTGACCGCAAGACTGCTGCGCTGCGTATCAGGACTTCGATTTCGCACGGAACAAATTTTTGGGCCGGTATACATAGATATAATTATGTTTTTTGGGTGTTTATGAATGCATCCAACTACTTAGACGAAACTAGCAACTTCAGCTTCTTCGTTTCTGTAAGGACCAGTGCCCAGAGCAAACAATATCCCTTCAGATACCGTCTATTAGAGACACAATAGTAAGACAATAGATGCGCGGCCACCGGTGGTCGCTTGGGGATTCATGAAATATTGGTGCTCGAAAACTGTTTTGTTTTGGGTACAATTTGAACTCAATTCCAACTATAATAGAATTCAATGTAGGTACCAATAGCGTGGTGATAACTGATGGTGCCCTGTAGTAAGTTTTCGGGCATTGTCGAACGTTTCGCTCAGTGTAAGTTGTTTTCAAGTTAACGCGATCGGAAAATTGGCTCTTTGATTGTCTAAGAGAAACTAAACAGTAAATCAAACTCGCACTAGGCGCTCGATTCTTCCGGAACAGTTTCTCTTTAGTTGTCCAGTTTAGAATTCAGTCAACAAAAACTGAGACATCAAACTTACACAATCCAAAGCATGCGGTATAGCAGGTATATGCCGCAGACCGATACTGGTGCCCGTCCTAGTCTCATTACTGGACAACCTCAGAGGCATATTGTACTGTACATTACCCCAAGTATTAACATTTTGAACCAAGAGTTCGTTCAATACCAAAGGCTTCCCACAACCCTTCGGTTGCGTCATGATGAGAAATATATCACAATAAAATGTTTAACAGAAATATTGAAGTATAAAAGTAAGATAAAATTAATGAAGCTAATCTGATAACAATGTCACGTCAAATGACTTAATGGTTGTCACCGTATTTTTTAATAAAACACTATGGGCGATGGTCTATAGTTTGGGTAAATAATAGAAACTTTTTACTTAAATAAATAAAAATTCGAAGACATGTGACGTCCACCAACCCGCACTGGGCCCGTGTTGTGAATTACGATCCGTTCCCTTTCCTAGAGGTGGTCTGAGTCCCAACAGTGGGGGATATATCCGACATACATTCTCACGTTTATTCCACCAAGGTCGCACATCCACGACCAAACACTCCCATCTCGTCGGCTCTTGTCACCTGAGGAGATTGAAGATCTAAACGAGATGGAGTACCCAGGCGAATAGGAGACAAAAACACTTGTTGGAACAATCCGAAGATGAAAGGGTTAAAAGGCTGATAATGTCATGCTGAATAAGATTTGCAGCGTGCAAAATCGTTATAACTTCATTTCGAAAAAAAAAAACAAAAGTCACTCAACTTGAAAATTATCAGAGTACTAAAAAGGGGTTCTGTTTAAATGGCCTGCTTTGGCTTAACCTAACAAATGAAAAATTATCTTGGCCTCCCATTTGTCAACGATACCAAAACTATTAACTACACCGCTAAATTTTGATCGTTTTAATCCCGTGGATCGACCCTGATCCGGTACATGAAACACTATCGATTTGTAACGATAAAATTAAAAAATAAAGTAACTTTTTTAAAAACTCTTATTAATGTACGAAATTAATTTCATGAAGAAAACGTCTGCTGAGCGAGTCCAATGACCTGTAGGTAGAAGTCGGCGTTGCGTACTAACTACCTACAGGTCATTGGAATTTAGTAGTGTATAAGGTCTTTCATGTCTTTACAAAAGTAAAATCTGTACATTTTGGTAATAAATTTATTTCAATCATATTATTTTAAACATTTACACAACCATTTGAACAACATCCCTCTTAGCTTTCTTGATAATCAGTGGGTTGTTATCAAGATCGTATTCATAGGGAGCAGTCTGGCCCGCTTGCAGGTACATAGGCAGGAGTACATCGTTTTGGGAAAGCCAGTCAATCACGAAGTCAGTCACTGCCTCTATATGTGGAGACTTCTCGAAGTTCGCTTGTATGCCCATTTTTGTATCTCTTGTGAAAGACTGCAACGTAATAGTACATTATGATATAAGTGTGTTATGTCAGTGATTATCGACGAGCCGGTATTTAATATTCCACAACCATTCACACAACGCCGTCTAGTCCCAAGCTAAGCAGAGCTTGTGTTATGGGTACTAGACAACTGATAAACATACTTATATATTTCTAAATACATACATATTATAGATAAATTACACCCAGACACAGAACAAATGATTAAGCTCATCACACAAACATTTGTCCTGGGTGGGAATCGAACCCACGACCTCCGGCATAGCAGTCAGGGTCACTAACCACTAGCTAGACCAACAGGCCAGTATTTAGACCCGAGCCATGACGAGGGTCTTAAGAGAGCCGAGAATGGTAATCATTAATTGCTCACGTGTATCATACGACGTTTTTCAATACACTTGTGATGAAAATTACTGTAAAACTAGTAAACTTTTGAGACGGTATAAATCTGGTTTATTCTATATGCGCGCCCATTTTATTATTTTTCCTCGTGGGGAACAACGCGCGCCCATTCTGATAAAATAAATGAAATAAAATTATGGCACGGGAGAGGTTGAACAAAAAGATTTAACTAAATTATAGTACTAAGTGCGTAATGGTAATCAAAATTCAGATTCTGTGGCGACCTCGTACCGGGAGACGCAGCATTGGAGGCCTCTTACAAGACGGTCCAACGACCTAGTGAGGGTAGCTTATAATCCGATGGATGCGAGATGCACAAGCCGCATCGTTATGGTGACACTTGGGGGAGGCCTGCATCCAACAGTGGACGTCTTTCGGCTAAAACGATGATGATCATTGGGTGGTAAAAAATATAACAGCTTGGTAATTTAGCTGCAGCAATTATTATTGCGTTTCCCCAAAATGTTAACGTTTCTTAAGAAAAAACCAAAGCAAATACGAGGCATAGAGTTAGTTACACAGACACATAATAGGAAAATATACTACTACTGTTTTCTCTTCCTCTATAAAAAAAAAAAAATTTTTAATTAAGTTTATAACGAAATAATAATAATAGTCACCGGAGAACCAGATGAGAGCTTCATACCAACTTCACTTAAAGCTTCTTTGAGCGTGAGCCCCTTGCATTGTCCCTGTAAAATTGACAGCCAATTATTATATTTTTTTTTTATTGACTTTAATGATTATTCTTTCTTTTATAACATCTTATGGCTTGGTGTTAAAAAATCTGCCATAAATTGTTGTTAAATTGTCTTTGTATACTTAATTTAAATTATTGTAAACTTGACTAAAAAATAAACTATCGAATAAATTGAAATAGGTACGTCTCTTTTTTGTAAAGTTTAAAAATACTTTTCTTTTCTTAAAATACTTTGAACTAAAAAATAATCTACGAGTTGATACACCTTGAGTAATTCCTAGTGTAGAGTTTCTCTAAGGTTGTATCTATAGATATCGGCACGGATCTTGAGCGCTCGGCGCCAGAGTGGGGATCGTTTTGCACATTCACAGTGCAGCAGCCTGACGCTCAGTCACTGCGCCTACTATTATATTAACTGTTTTTTTTTTCATGGTTTCAAACATTATTACCTACCTTAGGGAATAATTGCTTGATCATAGCAAACAGATCATCAGTGTGGTCATGGTACAAAAAAAATGCCCATGGCGATCGGAAGAATTCAAAGAAATCATCCAATTTGTTTGCCTGAAGAAAAAAATTGAAATTATAACACAGTTAACAATATAATAGATATTATAAATATGCAAGTCATACAGCATTAACATTCAAAGTACTTATACGACTGTAAAAAAGCATTAAATTACTTAAATCACTTTTGATTAGGTGTAGGTACTACTTTACTGAGTGCCAAATTAGGTGTGTCTATTGTAATTGATTTTGATTGGTAACACATTTCATTTGATTGATGAAACTTAATTTTATTATGCTTTTGCTCGAAACAGGTATGGCCCCAGCACGAAACAAATGCCTGTCAATCTACTCCCCTTACAAAGTGGTGACACCAGGAACAAAGGCTGATTATTAGCTTTTTGATTCAGTAAATTAGATTGCTGTAACGTAACATGCAATGTAACAGGCATTGAAAAAATTTGCCATCGACATTTTTGCAATGTATCATGCAGTGTAACAGAACTCCAATCCAGACTATTGGAGTTCTGTTAAACCGTGCATACTTACTACGCGCTACGCGAACAAAGCATTTCAACTATGTCTGTAAATACAGGGTTTTTGTAAAAAACTAACAACCTCTCAGGACTATATACTATTAACATCATAAACAACAACTTTTGTTCTAAGACTTTAAAAAATATCAGATTTTCATACAAAAATTAAAATATTTAAATTGATCGTTCTCAATATTACGAAGTCTATGCGAAGCAAGCGATAGTACATTATCGAAAAAAAAAACACAAAAAGGGCGGCGGGAGTGCTTGATGTGCTTGCGTCAGGTCATACAGACGTAGATAGGTATAGCAAAATACAAAGTTGAAATGTGTAAGAATAACGAAATCTTGAAGGTTTGTATTTGGTAAAAGAATTATGTTTTCATAGTCATAGAACAAAAGTTGTTGTTAATGATATTATTAACACAGTCCTGGCAGGTTACCAGTCTTTTACAAATAACCCTGTATATATTCAGTACGTGCACGCGCTGCGTCCACACATGAAATGCTCCTTTCATAAGTGACGCAGCGCGTTACGTGCATGTGACGTTACAGCACAGTCCATACCCAGCTTTACTAAATTCCAAACTTTTTTACGTACCATGTATCTCAAATGCATATTATTGAGTTCTGTCGCGGGTCTGCCGTAAATATGCTTAAAGTTTTCCAAAGAGAACTTCCCTTGGCTTAAACAAGTCACGCCGTCGACAACAAACTCTTTGTTCAGGTGGATCTTGAAGTAGCCTGCTTTGAAAGTCTCAAATACAAACCCCTGAGGAAAAAGATGTTAAAACATTAATGAATGAACATTTTTATGGAGACTATTTTGTTATTGAATAATCTTATACAGCTAAAAAGAGCAGAAAGTAGCCTATGCCGCCGAAACTTCAGTGTTCGGCCGTGGGAAATGATTATCAATAGTCGGTTAAAAATAGAAAATAGGCCATTTCTATTTTTAACCGACTTCTAAAAAAAGAGGTGGTTCTCAATTCAGATGTTTGTAATTTTTTTAACGTTTGTTCGCGCATAACTTCGTCGCTTGCCAACCTATTTGAAAATAATTTTTTTGTTGGAAAGGGTATACTTTTCAAATGGTCCCACCATTTGAAAAGTATACCCTTTCCAGTAGTTACCAAGTTGGGATCTGATGATGGAATCTTGGCAAAAGCGAGGGAAATCCTCAAATTCAATTTAATTTTTTAGTGAAGTCGATTATTTTATTTTTTTCTTTTAAAACATACTGGGGGATCTAAATGTGGATGATCAATTACTATCTTTGGGTCCGTAAATCATGGTTTTTTCTCCAACTTCAGAGGAAGTTAAGTTCGATGAGGGTCTTCAATAAACCGTAGGGGCTTAGTACAGCCAATGCTTACTAGGGCCACGGGGGAAAAGGAATACCGTCCTGTAACGCAAAGGGCAACCGAAGGACACAGATAGTGTTAGTCAGCAAAAGTCTGAGACGCCCACTGGCTCCGCTCCAGTAAGGGAGAAAATATTGAATCTTTTTCCACCTCAAAAAAATGCTACATTAAGAATAAATAATCATCTCCATTCAAAGATTGGAATGGGGTAAGGGGCCTCCCTTACCCCATTCCAATCTTTGAAAACTATAAGACATAAGTTTAAGAACTATAAGACATAAGAATATCTAGCATCGACAATATAATGATGTTTTTTTTTTTTGTGGCATAAATTATCCAATGACAACCCCCGGTCTTAGGTGGAGTGAGAGATATAGTGTCAGACTCTTACTGACTAAAAACCCACCCGTTCCTTCTAGCCTCTTCATACCGGGGCTTGAATTCCTTTCGGATAACCCTGGCCCTAGTAGGCTTCGACCAAGCCCCTCCTGTTGCTGACAACTCCTCGAGGCGCGCGGGAACAGTGCGCGCCGTCGACGTCTTGGAAAGATAATGATGATGAGTTCTTATACTCGAACCAGGTACCTAATAAAACAAGAATCTTACAAATAGTATTATAATTATGCCTATTAAAATAAATGACTAACATTATATCCCAATGATTGCACATAATTATGAGGTGTCTTCAGGCCCGGGGAGCGTACTTCCAAGTACTTCAGTCCTCCGGGTAGCACGCAATACATGACGATAGGCTTCGATAACTCGATCAATGCCATCTCTGGACGCGCGTAATCGCTGGTATGAAGGGTACCCGTTTTGTTTACTCTGGAATTAAATTGTTCAAATAGGTGATTTCTGCCTGATCACTTAAAAAAAAAAATAGCTTGAATCGTAAGGCCCGGTGCCAAACCAAACCCTTTGAAAATTTCGTTTCGAGTGCAAGCAAAAATGAACTTAGCGGTGGTCAAGAGGAAGTGTCTTTGATGGTACATCACTAGCAGCGCTGGTGTTTGACGCCTAGCACATTCTATGGTGGTAATCCTTTCGGTACGGGGCACGCTAAGCGCAATTTTATTGTTCAACGAAGCATTTCGCCTCTTCGTTAAAAAAAATAAATAAAAAAGAACAGTATATACTTGAATTCTTTTCAGACACGGTGTACTCACGAAATAGTTGACTTGAAGGGATTTTTGTCAACTTTCATACAATCTTGGGCCCATTCGTATGTGAAGGCTGGTTTCACTTCAGCAAATAGTGGGTCCAGTAGGTTCCTTATTCGAGTACCCAACTGTAAACAGAATAAAACAAATATTAACGTATAAAGGTACTAAAATATGACAATATACAATCACATGAAGCTTCAAAGGGTTTAAAATGATCAAGGACACTAGTTTTTCAGTCATAATAAACGCACTCTTATTCATATAAATAAGCTGAAATTTTTACAGACAGCTTTTGCTCTGTCACTGCTGATTCATTTGGACAAAAATCTGTTGCAAATACAACACAAAAGGCACACAAAAATTATACATTTTGATAGAAGTGGAGAAATTTTATCATTTCGACCGAGGCGGCTTGTTTGGACTCGAGGGCTGAGTGACAAATTTCCACGTGCATCAAACGTTTTTTATATGTACTTACGAAGATATAAATAAACGGGAGTTGACGCGCGACTTGTGGGAGTCGCTTAGCTTAGCACCCAGCTTAATACGATAAATGTAACAAAATCGTGGCGGGGGCGAGCACGAGCCCGCGCACTTTTCCGCACTAATGCGAAAACAGTAAATTGCGAGCCTAAAAGCGGTATATACAGATGCACGTACTCGAAAACCCACTCTTATCGTAGGGATAAGAGTGCGTTTTCGAGTACGCATTGAAAAGGTTACTTACTAAAATCTACGTAGATACATTTTATTACACTGACCTTCTGTCCAAGCTCATAACGATCATAATAACTATGGCTCCGCGCATCTCCATAGTACCGCTTGTGGTACCTCGTGCAAGGGCCCGCGGCGTACACGGACGGGTCTAAAGTCCGACAGTCGTGGTCGACTATCACGCCGCCGTCGTATGCTAGCCCACTTTTGTGGATAGCTGGAGGATATAGAAGGTCAAAGTAAATTAACTGGCTTCGCACTTCGCACACGTGGACCTATGGCTAAAGCTTTAAAACCAGAGATGTTGCGGATATCTGATTCCAAAAATTTGGAATTGTATCGGAGGTGTAACTATAAAATTAAAAGGAATCCATTCAAGTTCAATTCAAATTAAGCCCACTACAGTCTTAAGCTGCGCCACAATTCCAGTTGTCTGCTGCGGCATCCCATTCAGTACGAGGCCTCCAGTTAAGGACTCGTCAGTATTCATATTGAAGTGCTATTACAAAATACTTTTCAGTCCCTATAGGTGACAGAAGAGCTGACGAGATTTTGCGACTGGGTCCTCCACCTCGTTTAGCTATTGAATGCTTAAAGGTAACAGAAGAGCTATCGAGACGAAGTATTTGGTCGTGGATGTGCCATCCAGGCAAAATGAAGGGAGAGTATTTGTCGGATATATCCGAAGCAGGCGGTCAAAAGGTTAAAAGAGCGATAAATAGTCTAACGCTATTGTCCGTAACCACGTACCTATAAAAGCCCTCATATTAACTCCACTTCGTCCATAATAAAATAAAGCATTACACTCCAGGTTCAGATAATCGGCATAGGACAAGAAGTCCGCATGCGTTATAGTGTTATCTACGCTCACAGACCAAGACTTGAAATAAAAGGATCTGTATACTTTGATTTTTAATGTATCCAGAATATTTATAACTGTTTGGTCCACCTGAAAAACAAAAAATCACAAAAAAATATGACAGTGAATGAAGTATCAGAATGTTCGTTCCCTTACGATTGCGGCCATCTTCTTCGCTCGCTTTACTGATTCGCAAAGTGAGAAGAAGGCCTATTCCTGAATCCGAAACTGAAACCTTCTGAAATGGCCATGTTCGGTGAGAACTTGCTTTAGACGAAAGGTGAGGTGAGGACGTCATGACGACTCTCTAGCCACTCCAACACCAATAGCTGTTAAGGTATTCTTGGATGTTAACATCAGATGCGAGCAAGATGGTTTATGTGTTTATTACGGATCCGAACCTATCGTCAAAAACGGCTGCGAACAGCCAATCGTAAGTGAGGATAGTAAAAAAATATTACTCCAGGAGGGAATCTGTCATGCTAGAGAATCCCTCAAAGTTTGATATGCCTCACAACTTTTTTGGGCAATTACTGCCTTGGTTTTAGGAATCCGTCACCATCCTTTATGGGCGAATTGCTTGTCAGAATGAGACAAACTCCGCCATTGACGGTCCCAAGCCCGTATGCGAAAGGAGGAGGGCTGACTGTGACTAGACCTAACCAGTCGTAAGAGGTCAACGCCGAGTATCGGGCGGCGGTTAAACTAACCCGAATAAGATGAAACCGATGGCGATAGGAAATGATCACCATCACCCGCTACTCTGTGGTACACACGTGCCACGGAATCGGGGGCATTGACTTAATTGCCCGTGCCGTGAGGTAGAAAGCCTCAATAATAATTCAACCCAATCCTACGGTGGGAGACGTGCCAAAAGGATGAATGGCTAGGGGTCCTAGTCGCTAGCGCCAACCTTGGTGAATCAGGCGAACACCATTGTATATAGCCTTCTCTCAGGAATGGCGTCACCCTGAGAGCGACCACTATATCGTCCATACTCGTGGGAATCAAATGCAGAATAAAGAAACTAAACCCCAAAAAACCTATACACAACAACTTCTCCACAAAGGAATCTTTGAAACAAGACCGAGGTCCTCCTCTTTTAGTGGCTTCCCGAGCAGTACTAGGCAGTCTGAAGATGTAGATATATGCAGTAACACAATCAACTTCCAACAAAACCAAGTACAAAATGTTCCTAACACCTCCACAATCTCTCAGGCAGGTCAGAAAAACAACCAGGAAATCCAACAAACACAACATGACCAAACCAGTAACGAATGGCAGCGAGATAGAGTACCTAATAAAAAGCGGAAACTACTTGACAGCCCAACAGAACGTTTAAATAAACAAATAAACTCAGGACAATACAGTGTTCCCGTACATAACCAATTTGACATCTTAAGTGACGAAAACATTGAACCTATGAGCAAAAATAAAGAATATGTCCCAAAACCTGAACCAATCTTCGTAACTGGCGTGGTCGACATATTACCTCTGCGAGAGATGTTATTGAAAGTTGTGGACTTAGACAAGTTATCCATGACTACACTAAGATCAGGACATATTATAAAGTTAATGCCTGCCGACATTGAATCCTACAAAACGATAAGAGATAATCTAATTAAAAATAACATCAACCACTACACTTACAAACTCAAAAGTGAAAGAGCGTACAGAGTAGTGATTAGAGGCTTACACGCGACAGAAAATACTGATGTTATCAAAGAAGAACTGCAAGCTAAAGGACATGAGATACGTCAAATAATTAACGTATTACATAGAGCAACTAAAGAAAAACTACCCCTTTACTTCATAGACCTGGAGCCACGACCCAACAACAAGGATATTTTCAACATAAAATATATTAGTCACGTCAAAGTCACAATTGAAGCACCATATAAGAAAAAAGAAGTATTGCAATGCAAGAGATGTCAAAGATTTGGGCACAGCAAAAACCAATGCTTCAGGCCTTTTCGATGTGTTAAATGTGGAAATGATCACCCCACAACCACATGTACCAAAACTCCTGAGACAGAAGCAGTGTGCGCAAATTGTCAAGGCAAACATCCTGCAAGCTACAAGGGTTGCATAAAGTACAAACAATACAAGGAAAAAATACTTAAACTAAAACCTACCCCCCAGCAGCCTAACCAAATACATACCACAACACAACCACAACAGAGCACCAACAAAAACGTTAAATCAACGCATCTCTCAGGTCTCAGCTATGCTAATGTAGTGAAAAACAAACGCGACGACCCAGTTACTCACCCTCAGGAACCTACCTTACCTGCAAGCCAACAGAATATAACATGCTTAATGGATACAATGTTTGATAGATTTCAAGCCATAATGAAAGACATGATGGACAGCATGATTGATCAAATGATCAAACTAATCACACGTCTCACAACACAGAGGGCCTAAATGTTCGTATTATCACCTGGAACGCAAATGGGCTGACCGACAGACAGAGAGAACTCGAGTTATTCATGAATACTGAGAATATCGACGTAGCATTGATATCTGAAACAAGGCTCACACCCAGAACACACGTGAAATTCCATAATTATACTATTTATAGGACTGATCACCCTTCTGGAAACTCACACGGTGGAACTGCGGTAATAGTGAAAAATCACATTAAGCATTACTCCCTTGAACCCTACCAAATGGAGAAAATACAAGCTACTTCAATTAAAATACAGCACAAAAGTACTGACACGACTCTGTCTGCAGTTTATTGCCCACCTCGTCACAAAATCGAGGCTGAAGAATTCAAGACATTTTTCAACAAATTAGGCCCAATATTTATTTGCGGTGGAGACTGGAATTCTAAACACACGTTCTGGGGCTCAAGGCTGATTAATCCACGAGGAAGACAGCTATATAAAGCCACTATGGATATCAACCTTGAATGTATTTCACACGGAGAACCGACGTACTGGCCGACGGACCACAATAAAATACCAGATTTGCTAGATTTCTTTGTTACTAAGAACCTTGGGCGTAACTATTTAAAGATCGAAAAGTGTGAAGATCTGTCTTCAGATCACACCCCAGTCATCTTAAATTTACACAAACAGGCTATTTTCTCTAAGCCAAATCAAAATATTTATAATAAATATACTAACTGGGCACAGTATAGAGAAATAATACATAATAATATAGACCTAAACGTTAAACTAAAAACAAACGATGACATCGAAACCTGCATAGAAAAATTTAACGCCTGTATACATCTGGCTGCCTCAATCTCCACTCCTACTAATAGAAAAGCAAAAATGCTACAAAAGGAATTCCCAAGAAACATAATCGAAAAGGTTAGTGAACGACGCAAACTAAGAAGTGAATGGCATAAATATAGATATCCTTCTGATAAAACTAAATTAAACAAGGCAACGAAAGAACTAAAAGACATGATAACGGAACACGAAAACCAAACCTTACAAAGTTACCTGTCTCGACTCACAGCACACAAGGATACAAATTACTCGTTGTGGCGTGCAACCAAGAACCTCAAGCGGCCAAAAGACCATATCCCACCACTTCGAAAGCGGGACAAAAGCTGGGCTAGGACTGATGTACAAAAAGCAACAGCATTTGCTGAGCACCTAGAAAACGTGTTTACACCACTGCCTAGTTCTGACCCGGACAAAGATTACGACATAGCTGATTATCTGCAGTCGCCTAATCAGTTATGTTTTCCATTAAAAGCAGTAAGTCCTAGAGAGATTCATAGAGAGATAAAAGCCCTAACACCCAATAAAGCTCCGGGGTACGACCTACTGGATTCCGTCCTGCTAAGCAATCTCCCACAGAGTGGCATAATGTTTCTTGTTATTCTTTTCAATGCATGCTTAAGACTCTCCCACTATCCAGCTCAATGGAAACTTGCTCAAGTAGTCATGATTCTCAAACCTGGAAAACCGCCAGAAGGAGTTTCGTCATACAGACCAATTAGTCTCCTTCCACTGCTTGGGAAATTGTTCGAGAAAGTTATTCTTAATAGGATGCAACCTTACCTGAGTACTATTCTCCCTGAGCACCAATTTGGTTTCAGACAACAACATGGAACTATTGAGCAGGTTCACAGGTTGGTGGATACAATCGGACACACACTGGAGAATAAGAAATACTGCTCGGCTGTATTTCTGGATATAAGTCAAGCTTTTGACAGAGTCTGGCATGACGGTCTTCTGTTTAAAATTAAAAAACACCTGCCTCACTCCTTCTACTTTTTACTGAAAAGCTACCTGGATAAAAGATGCTATGAGGTTAAGTTAAACGACATTACATCAGATTTGTTTGAGATCAAATCAGGGGTACCCCAGGGGAGCATTCTAGGACCCGTATTGTATCTCATCTTCACTGCTGACGTCCCCATCGATGACAAAACTTTTATTGCTACATACGCGGATGACACTGCAATAATGTCAGTAAATGCCAACCCAGTAACTGCATCAGCAAACCTCCAAAAACACGTAACTGAGGTCGAAAACTGGCTAAAAACATGGAGAATTAAAGCAAATCACAGCAAATCGGTACAAGTTACTTTTACCCTTAGAAAGGGCGACTGTCCCCCTGTTATATTGAACGGCGAACCAATTCCTCATGATGTCACTGCGAAATATCTTGGCATGCACTTGGATAGGAGAATGACATGGCAGAAACATATTTGGACCAAGAGAAAAGCACTAGACGCAAAGCTTCGTTCTATGTATTGGCTGATTGGTAAAAAATCTCAATTAAACAACGAAAGTAAAATGGCAGTTTACAAAACCATTTTAAAGCCAGTTTGGACATATGGTATTGAGCTTTGGGGAACAGCATGCAATAGCAACATCGAAATATTGGAAAGATTTCAGACTAAAGCTATGAGGTCCATGTTCAACATTCCGAAATGCATTCACAACAAATACATACTGCTCGACCTGGGTCTCAACACTGTGAAACAGGAAATTGCTGCGCGTAGCAAAAACTACCAACAAAAGTTAACAACACATGTTAATGCCCTAGCTGCTAGACTAACAGGTTCTGGAAGTATAATTTACTCAAGACTGAGAAGGAACAGCGTTCCAAATCTTATAAGCCGATTCCCTATAGAACCGTGAGAGTGGTCAATGGACGACTCCTCGTGCTCCTCGAAATAAATGCCCAGACATAGTCAAACAAAAGAATTGCTAAATGTTTATGACAGATTGCTGTGCTAAGCAGGTTACACAAAAAAAAAAAAAAAAAAAGAATGAGACAAAACAAATTCATATGAATAATGCTATAAATATTTTAACCTCAATACAATAACAATTGAATGTTAGACTTACATTAACATTATCAAAAACAGGTACTCTAGCCTTAGATGGATCCTCTAGAGGGAAAGGCTCTATGAAGATAATGTGCTCAGGAAGGACTTTGATCTCCAAAAGTGCGTTGATACACAAGTAGGCGTGTATTGTTGCTCCGTACACTATTATTTTATCTACATTAAAGAAACAAAGGTTAAGCAAATAATAGAAATGTATGCAGATGGAGAAAGAGATTTTTATTTGTTTGAAAACGCTAATCTCTTAAATTACAGCTACGATCTACGGAAGCAGAGTAATAACTAAAAACGCCAGTGAAAACTGAAAAGAATCAAAGCATTTATTTCAAATGAACCATTTACAGTCTGTCTGGAAAATGATGATGTAGATCTCTATGGAGAAGAATGAATAAGAAACTCCATGGGACACTCTTTACAATCTTGATAGGTATTACAAATATCTCGGTTACATGTTTCAAGTCGATGAGTACATTGTAACTAAAGTAATAAAATCTTCTTCCTGCCCTTATGCCATATTACTTGGGGTCGGCGCAACACGTTTTTTTCTTCCATTATGTCCTGTCACCCGTCAAACTATCACTAACTCCCTTTTCTTACTCTCCCTCTTCATCCATCGACATGTATACTCTGAACTCTTTTAGTAATATGCGCTTCATCCCTCCTCTTCACATGACCATACCAAGACAACCGATTACCTTTCAACTTTTCAGTCACTGGCACTTCTAAATAAAGTAATAAAATAATCATTTTAAATATAGAAATTACAATAAGTCACTGGCAGTTAAGAGATGTCCAGTCTCAAATAAAGTGAATTTGGAAACTCAGAAATATGGGCCGGTATTTGTTGCAAATTCGTTTCAATATGGTATTTTGGCAGCGTCGAGAGTTTAAAAAGTGTTACAGTGATATTCATGATGTGGCATGCTTATCATAAAAAGAAACCACTCAAAATTAAGTATTTAAAAATACAACTTTATAATGATCACGTTCGGAAATTCTAGATTTTATAATGTGTAACGAATTTCTGCATATTCATTCCTGTCAATATGCTATAAATATATTATTTAAAAAAGAATAGAAGAAGGAAACAGAAGAATAGTAGTAGAAGGTGATGCTTATTTCTAAAGAAATTGTGAAGAGATTTCTTTAGAAATAAGCATTCCTTTCTGGAAAATTGGAGAAAATAGAGATATAGACACTGATATATTACTACAAATTCGCTTCGACACACGATATTATTGTACCCTTTTTTTGACTTCTTTAAATAACTTATCCCGATCTGAGCCGAGAGGGATAGTTAGATTTTTACTGGCTAAAACTCGGGTGAGTCATTCCAAAAATGAAGGGAAACAGAAGAAATTTAACCCAACCAAATCATCTAGCAGTTACAGTGTTGAGTAATAAGTTCATACTGATTGTTGGACCGGTCGTTGTGGCGACGCTTGGGGGAAGCCTATGTCCAACAGTGGACGTCTTTCGACTGATATGATGATGATAATTATTATTAATTATTAATTTACTTACAATTATCATCATAAATAAAATTTCTGACATACTTCAAAGCCTTGCTAGCTTCAGCTATTGTGTTGATGATGAACACATTCTCTGGAGTTTCGTCATTGGCGATCTGTATCTCTGTGTCGCTGAACCTGGGTTGGTCCAGACGCGTATATTGAGGTGCTGATGTGTTACTTCTGCAGTGAAAAATAATGGCCATTACTTATTCGAATATTACAAAATCTACAAACTATTGACCAAAAATAAGTACCTACTTAACTACTATTCGGAGTATTTAAGTAGCTTCCAACAGTATCCAATGTATTTCCTAAACTGTCCAGATACAATATATGTTAAAGTCTGTCTAAAAAGTCAAACGACTTGGGAATTTTGTATAATTTTTAATCATTTAAAAAATACTTATATTCGATACTTTTTATAAGGTTCTTCTATTAGTAAACAATTATCAAGATCTCCTTATCAACCTTGATTATTGGACCAGTGTTGATTACATCAGATTTTATTTTACTCTAATAAATTACTCAAGTCGGCCGACTCTTTAGACAAGACTCTACCTATATCTTTGTAGCGACATCTATGACGTAACATTAAAACTAAAATTCTAAATCCAGCAGATATTAGAGTTTTCATCATAACATGTACAACAGCCCCAAATCAACTATCGGGCAATTGCCCGGATCAGACATAACACCCATTTGGTTGAAAGATCCTTCCTTTTCATCGGAGGTTTGCGGGGCTTTACATCCTGTTCCAAATATTTCTAAATCTGTACGGTTATTGTTATTTATTTTTAGTTATTTCATGCAAGCCGTGTTTATTATATTAATAGAAAAAGTGTATACTGAATGGGACAACGTAGAGCGAGAAAAGTCGTTTAATGATTTCCCGCCTCAAAAAAATAAAAAATAAACGAGCAACAAATAGGAGATCATTTATAGTTTGTTTTTGGTTCATTTTCTTGTCGCTGTAATACACGAAACTTACCAAAGTCAATATAAGTTGTACAGCGTTGAAGTACTGGTCTTTAGGAAGGTTTCGTCTGCACTGCTTAGCGCCTAGAGTCTAATGACCCGCACTCACACAAACTAGATGACTCGCGAAGTCGCGAAGGCACCAAGCGCGTAATACTGGTTGGCCCAGAAAGTTATAGCACATTCAATTCGGGTTACTTGTTAGGCTTCAGGCGCCAACCACGTCACTCATCAAAGTAAAATCTTTTTCTAATTCAATTACAGTTAGATAAGTACCGTATATCATTATCTCGTTGGATTAGTTGAACCATGTGGTCTGGATGCTGATATTGTTTACCGAAAAACAAAAAGAGAAGGTCGTAATGCTTTCTGTTACCACTAGTCAGGGTTATGAACTTTTCTTGTCTGAAAATGAAAGAATAACTTTATTATTCCTAGATCCAAAGCCAGGGAGAGGATCTGACAGGGTTATGAGAAAGAGAGAGAGAGAGATTGTGACCGGAAGTGAGCACGTAGCGCGAAGGAGCAGCCTCGCTAACAAGTGATCGTCTACTGTTTTATCTTGAGGAAGTACGTCTAGTCTCTACTGCCCATTACAACAACTTGTATGATCTATAGATATCGTTGGATTGCGTTCGATGAAGTAACAAGCTTTTAAACCATTTTCGATGTTGACGATAGGTGGAAAAGGACCCTCTTAAAGCTTTAGATTCTTAGCAAATTAATAATTAAAATGAGCCTCACAGATTGATCTCCATCATAGACCCCCGGACGATATTCACGTAATAAGTATACGGCACACTTTTCAAATATTTGTCAGAAGCATTATAATATTTTAGGAACATGGACTCATTTGCATGCTTAGAATGTCTCGTGTATGGCAGTCCATTCGGTGATACTAGTGTCACATTGTTGAACGTTAGGTAGGTTGATGTTTGACTGAAATAAGGAAAAAAATTTGTTGAGCAGTATCTTCTTCTTCTTAGCGTATCGATGGCAAAATCAGTCAAATTCCTTGCCCAGCCCAGAAATCGGCCACTGCAATGCCGTCCGCTGATGCTGTCATTAGGTCCTTACGTAAGCAGGTGACCGGGCACGTGGTGCAGGACGGAAGGTGAGACATCGTCTGCGGAGTGACGCCGCACAGACACTGAAGATCGGAACCATCCGAGAACCCCCACCTGTGGAGATTGTCTTTGCTGCGCCCAACCTGGGTGCGGAGTCTGTTTAGGGTTTTCCAGGTTGACCATGGCAACTCGTATCCAGGAGAGAGGCTCTCCGATGGCTCGATAAAAGCAGTATGAAAAGATTATATATAAAAGGTGGATTAATGGGGCTGCCAGATGGATGTAAACCACCGTCCCAACCAAGGTGACCTTGCTAGTTTCAAGCAGTTGTAAACCATGACCTTCAAAGCCCTTGATTGGGAGGTGCGTTTTCCCAACCACCGGACGTGTTTACATCCATTTTGCCGCAACACAAACCAAACACATAAACCAAGGTCACCTTATTGGTGAATCGCACTAATTTATTAAGAGCCTATTCACTCTAGCCTTCAGGCCACTTAGATTATAATCGGACAGGAAGACCACAGTAGGCAAATTGTTTTAATCCTTCGATTTAACAACTGATATGAGAATAACGATGTTTTTCAGTCAATACACAGTACGAGTACCTAAGCATGGTAAGACATGTAGGTTACTTCTTCTGAGACTACCTGACCTCAATCACAGAGTTATATTAGCTACAGTAGGTAGTACATTTACACTAATATAATAAAAAGGTAAAGTTAGTTTTTTTGTTTGTAGGAGGTAATCTCTGAAACTACTGGTCCGATTGCTAAAGTGTTTATACCAATGAAAAGCTGCTTTATTCCTGAGTGATATAGCCTATATTTATTTACGCGGGCGAAGCTGCAGGCAAAAGCTAGTAAAATATACAAAACATACCCAAAAAGTAAAGCATTCAGGAATCCTATGGCGGTTCTGGATGAGCCTACAATTACAATACGCGTGTTGATATCCATTTTGGGCATAGTCGTCAGTTTCTTGCTAAGGAACCAACAACTGAATGGAATACTGTGAAACAGAAATGTATGCACGTCATAAATACACTAACATTACGAAACTAGCCCTTACTGCTACGGAACAAAGGTATAGTCAGAGTAAAATTGTTGTCTCGTATGTACAACTGGTTCCCCATACAAACTTTGAGCCCCCCCTTTCTTACCTTAAGGGGGTGAATTTTGGAAAATCCTCTCTTAGTGTTCGCCTACGTCATAAAAAGAAGCATTGAACAAAATTTCACGCTCCGAGACCCAATAGTTTTGGCTGTGTTTTGATATGTCAGTCAGTCTGTTTCTCCTTTATATAGAAGATAAACGCTGAGAGTTCTCAAAAAGATAGGATATGGCAGTGGGCTGGACGCATTGCTTGCAGAACAGATGGTCAACATGGCCGAAAGGTTGTGGAGTGGCGATCGCGTACCGAAAGTCGTAGCTTTGGTTCCCTTCCATAAGGTGGACGGGTAACGTGTTGAATGTCGCAATCCAATGATATGCAAGACGCACAGGACCAGTCGTTGTGGCGGAGACCTATGTCCAGCTGTGAGAGTCTTTCAATTGAAATTATGATGATGATAATTATCAAAAAAGTTTATGCTATTTTTAGAGAAGTGTCTTCTTAACATTCTTTTTTATAATTCTGATATCGTCCATGAACACAATTTTATTAGTCACAACTAGGTAAACATTCTCACTTAAGCATAGTATAATCGGCTTTATAATGTTCCCACTGCTGGGTACCAGGCCTCCTCTCTAGGAGAAAATATAATAATAATATTTATCTTGTTTCTCTCAAAAGGGTACAAAAATTAAAAAGAACTATTGATTATATATTGATGGCCGTAATCCACAACGCGGGCAAAGTGCGGGTTGGTGGATCACATCTTCGAATTGTTGGCTCTAAGACATGTGCCCGGTTTCCTGATGATGTTTTCTTTCACCATTTTGAGAGCAGTGGTGGTGAAATAAATAACACAAAAAATACACCTGGCTGGGTTAGGCCGCGACCTACAACCCGTAAGTCGGAACCACTGGGTTACTACCACCATTGCTGGTGAGCAGTGGTAGTATAAGCTATGTTTAAGTGGTAGTGGTTATGGTGGTAAAGAGTACTCACATATTCTCCATCAATAAAGAAAATCTCTTGAGTTTAGGTACAGCGCCACCGTCGATCTCAACAGTCCTTGGAATCAAAGGCACCATGGCATTTACTATGGAGTTTGCTTTAGTTATTGTCTGTCAAAGAAATCAGTTATGTAATAGTAATTACTGTACAAGGAATCATGGACACAATCATGGCACGGAACACAGAAATCAATGACTAAAGTCATATGTAACCAATATTACCGTTTTTAATAAGTGGGACACCGTCAAATTACTCCTCTCGCTCTGGATGTAGCGAGAGGGTATGCCAGGCTTTTACTTACTAAAACTCATCTCAGAGCATTTGCTCTTGCAGTCGTGGGCCACGGTAACTCTTTCGAGCAGTATCACAACCCATTGCATTAACTTTAACGAGCCCTGTTAATCGTGTAATAACTACCCTAACGCTTAAAACGATATTTGCAAAAAGACGTTCATAAACGTATCAAGAAACAACATGAAAGCATTTGTCTTAATGGTGACCAAAAGCTTAGTTGCATTCTTGTATTACAAGACCTGAGTAACAGTTCCTATCGAATTTTTAATTTCAATCCATAACCTGGTAGGCCAATAACAGAGCTGTACATACAGGCTGCTAAATAATGGTCAGAAAAAAAAATAGTTTCCGTGTGCTACATTGACTCAAAAAGAAGAAGTTCCAATCGGGATAAAAAAAATGTAATTACTTACCCATTTATTCCTATAAGCCGTCAACCATAACATAGTGTTATTTCCAGACAGCCTCAACATTTCTCTAGCAAAGAACCTGAAATGTGGCTCAAAGACCGGGTACATTATAGCCACTTTGAGACTTGTTAAACCAGAGTTCAAGCTATTTCCTGCTAGGTGGTACTTGTGGATCCGATACGCGCCTAAATTAAATCTGGCTCGGAGGAATCCTATCTGTTCTGGGTCCCTAGAAAAGAGATCAAACTATGTGATTAATCGAAGAGCTTCGCAAGGAACGCTGGTAAGAACAGTTATGCCATCCACCGACTAACTGAGATCCAACTTCGGAAGTATCGGACTTGCCATACCAAACGCCGCTGACAGATAGCACAGCTAAGAATCTGTGTTCGCGAGGATTTTGTAGTATTAATATGGAGCTTATGAGACAATCCAGTGTCTAATTACAAGCGTGTTATATAAATATAAGCAAGGACATATCCCAAGGTCAGATCATAAAACTGATTTATCATTACATAGGCGCTATCTTCGTTTTCATCATCATATCAGGTGAAATGTGTCCACTGCTGGGCATAGACCTCCCTAAGTGTCTCCACATTGGTCCAGTGCGTCTCGCGTCCAGCGGGTTCACACGACCTTCACCAGATCATCGCCCCACCTTGTGCGAGGTCTCGCCTCGCCTCATATTTAGACCACTTCAATCTCATTACAATCATCATCATCATTTCAGCCGTCCACTGCTGAACATAGACCTCCCCAAGTGTCGCCACAACGAAGAGTTCTGTGAATCTCGCATTCCCGCGATTCTTGCCAGGTCATCGATCCACCTTGTGGCCGTCACCCCAGAACTTTTCGGCCCCATCGACCATCTCTTCTGCGACCAATGTTCCCTGCCCATTGCCATTTACTTAAGTTTAGCGATTCTTCGGGCTATGTTGGCGACCTTGGTTCTCCTACGGATATCTTCAGTCTTGATGCGGTCACGCAAGGAAACTGAGCATAGCCTACTTTAATCTAAGTACCTACATGTAAATTAATAAAACATTATACGTACTCAAGTACTCCCAAACCGACCACATGCATTCCGCTAGTGAACACATACGCCAGATTCTCTTTTCTATTGATTGTGCTCTCGATTGTGGTTAGCGTTTCCTTGCCATCCAAGTTTCTCATGAGGCGCGCAATTTCAGGAATGTCGATTATTTCCGCTTCACGAACTCGCAATTTTCTGGTAACAATCGAAAAATATGAGAGGATTTTATTTTCTGAAAGATGTTGGCTTAGGCCTACGGTCTACGGACGCGTTGCACGTATAGACACTTATTCGTCACTATAAGCTTGGTGTACGCCTGCGTGAAGCTTACATACAAAACTATGAAACTCTGTCGATGAAGCGGCAACGTTCGTGCCATCCGTGTCGTTGCGCCTTCGTTAAAGCAACGCGTCCGTAGGTCTTAATTTTTGAAAAAGATAAACTAAGTTAAAGTTTGTTTTACCCCAAAACTGAACTTCTGTGCGCAATATACAGCGAGTAGGTGCAACAAACCTTTTGCTTTGTTGGAATAAACTGTAAAAAAATATTTTATAATCAAAAATAGATTACTACCACCATCAGAATAGTATATTTTTATAGGAGTAGAGAAACTTAGTCATTGCGACTGAGGCAGAATTTATAAAATGTTATGTAGCTGAGTGCTGCAATGAGAAATTTGCATATGTATCAAACGATGTTTTTCAATACACTTATGAAAAAATCAATAAACGGGGTTGATATAGAAACAATAAATTTTGTACACTAATGCGGAAATCAGTCAATTGCGTGCCTAAAATCGGTGCTTAAAGGCACAAGTAAAAGTCAAGTGGCTTCAGATATTAAAAAAAAAAACATTCAGCATGGCCGAATAGGAAATCTATTTAAATAACTTACAGTAAAATGTTGCAGCAAAGGAAAAGTATTGTCAGCTGCTGGCACCCGAATGATACAATAATCATAATCCTTCATTAGTTCAAACGCTGCTTCCAGTAAGTCGAAAGCGTGTCTGTAATGCAGAACATTGGTATTATACCGATGGTTCCGTACAGACTTGGGTAGGTAGGTACTTATGGAAGCACAAAAAAGATGAAAGAGGTTAGAAAGAAAATACTTTCCGATTTGAACGGGTGTCGCCGCTTTTCTCCCACTTTTTAACTCCACTCATCATCTTCCTGCCCTTGTCCCGTGTTATTTGAGGTCGGCGCAACACGTTTTTTTCTTCCATTCTATCCTGTCACCCGTCATGTTAACACTAACTTCCTTTTCTTTCATATCACTCTTCACACAATCCATCCATCTTTTCTTTGGCCTCCCTCTCCCTGTCCACCCATCGATGTGACCCGACCCTTTAACTTTACTACAGGCAATAAATCAATACGAACACGCATTACGCAACCCACAGAACCCAGGAATCTGTGACGCAACTCTAACAGACCTCGCACTATGATCGCAAGTTTGCGGCATGATCATATTTTGAGGCACGCCTGCTCCACCCACAAGGCCTTTCTAACGTCTTTCATCTTTTCTGTGTTTATGTAAATAGTTCGGTTCCAGAAGCGAATCGCGAAGATTTAGCATAAAGCGTAATCATTCTTTTAATGTTCCCACTGCTAGGAAACAGGTCTTCTCTCAAAGAGTGGGAAAGAAGATTTATTATATTAAAATATGGATTAAGCATTTGATTGAACACAATTGAAAGTCACCTGTCATCTATGTCATCGCGAAACGCAAACAGCTCAATCATAAAAGCATTTTTTGCTCCATGGTACATTTCAGAATCCTTAGCGTCGACTTTAAATGCTTCCTTTGAATTTCTATCTGTAACTTTAAATTGATAAAAGTATAAGAACCATGAGTGCAATTGAATTTTGTTCTTACACAGCTGTTCCAGGGGGCTACGAGGAAGGCAGATGTTGATTCGCATACGGATCCAGACCGTGGTGATAATATTTATAATATTCCATAATTCCACATAATGTCCTGTGATACTGTACGGATCAGAATGTTGGGCTGTGAAAAAGACGGATGAAAAAAGATTGCATTTAACGGAGATGAGAATGTTGAGATGGATGTGTGGTGTGACGAGAAAGGATAAAGTAAGAAATGAGTATATTAGGGGAAATTTAAAAGTGACGCCAGTGACTGAAAAGTTGAAAGGAAATCGTTTGTCTTGGTATGGTCATGTAAAGCGAAGAGATGAAACGCATCTTGCTAAAAGAGTTATGAATTTACACGTGGAAGGGTGGAGAGGGAGAGGAAGGCCAAAGAAAAGATGGATGGATTGTGTGAGAAGTGATATGAATGGAAAGGGAGTTAGTGATAGCGTGACGAGTGACAGGACAGAATGGAAGAAAAAAACGTGTTGCGCCGAACCCCAAATAAAACGGGATAAGGGCAGGAAAATGATGATGAAGATGATGATGAATATTCCACATAATACATTCCACAACTATCACACAACGCCATCTAGACTAGTATTATAAGTAGATACTAGACAACTGATATCTCACCAAAAACATTTCATATAAAATGTTGTCAAGACGACCACATAAGGTTTGCCCTGTGAAACAGATATCAGATCTCATGTAGAGCCAAGCTTCTGAATCTACACGGCCTAACTCTATCGACCCTACTTCACAAATTCTACATATCAGTAAAAAGTTTGGCCCATACCATAGGCCTTACGCCAGCTTTATGCAGACATTACGACTGGAAGGCCAGAAACCTGGGACTGTGCGATTTAAACATACTACAGTTAGCTTACCTTTTCTAAAATATGATGAAGTACAAGAAGATAGCTGCTTCAGTTGTGGTTCTAATACAGGGTTCAGTAAGAATGACGACTTTGCATTTAAATTTGTATTTGGCCTAAATAAAAGAAAGAAAAGGTTAGGAAGTTTTCAAATCCATCCAATATTAATTATATATTTTTCAAATCCAGTGGAAAGGGAAACCGACAAGAAATAGAAAAAGGATGCACAAGCACCACCATTAGGTTATGCGCGTAAAAAAGAGATGGAGATATTCCCACTACGCGCCCCACTCTTTCTCATACAAATCTTTGAAGTGTTGATTGCTACTTAATTTTATTAACCGATTTTACTGTTGTTTGTTGGTAAGTACAAAATATTGTACAAAAATAAAGACAGGCAAGTTCCTAACTATAGTCTGTCTAAAAAACTAACGACTAACGACTCACGACGCCTATTAACGACTTGGGAATTTTGTACATTATTTAATCATTTAAAAATACTTATATTCGACACTTTTTATAAGGTTCTTCTATTAGTAAACAATGATCAAGATCTCTTATTCAACCTTGATTATCGAACCAGTGTTGACTGCATCAGATTTCATTATAACCTAATAATTACCCAAGTTCTTTGACTTTTTGCACAGACTCTAGTAAGCTATCAAAGTAAAGAAGCTAAAAACTTACAGATATTCCTGAGACCTTTCCTCAGCAACATTAAACAGCGTGGTATCAATGTTCACAATCTCGTAATCAAAAGGATCTTCGTCCAGCAAGTTTACCACAGAGTATACAGAAGTCACCGAAGGAGTTCGGTCTACTCCCATTTCGGCTGAGTGGACTTTTACCAACACTTCGTCGTCATATCCGTCGCCGCGGGTGAAGTTCACGCGGCTCGACTTCTTCGTAACACGAGGATGTATTGTGTGTCGGGACTGTTTGGAAAAGGAGAATTGGGTAGGTAGAAGACTTCATCATCATTATTTCAGCCGAAAGACGCCCACTGTTGGACGTAGGCCTCCCCCAAGTGCCGCCACAATGTGCGGTCCTGTGCGTCTCGCATCCATCCATCGGGTAGAAGACTTATTTTTTTATAATATATTTTGATAAATCACGTGGAGAAAGTTTGTCATTGCGACTTTTAGGTGCTGAAGGTGTATGAAGCCGAATACTACAATGATAAATCACGTGTATCAAACGACGTTTTTCAATACACCGACGAAGATAATAAATAAAAAAAGGTTGACGCGCGACTCTTAGCAGTGACGGGGGCGAGTTTGCGCACTTTTTCGCACTAGTTTGGAAAACAGCAAATTGCGTGATTAAAAACTATAAGGAAAAAAGGATAAGTTTTCTTGACTAGAATAAACTGAATTCCGCCTCGATCGCAATGACAAACTTACTTCCCTGGTATAAAAACTAAAAGTATACTATTAACGGTACTTTATATTATTACTATAGAGATAAGGATCCTAGTTTAAAACACGGGAATCTGCTGAGTCTGGATTGGCCTGAATAGCATTATCTTTTTTTGTTGTTGTTCCACGTTTGATCGAGACAGAGTTAGAGGGACAAAAGTAAGTAGCCCCAACGCTTCCAACGCTTTCTTTATTAGACTAATTAGAGAAGATGACGGAATAAAATTGACTTAGGTAGGTACTGTTCCTTAAAGGAAGGACCCTCGTCCTTTTCCACTAGCCTATCGTCAACATCGAAAATGTTATAAAAGCTTGTTACTTCATCTAACGCAATCCAACGCGATGTTTGACGAAAAGGCAACGCAAAAAAAAGAGATAACGCCTGAAAACTCTGTTAGTATTCGGTAATTCTGAGATTTACTCGAATATTTCAAAAAACTTGCCAATAGAAGCCTAGATAATATCCACAAGATACTGTGTTTCCAAAATATCTAATGAAAAATGTGTAATAACGTCATAATCAGTTATGAGCGGTAGTATGAAAACCAGGAAAATGTGTGGCGAGATGCATCACCTTAATATTACAGTTTAAGAGTAACGCTGCTCGCCCACGTCAGACTTATTGTGGGACAGATAATCGGGCCGATATTGTGTATTTGTGACATTGTTCTGTATTTCTGACCGACTTTTTGAAAGACGTGTATGTTGCAATATTGCTATCAGTGTATTCTATTCTGCCTCTGATAGTTAAAAAGACGTATCTAGCAAAAACGAAAACGGATAAAAATATGTTTTAATGAATGAAACGGGAAATCAGGCCTTTTTTCCTTGTGTTAAAACCGAACTGGAGAAAGTAAGCAAAATATTAAAAAATACATGCAGATGCGCCTTGTTTTCCTGATTCCGGCAATGTATATAACTAAAATCTGGGAAAAAATTTGGATGCGTTTTTTTTACTAACGGGGCAGTATTTTTTTCCTACAAAAAATCGTTCACCGATTACCGTACATGAGCGAGCAGCCTGAAGTGTAGATTACTTACTGATTTCGGGGTGCGGTGTTTAATTTCAGCAGGACGATCGAAAGGACCCCATTGGCCAAGCATTATCGGCTCCCTAAAAAGAACAACTATAATTATCATTTAGTGTTTATTTACGAGTATGTTACAACTAGAGCAAATCTCAATAAGTAAATACAAATATAAAAAATTGAAGTATCTGTTTGTAATGTCCCAATAAACAGCTTTTCTTTTTTTAAACCCCAGACGGAAAAGAGTGTGTCAAAGTTTGAGGTGTCTGTGTTTCTGTGTATCTGTCCGAAGCATCGTAACTCCTAGGCGAATGGACCGATTTTGATGCGGTTTTTTTTATTTGAAAGCTGACGTTATTGTATACAATTTATGTCTATGTATATCTGTTCAGGTTTTCAAGGTCATCAGCTCGTTTGATGGACAGGGATCTTAAACACTTAATGGATATAAACTTTACTAATAAACACGTATATGTGACCTAATGTTTGAAATCATCATGTTACTACAAGACCTACATGCCACCGCTATCAAGCTGGCCTGATGATGCAAGTCAGAGGTAACAGACGAAATAAACCCATCCAGTTTCGGCTCATTTAGATTTATCAAACATTTTTCATGATGACGACGACCTGCCCCCCTAGCCAAGTTACAACCGTTTCGCTTGCGTCGAACGCTTCGAGTTAACCTTGCCGCCAATTGTTCTGACCACATGACTGAGCGTCATTCCCGTACATTTGAAGCGTTCTATTAGCGTTAACTATTACAGATTAGCAACTTGGCTATGGGGGCTGATGCTAGTACTAGGAACTTACTTCGCCAGCAACCGCTACTTTTTGAGTTTACCTATTCATAACAAGCAAAAATAAAAATCTTTCTCTCTCTCTCTTTATGGTTTGGAGGTATGCGGAACAGAGAGTAAAGTCCCGCAAACATTCTTTGAAAAGGGAGGATCTTCCGACTAGACAGGTTTTATCTCTGGGGGGCATCTGCCCGATAGATGATTTTCGGAGTGTCGTCTACTCTAAGGCGGATATCACACTGCCACACATGTCCCTGCATGTTCCGTGTCAACGCACCTACGCGCGTACTTGCAGGAGTGCAGATCTGCATCATCATGCAGGTTTTTTACTCACTCACGCGCGTAAGTGCGTTTTGTAAATCCATTTCATACAAAATCACGCACGGTACGACGAGACTCAGTGTTCCACACCTTGCGTGTCGCAACGCATCCACGCGCGTGATTGCATGTTTTTCCGCATGTAGGCGCGTGATCTGCATAAATGCGCGTGGATGCATTTTCGGTGTGTTGAACTGGGCGTGTTTTCTATTCAAAGGGAGATACTCACAAGCAAGGTTAAGACACCCATTCACGCGCTACGCAGCGGGGTGCGTGGCAGTATGATAACCGCCTAATCGCGTGGAGAACTTTACTTGCGCGATGCAGGATTTCTTATGTGGCGCCATAGTTGTCGCTACAATGGTATTAGTATAAACTAGAGATTCACAAAAGTACATTATGTAAAGTAAATTTCCATACCCGAAACCAGATAGCAGAGTATTAGAACGCACATTCAGCTCTTTCTCAAGAGGTGTAGCAACCTTTAGCCCGTGGTACGGATACAACTCATACAATTTCTGCAGTTTCTTATAGTTGATGTCTGTATTCAAACACATAACGGCGACTGCACGGCCTTGGATCTGAAAATGCTTTTATTTTTAGTATTCTATATCTAAGGAACTAACAAAACCACATTACTGAGACACCGATATCTGTCCGTACGTCTATCTATCAGTCAGTGGCATGTATATCATGAACCATAATAGGTACCTACCCACAGCTGAAATTTTTAAAGTGCATTTCTATTGGCGCTGATTAATATAGTTAATCCAACCACTAAAAACAAATTTGAAATTTATAGGTATTACAATAAGTATATTTAATTCATGAAGGTAACACAGGAAAAGTGATTTTTTTCAGCGTATTTTGCGTTCCTCCTTTTCGCTTCATTGTAAAAACGGAAAAAGAAAGACAGAAAAACATTTAGGTATTTTTTTTGTCGACGTGGAAAATCATCTTATGACAATACCCGCTCTTGGGTGGAGCGGGAGATAGTGTCAGACTCTTACTGACTAAAAACCCCGCGCCGTTCAAACATTTAGGTATTCGTACAACACCGTTTGTATTGGAAAAAAAAGACAGTGTACGAAACCGAAGAGAGTAAAACGATGACGACGACAAAGAAGGAAATACATTACTTACAGTATCAAACTTTGTATGTGGTTCCGTCGATTACCCTTCGGACAACCCTAACCATTGATTGTATGAAAGCATGCAACTGCCCCCCTAGCCAAGTTACAACCGTTTCGCTTACGTCGTACGTTTCGAATTGACCTTGCCGCCAATTCTTTTGTTCTGACCACGTGACTGAGCGTTGAGACGACGTCGTTCCCGTACATTTGAAGCTTTCTACTAGCATTAACTATTCTGCTCCTGATAGTTAAAAAGACGTGTCTAACAAAAACGATACCGGGTAAAAAAAAAATTAATGAATGAAATGGGAAATCAGTCCTTTTTTCCTTGTGTTAAAACTGCACTGGAGAAAGTTAGCAAAATATAAAAAATACAGGCAGGTGCGCCATTATGTCCTGATTCCGGCAATGTATATAATTAAACTCTGGAAAAAATGTTAGATGCGTCTTTTTTACTAACGGGGGCAATATTGCTTTTTAGCAACTTGGCTAGGGGTAGGTACTTACTGATTGAAAAACTAAGCATCCAGAAGTACTTACATCAGCAACGACTATTTTTCGGTTACTCTCAGGGTGCCGTCCAATTATTTCGCTAATATAATATTCACCATACAGCTCCTTTAGCCGCGGACATTTCTTGTGTAGTATTTCCACTATATCATCGTTATCTTCCTCCCTTTACACAATAATACAAGCAATTAGAAAAGACAGCAACATCCAAACCAACACAAGCCAATTGTGGGTGGACACGGTGGAGCATACAGTAGAGCTGTGCCCCACCTGGGCAGAACACCGCCGTGTCCTCGTGGGGGCAAATTTTTTCAAAGATAGAAAGCTGGTTTATTCCCGAATGACAAAGGTTGTATATATTTTATGTATGCGAGCGAAGCCGCGGGCAAAAGCTAATTACGAATAAAACCAAACAAGAGTTTTGCCAAATCGGTTGAGCCGTGATCAAGTGAAGATGAAGTATAATAGTCAGCAATCGATTTTGTCTTTCAGATATAGGTAGGTAATCACAAAAATGTGAACCTTACACAGCTCGACGCATCCTCAATCTTGGACAAAAGTCTGTTCTCACAGCCGTATACAAAACATTACCCATACCGTCCTTCGATTTCGGCGCGAATTTGTAAATATTGCGTTTTTTGAACGTTTGAAATCTTGTTATGAGTTCTGTAACAATGTAATGATGGCAAGGTTAGCACTTGGTTGAGCGATTAGATGCAGTGCTGCGTGTATCGGATTCGATTCTCGCAAGGATCAAATATTTGCATTACGCCTACGGCCTCACGTGTGCGAGGGCCCATAAGGACGACAGTTTTTTTTTAAATAATTGATGTACTAGATAGATTCCGCCAGTACTGGCAAAAAAAAGCACGGGCCCGCGAAATATGAAAGGATGAGAGAAGTGGAGGGAGACCTTTGCCTTTGACTGAGTGGGACAGAAAAGGTGGTCTTACTGACTAAAAAACTCACCCCGTTTCTTTTTGCCTTTCATACCGGGGCCGAGCTGCCTTTCGGAGCTAACCCTGGCCCCAGTAGGCTTCGACCCACCTGGGCTGCTGTTGCTCGCGTTTGACCACTATTTCATCTAATCGTAAGCGACTATGTGGTCAAACACTGGGTTGTGACTGTCGCCGTCTCGTTTTGATGCGCCTTCGTTCTCGTCTAAATTAATCCACGCTATGCCTCTGTCTCTGTCGTTGGTAACATATCTAACGCTCGTGTGTATGAGTGTATTAGCACAAAATATATAGGTAGGTACAGAAGTCAATCTACATACAAAGCGTGCTCGAGCAACGCACACATGGACACCGCTCACCTCGGCCCACTCATCGAACAGTTCCGGCTCAAACGCTCATTAGTGTGCGTCCACCGAGCGTAGGTATAAAAAGTGAAGTACATACATGAGATGGTCTTCTGTACCTATTATTTGTGGTAGGTATTAGTGTAAAAATAGAAGCTTACCATCTGGACAAAACATAGGTACAGCCAGCACAATGTACTGCAAGTAACAGTCGTTAAGGAACACTGATATTAAAGCCTCTTCAACAAAGAAGTCGGTCACCGAGTCGATGCTGCACATGAAGTGTATGAACAGCGTGTTGCGGGACAAGTAGAATTTCCTGAAATAAGAGAACAGAGGACATTATTAATGTTTAACTACTCTACAATGTAAATATAGCAATATAAACTTTATTTCATTGTAAGTAGGGTATGTTTTTACTTCTACAAAATATTAAAACAAATTCCTGCTTAGGTATCAGCTAGGTATTTTAGGTAATTTGCATGAGAAGCCCATGAACTTTAGTGTAAAAATAGAACTTCGTTTTAGGAGCAATATCATGCTACTACTATCACCTGAACGTTTAGACATCACAATTACCAACAGGAACCCTAGGTACCATGTTTTCATGGTAGGTTTCAAATATTTACTCACTGATATAAATTCCTAATCCAAATTTCCCACTCAGAGGGATCAATCCCAAGAACGCCGGGATGGTCTGAGAGCGCCATGAATCCCAATATTTCTTTGTCCTCATTTATCATGCATATAGACAGCGCTGATAATTCACTGGAACATATAATAAGAAAATAATATGCAGACATAGATAAGCATTATGATATAACCCGCAAAATGCGATTTCGATAAAAACGCGTTTGAATTTTTTAAAGTGTGGGCACGTCTAACTCGAAGGGAGGGGAGGGGGCACAAATAGGCCCTCACACCACATGTACATGGCGACAGGCGTGACCAGTGTCATAACAAGCGTTTTATACGCCTGGTGTTTCTAAAACTGCGCTCCTAAAAAAAGTTCGAGCTGGCTATGTCTAATCCACTTACCGCAGGTCCTAACCAGACGTGAATTTTTTGTGAAGTGTAGCTGTATTGGAACTGGCGGAAAAAAACGCCCGGATGTCACTATTGTGCAGGTCACGGTGAAATATATGGAAGAACTTTGCCCCTTTTGGGCGGAGATCCTCCGTGTCCTTGTGGAGGCGTTCGACAGGTGCAACCTGAGCATCGGACCCTAGTTCAAGCCATAGTACGAAGCGAGAGTGAATTGGAAACAGTAACATCCCTCTGATGAAATTAATGATACAATCTTTTCCTTGGTTTGATAATTTTTGCACTCCATGAGGGTCTGCGCAGTGCCTGGCCACTGCTGGCACCGCAGCTACTATGACTGTGACTGTTTAATTGATACCTATTTTTAATTGTCAGCAGGCATGCTTTTACTGAGTCCCTTTTCTTTTATATCACTACTCACACTATCCATACTTCTATACATACACATAGGTACAAATATACATTTGTAACATGTGTTTCAACCTCTCTTCATATGACCATACAAAGATATACGACTCGCTTTCAGCTTTTCAATCACTAGCGCCACTTTCAAACTTCCTCTTATGTAGGTACTCATTTCTCACTTTATCCATTCTCGTCACTCCTCGCATCCATCTCAACATTTATATCTCCGCTACATGCGATCTCCTTATCCGTCTTTTTCACAGCCCAACAATCTAAATACAATTTCATAAGTCTTATCACGGACTTGCAGAGACATCCGTGGGTGGCAAGGAATATTAAGTTCTCTCTTACTTTGTCACTAGGATTACAAATGGGTTGTATTGGCTAGCTATTAGCAATAAAAAAAAGTTCCGTATAGTGCCACTTTTGTTTGTATGAAAGCTTTGGTTTTTAGTACATACGAATACACTTACATCAAAGAGCCAATATCCACATCAAAGAATAGTAGGTCTGTATGCTCTTTTTTCCAAATCAACTCGATGTCGTACTTATCACCTTCTACCGCCCTCCTAAACATTCGGCCCTTTGGACCTACTTCATAATCGAAGTATATCGACATTTTCTTAGCAAAGTATATTCATACGAATACAAAACTTTACATCGATATGTCAGATTTAATTATCAAATACAGGAACAGTCTAGTTGGTTATGAAAATAAAACATCAACTGTTTTAAACTATGCAAATATATTACAACCATAATTTACATTTTAAAATTATACATTAGTTAAATAAAGAGATGAATATCAATGAGTTTTTAATATTATTTTAATGTTAGCATGAGATATTGCCATTTTGTGAATCCCTTCTCGTTCTTGAAATACTGATAAATCTTAAGTACATTGGAATGTTAAAACCTTTTTCATGACTTTTTGAGTCTTGGGGTAGCTGCCTGTCATGTCAACATTTTTTGCGAGCTATGTATCGAGTTTCTCAATACGAACGTTCGAACTTTGTCACTGCATAGCGGCAACTTGGTTAAGCTACAGGGGTCAAATTTAATTATACTATTAGGTGAGAATACTCACATTTGACCATTGCAAGTTTGTCGTTTCATTTTTTTGCCTAGCGTTCCGAGCATAGAGTTGAATTCCTCTATAATTGCATCCAATGTCCATGGAGACAATTATGACAATATGTTATTCTACAACTCTTTGTTTTATTTAAAGTTCGAGCGCTGTTAATGAAAAACCCTACATAATGCCCTTAAAAATTATTTAATTTTATCAATGTTTTTCATAATATCCTTCAAGAAAAATAATTTTGTGTGTGAATGCAAGAAAAATCCTGTCCTAAGCTAAAACTCGAGTGTGAATGTTAGTAAAAGACATGACTAAAACTACTCTAAAACAACGTTATTCCAATTGAAGACAAACTAAAATAATTATTCTTGTAAGAACTGAAAGTAACTTATAAAACTATATCTATCAATTAAAATACTTTAAAATCACATTCATACATAAAAATAACCAATACTTAAAAATGAATGCAATTACTCAGCACATAATTATTGAGATTCAAATATACAAGGATTAAAAAGCAAAACATTATTTTACCAACGACAAAACGACCATTTAATACGTCACAAAACTTGAGTCAAACCATCGACAAACACAAAAATAAATTGTATTTAAAAAATCTGAATAATATTTTATAATTACAAATTGATTCTCGTATGAAAATCATGGCTAAAAATATCGTAAGGCGCAGTGCATACGTCTTGATATATCCGTGCAAAAGTATTCTCATTTCAAATAAAAACCAAGCGTTTATATCAAGAAGTACGAACTGAGCTCAGTCAGTTCTTAGATTAGAGGCGGGAGGTTTTTTCGCACTAAATGCGAGTGAGATTTAGACCTGCTAACATTATTGGGGGTAGTTTTGACTGTTAAACTGGCGACTGTGTTTTGTCTTTGTAGGTTGACTTTGTTTGCGCTGAGAGGAGCTCGGGGAGTTGCGAAGCCGTCGTTGTTAAGCTTGAGGGCGGATCGTGTGAGCCTGGTCGGTGTGTACATTAGATTATTCTTCGGTGTCTGCATGTTGTTGACGTGCTGAATGTTCTCTTTACCGACTTTAGGCGTCAAAGGTGTTTTGACCCTCGGAGTTTTTTTTGGGGTCTTCTCATCTATGGCATGGTAGACGATGGTGGGGATGACTGCTTCGTTCGGTCTCTGGTGCGCCATAGAGCTGCGGCTGATCTGCTTTTCATTGATGCCGTCCTGTAAATGGAAGTTTCAATCAATATCTCGTAAACATGAGACCTTTGTCTAAAACTTTTTATCTCGCGGGCTATGATTAAATCATAAACATCAGACATGGCATACCTCATGTCAGTATCTGGATCAATCAAGTTTTATATAGGGTGTAAGGGACAGCCCTCCACAAAGTTTAAGGGCTTGCTCAGTACTGTTACGGGGTGGGTCAAAATAAGCTTTTTAAAAAAAAACTTTTATAGAGCTAGAAGAACTTTTAATGAATAAAAAGAATTACAAAGAAACCCTATTGTCCGCGACGACGTTCAATTCCACACTGACAATAATAAGTATCTTTCTAAGATATTGCAATATGCTGAGTCAATGGAAAAACGTGGGATACACGTATTGCGACGTCAGCTGTTTATTATTATATTCTTATTAATGTTATTTAATATATAACAGTACCCTAGCAAATCTGTGAGTTACTCACCTTGAAGTCAGTGTAGGTGGTCAGAAGCGTAGTCTCCATGAGCGGGTCCTTGTGTGCTGCTCGTTCCTCCTCCTGCGAGCCGGTAGAACGAGTGGCATTGATAGAACGACGAGTGCTACTGCGACGCTTGCCATGAGACTGAGGATAAATAAATTAAAATTATAGAAGATGGTGCTGTATTATTGTATTTTTCGTAGTTCTGTCCTTGCATTTACTGTAGAATGCTATCACACCCATAAGAATACTACATTATTTTCTAAGCAGGCCATGGCGATCATAGTGGAGCCATTCTAATACAGGCGCAGCCATAAAGGCCTCTATACTGGCACGGCAACAGATTTTTAACAGTTAATCATGACAAGGGTTCTAATGGAAGTAAGCTAGGCTATATCGTAACCGAATACGCAAGCGGAGATTTTAAAATCTAGTTTATCGGAACTGGAACCGAAACCAGCGATGGTGACGAAGGTAGATTACAACAGTACTAAAACTATTAAAAAACTCGGGATGAGTAAAAATTAAGAGCGAACTCACAACATTTCAAATGCGAAAATTGAAAGAGTAAGTAATTGATAGAAAGTAAGTACGGGGGAAGGATATACCCCGCGCGTCAAGTATAAACTTATTTGTACCGCCGAGATAAATTGCGCTTAAAATTTATCAGAACTGAAATCGGAATCGAAAGTGCAAAATTTAACTTCCGTAACATCTCTGATGAAGACTAGTAGAAAAAAAAAAATTTATCTTCGGGCGGAGCAAATTACCACGCGAGCCAAGCCAAACTAAGGTAAATCATAGAGCCCAGAGAGAGCTCGTTTAACACTTACGCGAACGACATATTTATGACGTTCGGCGCTCCGATTGGTCCGCTTCAAGCTCGTAACCAATCAGACTGCCAAACGCGGTAAACGTTTCGATCACGTAAACGTAAAGACCACTCCCCACCGCAGCGCCCACTTCATTGCCGTCCACTTACCGTACGCTTATGTTTGAGAATACTGCCATTGACTTTGGGCGTCTTCCTCAGTTCGCCTCCATAGTCGAGCTTCCTCTTAGCATCTTTGCCTTCCGCAACAACCCGAGCTGCCAAACGTCCGCTGATGCGCCTGCCACACAATAAAAAGGTTTACTCTGATGGTTTTATGTTCGCAGAATAACACAGGCGTAAGGACAGATTTAGAATAATCCTGAAAATAAAGTGTATTTTTGTTTGGTATACAGAATTTTTTTTTCTAAACAAATATTTTAAAGAAGTATAATTTTTTGTTATTTGTTCGTGAAAGGCAATCCCTGGTAGTACTAACCTATTTACGAGTACTTGATTTTATTTTTCTAAAATTCATTCAAAATTAATTAAGTTCCATTTGATAGGTTTCAAATCTGGTGGAAGGGAAAACTGTCAAGTAACAGATGAAGAACAGAAAAAGATGTACAAATTACAATGTCACAGCACAGCCACTAAGTAACGTGCATAGAAAAACGTAGCGAGATGTTACCACCACGCACTCAGGCTTTTCTTTTTGAGAAATAGTGAGTTAATTGCAACTTCATTTGATACCCACTTTCGATGCGATTTTCAGCAAAAGATTTATTTTTAGTGTTATTTAGTAAATAAAAAATCCCTACTAATATTATAAATGCGAAAGTAACTCTGTCTGTCTGTCTGTCTGTTTCGCTTTCACGCAAAAACTACTGAACGGATTTAGATCAAATTTGGTAGGTAGGTAGAAGAGACACTGGAATAACACATAGGCTACCTATAATTCCACTGCTGAGCACGGGTCTCTGCCCGCGCGATATAAACTGTAGTCCACGCGGGCGAAGCCGCAGGCGGAAAGCTAGTATTGTATAAAAATAAAGTGCCCAATTCTTTGAATGATAGAAACACTATCTCAGAATTTATTTCGTTACTTTTTGACTTATAAATGTTGGGTAGACAACAACAGCGACGCCGCAGGAAAAGCTAGTATTTTATAACAGCTGATTATTCAATATCGTCGGGAACATAATAGCGTCGATATCTGATGCAAATTACAATCTACTACTACAATCTAAACACAATTACTTCTATCCAATATTCTAATTACCTCATGCTTTTCTGAACAATGAAGCACAATGATTACATACAATTTGTTCTACATGTATATTGAATACATTATGTAACTAGTGCAATATTTCTCATTCCCTCTACTTACGCAATACGTCAAAGTAGAATTATTTTGGTTCGATCGCTACAAGTCATTAATCAAACGAAACTTGCCTCTATAAACGTGACGTAATGGTGTTTTCACGTCAATAAATTCACAAGCGAGCACTGAAATTGTAAAGGAATGAAAAATATTATCTAAATACTATACAAGTGTGCGAAAGTGCGTGCTGTAACTAATGACTGCTTTTTATGCTGAACAAAAAGTGAGTGATGCCAATAACATTTTTTTTCTGCACCAGTAATTATTTGCACGTCATATAAAATAACGAACAAATTTGCGAAATAAAGATTGGAATCAAGACTTTCAGAATGGAAATTGTTTATGCTCATTGCAGAAAACTTGATTGTTTATGCTCATTACGGAGAACTGATCATTATCTGGCATTATCCAATAAATTTTCACACAATTCATTCTGTTTATGAAATTTATGACGAAGTGACTTTCCACGCAATACGTTTCTGTTTGAATAAACGAGAAAAAAAAACAAATCCGAATTTAACACAAATTACCTACCTACTTAATCACAACAACACACAATTGAAACACATCAATATTAACAATTGAGTCAGCAGCATATATATAAAAATAATATTACCTAACCTTCGATTTTTAAAGTTATCTTTGTTAGTCTGCTTAGTTAATCCTTTGTAACACAAGAACAGCTGGACCAATTTTGATGATTTCTTATTTGTTGGATTCGAAGCTTCACAATATTTACTAAAAAATGTTTCACTACTATTTTTTTATTCTAAAACTAAAGACGCAACCCAGTTTTGCATGGATGTTAGAAATCGCTGTAAATCTCGGCTTTTCTCTGCAAAAGTCCATAATATGCATGTATTATATACCTAAATCTTCCTTAGGAATATCTCTGACTATCGGTGAAGACTACATAAAAATCCAGTAGTTTTCGAGTTTATCGTAAACAAAATAACCTTAGTCAAAGTCCCCGCACCGAGTATTTTGTACATATATATTTTAAAACAAAGTTCTCTACCACGTCAGTCTGTCATTATTGTGGATGTAAGGATGAATAATTAAACTAGTACAATTTATGTTATGTATTTATCAAGTTATTACTAAATGAATGCCTTACCTCTTAACAGTAGTGATAGCAGATCTTTTAAGTGCAGACAAGTTGTTGGTGAAGGTGGTCACCGCCTTGGTGGCGCTGCCCGTGATCAGCTGGCGCTTCGACGGCGGCCTACGAGTTAAAAGACCTGCTTACTGTCAATGCGACAATGCTTACAACTAATATTAAGTTTAGAGACGACACAAATAAGTCCCAGGTCATCGGTCTATTTGTGGGTGGCCTTCCAACACTGCGTCTTATGGTGAGTGGTCGCCATTCCAGCACCTTTCGACCCCAATGGTGCTAAGTATGATAAATAAATATTTTTTATTTTTACCATCAAATTAAATTGACGGAAGTATTGTGGCTATCAGTTATGGCTAGCGTTTATCTGGACAATTTTATCACATATTAACTTACTTCCCATATTAAAACATTCTGTGGGCTGAACATTAAGTAGTAGCAACAGCAGCGGAAGAATTCTTAGCGTGCCGCACACTGACACATTTATGGCAGTCAAAAGTTATATGAGATACACAATAATTTGTAGCGTATCATGGGATTAAAGCAAGAACTATATTAGATCGACGCACACCTGGGCCACGCCTGATTTGCACGTAGACGCGACGTCGCGCGTGGCGTGGATTTAGTGTAGCTCTACAAGTTTAGTTTCCATATAAAATGTATGGAGGTCGACGTGCCCAGATCGACGTACGTGGCACAGGTGTGCGTAGTGTAGTTCTACCTTATCTTCAACATAGATGACATAAAATGAATACTCCTTCCAGCAACAACAGAATACTATTCATCTATTAAAAAAACAAAACACCATCACCAATTCAAATATTAAACGTTACCTATTCCTTTCAGCTGTGGCAGCCAGTCCCGCGGCAGTTCTATTCCGCTTGCCGAGCGGTGACGTTGCCAGCGAGCGAAATAGGGGCGTCGTCGGCGTCAACGCCTGCTTCCGTGCCGACAGTTTGTTGTGACGCTCCTGTGGGCAGAGCGAGGTTGGGTAAACGAGCAATGGATTTCACGCTCGCCAAAGTAAGACGATGTGACAGAAACAATACACAAAATAAACCCCGAAATAGAATATTGTCTTTTTCTAAAAAAAAATTAACACTGAATCAATTCATTACTCATTCCGATATCCTCACGGTAATAATAATAATTGACATCGTGACTATACTTATATGCTTTATACCCACATTATTGTAAAAAGTAAGTAGTTTTCAATCAGGTGATAGCCGGCTGACTGAACGAAAAAGGGATGGATTCGGGGTACATATTGATCAAGGAAAATAACCTTTATAAACATGCATAATCGTACGTATTACAGAAATAATGCCCCAACTAGTAAAGTCAAATGAGACGAGGCGAGACATACCAATAGACAAAATGTTATCCCTACTCGCTGTCGTCTCGCCTCGCAAAACAGTCATAGCTCTATTTCTTCTTAATAAGTGCGAGTTCACTTCAATCCACTGAAATAGAATTCGAAAATCAAATTCTGTACAAATTAAGATGCATCTATCGATTGACGTCATCAAATAGACATTGATGGCCAGTCGCAGACCAAGAGCCAAGCTTAGTTAATTTAGCTCGCTAGGTTATTTCAGTTTAAATATCTCTGTCAACGATAAGACCGTCATTGTACCCATAGATTTTAGTTAACATATAAGTTTTGTTACTTTTTAAGGTGTGTCCAGACCTGGTGAATGCGCCGCTCGCGAGCCGCTAGCGAACTGCGCTCGTGCTTATTGCGCGCGGTTATAGCCTAAGTTTGGTGCGCCGCTCTAGTTCAGCTCTGGTAAGGCTCGAATGAGGCGCGCAGCTCGTGCGCCGCTTAAGTACGACGGGTAGCACGCGCGCGGGCGGCGCAGAGGCCGAGTACGAATATGATGCAAAAGGCCGTCAAGCCTACTAAATCGTGTGACAATAAAAAAGTATACTTACAGCTTTCCTGGTCTCCCATTCGTCTTCCATAAGTTGAAGCAGAGGCTTGCCATCAATAGTGAACGTGTTTCCGGTCCTGGCTTCATACTCTGACACTAATTCTCGGATTTGCGCCTCAATCTTCGGTAACTGTGACAATGAAAAAAAAATGTAATGACAATAAACTTTAAACAATAAAGCTGCATAGACAAAGAGCCTCTATAAGCAATTATAGTTTATTGTAATGAGACAAGAATCTTCAAAAACGTGTACTTGGTGGCGCTGTTCGTAAAAAAAAGATGAAGAAACCAATCATTTTAAGTTATTTTTTTATTTCGCTTGTTTGTTTTGTCGCATTAGTGTAAGGCCTTTCAACGGACGCGTAGCTTCATAGACGAGAGTGTTTCGTCTACGCGTCCGTACAAAACTATGAAACTCTTGTCAACTTGTAGCCACTTTTGTCAACAGTGAGTTTCATAGTCTTGTATGTAAGCTGTGAGTATGTGTACACCATGCGTATAGGTAATGACGAATACGCATCTATGAAGCTACGCGTCCGGTTCCAGTAAGCCTGAGAGTGACGTACGTTACGTAGTAAATATTGGGTAGGCCTCCAAGAAGCAATGTCAAGTGGCAACGGGCAGGGCACATTGCTCGCAGAACAGAACAGTTGGGGCTGAAAGGTTCTGGAGTGGCGACCGCGTACCGGAAGACGCAGCGTCGAAGGCCTCCTACAAGATGGACCGATGATCTGGTGAAGGTTGCGGGAATCCGATGGATGCGGGACGCACAAGATCGTTCATTGTGGCGACACTTGGGGGAGGCCTATGTCCGACAGTGGACGTCTATCGGCTGAAATGATGATGATGATGAAGCCTCCAAGAACAACAGTCCTAGAGAAGGTAGTAGGATTTCGCCGGATGCAAGAAGCACTCGACCGGTTGGTGTGACGACGCTGGCGGTGTATCTACAACAGTGGACGACATACGATAATGATACAACTTACGTTACTAGCGATAGCCTTCCTCTCCTTCTCTTCGCGAAGCAACTGTCCGCCTCGGTTGTGATAACGACCCGGTTCCGTAGCTCGAGCCTCGAGCTCTGTCATCTTCAGCCAAAGGTTTTTGCGTGTCACCACCATCTCGAAAATGTGCCTGAGAAATGAAGAAAAACGTCGCTCAAGTCTTATGTAATTTAAATAACAATTTTATCCTCCTCCTTGCGTCGTTTAAACTCAATGCTAAGGGTCGTGACCTCGACGAATAACTTTCTTGTGGACTATATTTCGCCATGTTGTCGTATTTTCGGCGATGTAGATGGCGTCGCAGACTGTGGTCTTCAATGTAGCACGAATTTGGTCTGACCAACATAATAATTTTGTATAACTACTTATTTTTTAGATGTGAAATCATTTAATGATTTCTCCCGATTTAGGGCGGAGTGAGATTTCGTGTCAAACTTATATATGTGGTTACAGTGAACGTGAATCATTCAACTATTGGCTAAAAGTGTCCCCATGCTTTACAACTCTGCCCTACTGTTATATTTAAATGATACAGTGCCTGAAGTAACAGTGATGTGAAGGAGTAACATGTTCCTCCCCACGAGTAGAGTTGCCGAGGCAAGCTATCAGTAAAAGTGTGCCATAAGTACATATATTGGTGAATTTTGCTTTCAGAAATATCAATTGTACACAAGGATACAAAGAAACTAGCCAATAAGAACGCTTGTTCAGCTCAGAAAGGTACTTCACAGTTCTCATATGCAGTGAAAAGTATGCTTACTTGTGCTCATTATAATACTTGGTGATCTTCTCCAGATACAGCTCATGCAGGGTCAATGTGTCCTCGGTGAAGATGTCTTGGAAGTAATGCACAAACTCCTCGCGCTCGCGACTCGAATACATGATGTTATCCCACATCAGCTTGATCTTAGTACGGACGTTTGCAACAAACACCTGAGAAAGAAAAATTTGGTAATCAGTATAGTGACTGGTTTGTAGTTGGAAGAGTAGTGGTGGCCGAGTGGTAACGGGCCCTTCTTACGAGTTGTAGGTCGTGGGTTCAAACCCAGCCAGGCGCATTACTTTGTGTAATTTATTTCATCACCACTACTCACAAAACGGTGAAGGAAAACATCTTGAGGAAACAGGCATGTCCTAGAACCAAAAAATTCGAAGACATGTGACATTCATCAACCCGCATAGGGCCCGCGTGGTGGATTACGGCCCATTCCCTCTCCTAGAGAGGAGGCCTGAGTCCCCACAGTCCAGGCAGTGGGAACATTATAAGGCCGACTATGCTATAGCGACTGGTTTGTAACCCCAAGCAGTACAGTTAGGTTTGTAAAATGCGTAACAGCCACTTATAATGCGATTATTACTTTCATCAGAACAAAACTTTTTGTGAACTCATTCATTTTTATCACAGCTAAGGAGTGGAATTCCCTGCTGGAATCTGTATTTTCTGTTATAATATAACGTAGGGGTCTTTAAGCCCCTTATAGAGTATAGTGAATAGGTTATTTTTAGGCAAGCAAACTCCATCGTCATCCACATCGTAGCTTACCATCATGCCTATCGCAAAAAAAAAGTTGCACATACACTAAAAAAATTAATGAAAAAAAAATTAAGAACTAATATTTTACCGGGTCATGTCCTGCTACGGCAATCTACATGAGAAAAAAGTAATGCAACAAAAATTATCGCAATTTTTACGACATTCTTTGCAATTGACTGAAGTACGACCAAATTAAAAGCTGCTACCTAATGTACTCGACACATACTCAAAATTATGACTATCGTCACCTGTTGATCAGCAATAGGCGCTTTAGAGGTGACTTTAAAATCCTGAAAATTTTAATTTGCTGTTATTATGAGTATGTTGGTACTTCAATATTCGCAAAATACTAGAACTGCCCGAGGCACACATGGGTCACGCCTGAGTTGTACGTAGCTTCGTGTTGCATTTTTTTTTGTCGATAGGGAAAAACATCTTATGACGAAACCCGGTCTTGGGTGGAGCGGGAGATAGTGTCAGACTCTTACTGACTAAAAACCCCACGCCGTTCCTTCTAGCCTTAATACCGGGGCTCAAGTTTCCTTTCGGATAACCCCGGCCCCGGTAGGCTTCGACCCAGCTGGGCTCCTCCTGTTGCTGACAACTAGCTTCGTGTTGCATGGCGTAGTTCTAATGTAGCTCTACAAGTCTAGTTGCTATACAAAATGTATGGAGACCGACGCGCCCAGATCAGCGTCCGTAGCCTTCGTGGGCGCGCAATTTAGTTCCTTTAGATGTCGAAATAACATGGTAAATTCAACACATAACAGTCTTTTTAGACTTTGACGGTATCTGGAAAAATTTGGGCCATAATGCAAACCGTGAAGAATGAACACGATTCTTCGTGAGAGGCCTTTATCAAACAGTGGCACAACATAGCTGACATCATAACAAGCAAATCTACTATTACGTCTTAGAAGAAAATGGAAGCATAACTACACTATTGCAAGGGATATAACGAATAGATTAAAACCCTTTCACTAATAGGGTGGGCGAAATAGCCATGTAATTATAATAAATCAAAGTGTAACAATTAAAATACATGAAGTCTAGATAGTGCTCCCGATGGCTATCAATACCTGTTGCGAGAAAGTAAACCGATTTATAATCCAGCCAAGCAAAACGACTGGTTAGATTACGATTTTGCATAATACGTTATATCAATGTTAATTAGAGACAGAATTAAAACTGGGCAATAAATGCCCATGATGAAATAGGGATTGCAAACCTATCATACGAATTTATACCCTACTAGCTACCCGCCCCGGCTTCGCACGGGTTCTTTACAAAAAATATAAAATAGGCTTATTTTATCCCGACATCTTCAACAAATATCGTTAATGTACACAGAAATAAATACAAAAACTACACAAATTATATACTAAAACCTTCCTCCGAGAATCACGCTATCAATTGGTGAAAACCGCTTGAAAATCGGTGCAGTAGTTTTTGAGTTTATCGCGAACAGTTATCGGGACTTTGTTTTATAATAAGTATTGATTGACTATTTAAATGTAATTTAATTGAAACTACAGAAAAGATGAATAAAAGTTGCGGTAAGTATTGCAATAGCCAATGCGAGTCATGTAAGATATATGTATTTTATTCCTGTTAGTTTCTAAGAAAATGTTACATTGCCATGTTTTATTCAATAATGTGTTAAGCTCTTTACTACTAGTCCTGTGTGTGTGTGATTCTTTCGTCAAAAGACCCATCTAAGTCACAAATTTGGTCATCATCATGGTTATCACATGATTTGATCATTACATTTTTACTTTATGGACTTCAATAGAAACCTGTGAGTTTGTTTTGGTATTTTTTCTCAGAGTAGTAAACTAGTAAACACCGGCCATATTTAGTAGAAAAAATTTACGTGTATAAGTTTTATTTGTAATCAAAATAAACATCATTTATCGTTTAGTGTACTTAATAATGCTCAGCAGTTATCGCCCAGATGACCAATATGGCAAAAGTACATTAAAAATTTTAGTTGTGCTGTTGAACTAGGAGAACCATACACCCTCTCGGAAACCGACAGGTCTCAAATTATACAGAACCCCTTGCAGAATTGCAAGCCTTACTAAATTGATTCATAATCTCATATCGTAAGAGCTAAGTGAACCATTTATATCATCATTTAGTGTTGAAAGAAACAAGCCCTGTCAATGTTGAAACTATTCCTGTATGGCTAGACCACTTTCTGTATGTAATTGCTGGATCAATATTTAATATTCGAATCATAAAACCCATGCTATCTTAGATCAGTGTAAAGACCAATCTTGAATGCTAATAGCAGTTTGAATTAAGCAATAGATTGGTTTTCTCTGAGATGTTTTCATTTAGCACGGTATGCTGCGCGGTGATAATTAGATTACCCTGTTTATTGTAAACATTGTCTAGTACATAAACAAATATGTAGTGTATTTAGTTGAAAAACTTTGTTCTGATATTCTCTATAACGTCATCAATGACGTTTCAACTATCACACATGTACATATAGGAGGGGCCCAGCTGGGTCGAAGCCTACTGGGGCCAGGGTTATCCGAAAGGAAACTCGAGCCCTGGTATGGGTTTTTAGTCAGTAAGAGTCTGACTGTATCTCCCTCTCCACCCAAGAGCGGGGGTTGTCATAAGATGATTTTTGCCCACTGACGAAAAAAAAAAATGTTGTTGATGAATACAGTTCATCAAGGATCAAGGAGTAACAACATTTATGGGAAGACCATGTACTCGAATTGGACATGGAATACTTTTTTTCCTGAGATAATTGATAATTTTGAACTTACACGCGGGTATAACCGTTAGCAGAAACTAGTATCTAATGAACATGAAAACGAGAGACCTCGACGCCCATTGCTAAAAAAGATATTATCAAAATTTCCGTAAGTTGTACTCAGCGCAAAATGTGTGAGTACGATTATTTATTATATATGTGTAATGGCGTTAATAGACGCTGACAACATTGCGATACGGCGATTCCCTGCTCTACGGAATAAAATGATTGCATCTCCTTGAATGTGAGTTTACTATACACCTCTACCCATACCTTCGACAACTACCTATAAGCGTTGTTTTATTTTTCCTTAAATATCATACCTGTATCTTCTGCCTTTTGATCTGATCACAGCGCTTGATCTCCTCCTTGATGGCGGCTTCAGTCTGTGGGTGGCACCCGGGATGTGCGTGCAGGAAGTTTTCGCGGTAGATCTGATCTTCTTCCAAGCAGTCCCATAGCTTTGCGAGACGTTCACGCAGTTCTAGTACCTAGAAGATAGAAATGGCCGTAGATATTTGATAAAATTTTGAGATATTTCTTCAACTGACAATATTAAAGGGGTTTTTTCTGTGTAAAACTTTGTTTGTGGTTTGTCATTATGGCGACATTTAGGGGAGGCCTATGTCCAGTAGTGGATCTCTTTCTGCTGAAATGATGATGATGATAAAAGTGTATATCGTGAAATAGTCAGGCGACTTCTTCCGCAGGGTAGAACCAACAACAGAACATATTTTTTTTCGAGAAAAACCTCAAATAAATTCTCTGATTAAAATCCACCTCCTTCCTACATTTTGCCCTTTATGTTCTAGGGCTACGGTAATATTCTTTCAAACATTCCCACGTTGGAAAGAATACCTATAACCTAATTACGTCTCGCAAAAGGTATCCCATAACAGGACGAATTTTTGAAGTGGGTCTGGAGTACCAAATACGACAAAAATTTTCGCCATTCCGTTTTCGAAAAAGAAACAAACAAACAGCTACTTTCACGTTTATAATACTAGTAAATCTCGTAAAAGAAACATACCCTGTTGTTAGTCTGTTCATACTTCTCGTGCAGGTCTTGTTGAAGCTTGGAGAGGCGGTCCATGTTGAGATCAGTCACTTTGAAGTCCACAGAGAGAGAAGACGTTACGATGTGCTCAAACTTGTTCTGGGGCTTGATGCGGAGTTTGTCTAAAAAGACAACATACATTATAATGAGTTGGCCACAAATGTGTCTTAGTACACACAAACACTTAAAAAAGAAAAGAACAAATAAGAATAGAAGAGTACAAAGTATTACTAGTGTTAGTATTAGTGTTAGTGTTAGTTGTTGTGTTAGTATTATTAGTGTTTTTGTTAGTATTTGTAGTATTGTTTGTATTAGTAGTAGTTGTTTTATTTTGTGGTACTTAGTATTATATTTTAGAGTAGTCGTGGGCACCACCCATTGTTTTTTTTTAAAGAAATACCTAGGCTAAGTTACTCTCTTTATCATCAGCTATATAACAGTGCAATAGAGCAGGTTTCGGATAGTGAAAGAATTTTTGTACTTGGATTTCTACTTACTTTTACAAATCTCTTTTAGAATATAATTAAGATTATGAATACTTTTACTGACAGCTTTAATCATAATTTATTGTATCTAAGAACAATGTAACATCATTTAAGATGACAATGACCTACTAATAGCTAGATAAGTTCCAAGGTTAAAGTTTAAATGGTTAATAATGGACATTAAAAGTATTAATTAAAACTAGACCCAGTTATTTTGATAATAAAGATAATACTAAACATTTGAAAGCTTTAAAGTATGCTATCACATCAGCCGCATATACAATAACCGGGCAAGTGTCGGCACTCAGTGGGTTTCTGCAAGGGAAAGCACCATCGAGGCCGGCTTAAAGAGATGGCGAGATTATCTGGACGCGTACCGACGAGGACTGGTTCGAGAAGGCGCAAGTGGTGAATGGCTAGAAGGACTTGGGAGAGACCTTTGCCCAGCTGTGGGACAGTAATGGGTAGAAACAAAACAATAAAGCATGCTAAGGACTCAGGCCTCCTCTCAAGGAGAGGGTCCTAGAGAGGATGCCTAAGTCCCAAGGAATATTATAAGGCCGACCTTGCTATGCTATGCTAATGCGTGTGTGGGAGTGGATTGGTATGATAAATATAACTTCGTAACATAGCTATACCAATCCACTTTCACACATGGTCAATTCTAATTAATCCAATCATTAGCGTCATACCGATTGGCCGATAGGAAGGATGGTGTATGGCCGGTATCAGTGTGCTAAATTCTACAATACTCACCCATAATATCCTTAATTTCAACTTGAATATTCAGGAAGATCTCAGCTCTCTTATCCCTCTCCGCCTGCAGCATTTCTAGGTGCTGTCTCAACTTGTCCAGTTCCTCCTCCGAGGGCAGAGGCACCTCTTGAAGCTCATGGATGGTCACTCCAAGTTTGTCAGCAAGGTCTCGCTGCCATTCTAGTAGTCTTTCCATTTTCATGCGACGCTGTTCCACTTGCTCCCTGTATCTATTGGAATAAGAATTGTTTATGTGTGAATGACTTTTTAGTGTTTATGCACTCGTTTACTGATGTTTGCTCTGCACTTAACACATCCTTTGACACTGAAGAACTGGTGAAGGGGACACAACAATAAAAACGTCTTTTATGTTTCATTGTGTGATCGAGACACTCTTATGTGGCAAATAAGCATTCACAATGTTGTCAATTTGTAGTTTCAATTACTTTTGAAAGTAATGCCTTGATCACACGTACCATGTAAACGGGCGAGACAGTACTCTCGGCTGAGTACTCGGTACGTGTAAACACAGCGCCGAGTGCTCGGCCTACCATTTATCACTACAACGCGCTTACATTACTGTCTCGGCCGAGCAACATTTCACTGTCTCGCCCTTTTACTTGGTACGTGTGATCAAGGCATTAGTGTTGCATTTTATGCAGTCTTAGCTGACTATCCCCCACGAAGTCCTGTCGATCGTAGCAAGATACAACCTCATGAAAAAAAAACAATTCGAACTAGTAATTTTTGAGATTAGCATGTAGAAAAAAAAAACTTTTTACAAAAAAAATATAACCGACTTCAATGATAAAAAACACTGAAAAGTATCAAATAACTTTAATTTTGGAAGTCGGTGTTTCTATAATAGTTTAGTCTCTTCGTTATTTAACACCGACTTCCAAAATTAAAGTTATTTGATACTTTTCAGTGTTTTTTATCATTGAAGTCGGTTATATTTTTTTTGTAAAAAGTTTTTTTTATTTAACACTTTTTAGTTATGGTACCACCACTAAAAAGTACCCCTCAGTCAAACTTAAATACCTTATAGTCAGAGCGCATCTCATAACGGTTCTAATAATCCCAAACACGGTTAGATTACATTAATTTACCTTTCGGCTTCATCATCAGATCAGTTCGATATATCCTCTCCCCCTCTTCTTTCAAACAGTCATTAGACTAGATGCTGGAGAGGGAAAGGATATATCGAACTGATCTGATGATGAAGCCGAAAGGTAAATCTTTCAATCAGTCATTAGACTAGATGATTTATGTCAACATTGCAATGAACTTAAAATTTAGTCCTGTTTAAAATGAGCCCAAACACGACTACGGTGCTGTAATTTCAAGGTTTGTACTTTTCCTGATGCTCCTGGCTTCAGCATCAGGTCTCTATGTACTTCGGTGTTCTTTATTAGCAGTACGTTTATCTACACATCGAGCCGTTTTCAATGAGCCTAAACTCGATATATCTGCTGTTTGTTGTCGAGGACTTAGGTACTCTGCAGACTATCCTGACTGCAGCATCAGGTCATGACTTGATGATCATGAGACCAATTGTGGCAAATGCCCTATCAAACATCAAAACAATTTACTAAAACAGTCCTTGCCTGTCCGAGTAACTTCTTACTGTTAAGGAGTTGTACCTTCCATCATCAGCCCAGCTACCTGAGATGGTGACGACCATACGCAAATACACAAGATACTTCATAAAATATGCGAAAATCAATAAGTGAGCCTATAAAATTTGAAGGTTGCCCTCGATTTCTCCAAGATCCCATCATCAGATCCTAATTTGGTGATAATGGGACCACCTCAGAACTATCTACTTTCGAACAAAAAAAGAATTTTGAAAATCCGTCCACATTTGGGAGAGTATTCGACGAACAAACATACAAAAAAAAAAAAAAAAAAAAAAACATACAAACAGCCGAACGTAGTACCTCCTCCTTTTTGGGAAGTCGGTAAAAAAATACATTTCAGCTTTATAATCACAGTAACATTATAAAGGCGAAAATTGGTCAGTTTGTGTGTATGTCACAAACTTCTAAACGATCTATCAACTGAGCGAATTTGGATGAAATGAAACTTTGTACACAGATGGACCATGTCCTGGAATAACACATAAGATACTGTTTAGCCTGGGAATATGTTCCCTTGGGATAAATTTGTACATTTCCTACTTTCGCTCGGGCCAAGTCATTGGCATTACCTAGGATGAATGTAGATCCAAGGAGATACTTGCCTTGGCAGAAGTTAATCAATCAATAAAAGTAAAACCTATGCAGACGGAGGCGGCATAGCAAAGGATTGAAATTTTTACCAATGTAAATTTTAACTTATAGAAATAAAAATACGACATAAATTCCTATGCTTTAAAATGATACCATGACATCAAAAGGCATATCATCGCATTGCATTGAAAGACGCGTCACGGGCTTCCGCGGTGGGGTGCCATGGCGCCCTGCCGTAGGCAACGGGATGCCGTGGCGCGCTGCGGTAGGCAACAGGATCTAGTGGCGCGCTGCGGTAGGCAACGACCTACAAACGCTAGTATGACTGCAATTTGTATACGAAGTATTGCACAGCAGAGGCTGCTGTGGCAAACATTGACGTGACGGGACCTCCTTTAAATATAGGGCCTATACCATTAGATATCTAACCAATTCCGCACTGCAATCAGGCTATCGATAGTTCGATATTCGAGGCTAAGGGTCCTGCGGTCTGTGCGAAAATTAGCTGGAAGATTTTAAATTTGTTTCCGTTTGACATAAATTTAATGGGCCCCATGGTAGAATTTGCTACAGCGTGTGTGGATTAATCCGGCCCTGCATTGGGTCATAATGAACAATTGCATTGATACCTACCACTTTAAAAGTGTCATAATACATCATAGCAATTACAGTTCTCATGAGAAGATTGTAGTGCTAACATTAGGTAATTAACAAAGGAAGATGCACAATTACAGATGACCTAAGAATCTTTCTCATGTCATCAACTGACTGACTATTACAACACTGACCTACCATCTATCTAAAGCAATTGTCTAATAACCTTCCTTGAAAGGTGTGAGAATAATGTAATTTGTAAATAAGTGGCATAATTAGCTGTGAAAAGTAAAGATATTATCTATTGCAAGTCTTGAGCATTACTCAAAACTTCTTTGTTTAGTAAATTATTGTTTCAAAACTCATGTTTTGCAGTTTTATGAAAGTAGTTTTAATTCATGAATCCCCAAGCGACCACCGGTGGCCGCGCATCTATTGTCTTACTATTGTGTCTCTAATTGACGGTATCTGAAGGGTTAAAATATGTTGAACAAGATGTCCCCTGTAGTTTCACCAACAGCTTTGGTTTCTGCTCCATTTTCATGGGTAGAAGTGCGATGTTATATTAGTTTTATTTTATTTATATACATATTACACATACATACAGCTACCATTACAGAAATCCAATGCGATAGATGTAGATAAAATTATAAATTATTTTTCACACCACCTGCTCGAAAATGTCAAATTATATGTCAAGCAACCTTAACCTAAAGTGAGTCATTAGTGGCCGGGGCATAGAAATATATTATATCTATGGGCCAGGGGCACAGCCGGTCAATAATGTTGTACTGGATTTCATTATGACCCGCTGGTCAATAATGTGACTATTATTTTCTCACAGTAGGTGTAAAAAGTAGAGTATCCTCCTCTGGGCTAAAGGTGTCTTTGCCTTGGGCTAACTTGAATCCCTCGCTGCATTCAGGATTCTTGTATTAACTCCCTCGTTTTGCTCGTGAGTTAAATCCCAAATCCTTCATTGCGCTCGAGATTCAATATGACGCCCGTGACATAAGACACAACTTTAGCCCCTCGGTGCATAATCTACTAATAATGTTCAATTCAATTACTAAAACTTTAAACAATAATATATTATAAATTCTCTTTGTCATGAATGTGGTTGTCCTATACAGGAACACTTTTTCCAATCTGTCTGGTTATTATAGGGGTGCATTTAAAAAAAAAAAATTGTTCTTGTTTATTATATTACTAGAGCTAATCACTGAGTCAATACACAGTGATTAACTTTGGTCAGTTTTAAAATACTCAAATAACAATTTGCCTTTTATATTTTTTTTGTGTCCAATGTGGTTTTCTTTTAGTAAAATCTATGAACAATATACAGTGTACTGTGAATGCTTACCCAGCAATCTGTTCTTCCAGTTCTCTCTTGTATTCCACCAGCATCATTTCCTCCTTGAAGTCCAGAATGGTAATGTCAACAGACAGGCACCGGCTCAATTCTTCTGTCTCCTCTTTCAATTCTGTGGAATAAATTATTATTTTTAGCTTTACATAATAAAGAACAGAATAATCAAACACTATATACTCTTATGTAAGCTGAGAATTACTGAATTCAGTTTAGTCATTTGGAAACAAGTCTTCTCTTCAAAGTTAAGTACAGTAACAGTAGAATGTTATGAATTTATACATCACAATATAACTTAATGTATTGTTATTGTATTTTTCAATAAATTGAATCTTCTAGTCTCATGTGTTGCTTTAAAATAGCTGTAGAAACATGTATACCTACTGAATAAAAAAACAATCTCAAAAATATTGCTCTATTGAACCATTTAATTCATTACACTCCAAGCAAATGCTGTGTTTGCTCTCTCATTGTCTTTCTATTGCATCTCTAATTACCATATTCAAAAGCTTAATTAACATCATCATCATTATCTTCCTGCCCTTGACCTCCAAAATGTGTTACGCCGGCCCAAATTGTTATTTTGTTCCATTATATCCTTTCACCCGTCATGCTATCACTAACTTCCTTTTCTTTCATATCACTCTTCACACAATCCATCTTTTCTTAGGCCTCCCTCTCCCTCTCCAACTATCAACGTGTATACTCATAACTCTTTTACATTACGTTTAAAGTCAAATGATTCCCCTTCAAAGACACTATAAGACGTGATAACTTTTTTCGTACTCACTGTCAACCTGCCCCTGCATAGTCTTCAGCTTCTGCCTGGTCTCCGAGATGACATCTCTGTGCAATTCCTTCTCAATCTGCACCAACTTGGCGATGTTGTTGACTTTGGTGCTGTCATCGACACCAAGGTGTGACCAATTCAGCCAAAGCTCCTCCATCATGGAGCGGACATTCTGGGATATCTCCACAAGGACCTCATTGCTGTGAAAATAATTGTTATGAAGAGGAAAATAGAATGATATGGTTTGATTAAATGTTTATCAATGTTTTAAATATTTTGACATATTTCAAGTTAATTTTGGAAAACGGGTAAGATGTAGGTCTGGTGTGGTAGTGGTGTTACTTGATATATGACTTACTGGGTAAGGTTATCTGGTAGATATCATTGTCAGCGATAAGAACAGAAATTAGAGTTTTAGTTTATATAAAAATTGTCTTACATTTTTGATGTAGAATCACAATAATATAGTTGATATGTGAGGTATGATGTTGCATTATCTCAAAGTAGGTAGTGATACTTGTTTCCTCCTTATGAAAAGAGAACTTGAACCAAAATTGTGAGTTAGGCATTCAACATGTTTTTATTTAGTGATTGTAACTCCAAATGATAAGTTTAACTTCCCATTTAATTGAAAACTAACATACAAACTAAGGAAGTTAATTTTGAATATTTCACAGTTCAGTAAGCACAAAGTTTTTGAAACATCCCTGTTCTAGCCCAAAGTCAGTGCAACATTATGTTACATGATCCTTACTGGAGTATATAATTAGCCGTCTTAGTTGATGTTGATAGGTTTTATTTATAGATCAAAAGTTTATTTGAAACTCGGAAGTTTGAAACAAATCTGTAACGGTGGGAATTATGAGAGAGACGCCTAGTTGCTTGGAGTACAAACGACGATCTCAGAGGTTAAAGGAAAAGAAAAAATATATGCCAAATTTGTACTAATTACAAGAAGCTATTAATAATATTTGCCTGGAAACACAAGAATTATGGAATAAACTCACTAATCGTGGTTTAAAATCTTGGATACTTACAAAAGCTTGTTGACGTCTTCGGATAACGTAATCATTTTATATATCTCTTCACTGTTTTTCTTCGAATATAACTCACATAAGTTCACAATAATGTCTAAATAGTGGCCGTGTTATAATTCACAAATAAAACTCAATAATTCTAAAATACCACCAACACGAAACCGAAATCCAACGAGTCTTGAACGTTTGTTTTCAAAATTCAGTACGTTACAAATGAAAGTGTCGTCCACTGCGCTCTGATTGGTCGTTTAGCTTTTCGTTCAGAAACGGAGTAATTTATTAATTCATGAATCCCCAAGCGACCACCGGTGGCCGCGCATCTATTGTCTTACTATTGTGTCTCTAATTGACGGTATCTGAAGGGTTAAAAAAACTGAATATTAATTTACCTCAATAAAAATCTTGTATTATAATATAAACAATGTAGTCGCCTGTTGTATTACAAACATTTTACTATTTGTATGTAATTATATATCCAATCCGATATTTTCCGATATATTTTTCAATATTATACTTGATGTTGTGCATTCACTTGGGGTGGCGCTACTGTGCTCACAACTGCGTATTATTGATTCTAATCACGGAGTAGGTTAATTCTAATTTTCTAGATTTGAATATTCATTTGAATGAAATATTTCGTATTAGGTATTATGTTTTTAAACCAATACGATTGCATTAATTAGAAATAATCTTCTTCTTTTTAGAAATGAAAAATAAAATCTCTGAAGTGTGCTAAACAGTTTATAATGTTTTGATGTGGGATTATCATTTGACTTTTTATCCCGTGCTGGTCACACACAAAAAATCACACCTATGTTCCTTCAGTTGCCCTTTTCGTTCCAGGACCACGGGTTTCTCTTTCAGAAATCAACCCCAGACCAGCAGGGCCGAAATCTACTGGGACCATCCCAGTAGGTTTCGGTCCTGCTGGACCCCTACAGTTTTGCTGAATCTACACGCCGCCGACGACATCTCGGCTTCGGTCCGGACCCGGACGGATACCGGCGAGCTAAATATTACTCGTTTTCCGCAAGCCCGTGCCTTCGTTGGCTGGAAGTCGGGGTCGGTATCCCGGCGTGGCAGTGGCTGGGGTGTGAGTACGTCCATTCTCTCACGTGTGCAGTCGCATTCCCCGTCACTTCGGATCATAACCTGTACCAGAGACCCGTGCGAGAGGTCACTGCCACCGATCGTCCTCACTGGGGCAACGGGCACTCTTCCCAGAAGACATACGGTATGTCTTCTAGGTAATCCGCACAATGATGATGCCCGGCCGTTTCTTCCGCCTGAATCAGTTGCAGAAACCTCCCGAACTTACCATGGTAGCAGTGGTCCGGTGAGGACCTGCGTCATGCGGAAGCTGAGAACGGCGCGATGTCTCTTCAGCCACTCTTTTTAAAGGACTTACTGCCATGGTTATGGCGTATCCGGTACTCAATTCCGTGACTGTTGCTATATTGCCTTAAAGCTGAACAGCTAAAGTAGATATTATTTTGCTTAGCCAGTAGCCTAAGTAGGCTAGTGAACTAACTAGACTAACGTTGCGGCCTCGGCGTATTGCTATACTACGTATATTAATATGCACGCCATTGTTAACGAATTTAATTAATTACTACGATAACCAACTTCCTCTGATAGTGATCAACTAACTGCTGCTGTATTACGATACATTTTGAATAATACAGATATTGGTATAAGAAATGGGTAAGTGTAGATATTATGTGATATACCTAATTACAAAATTATTAAGTATTAATATTGACAGTAAATATCAACTGAATCGCTGCAGTACCCAAATCTGGGTCTACAGTGGGCGCCACTGGCAGCTTCAGTGTGGCTTTTGGCTTACAACAAGGCCGACCCTTGATGTAAGCCGACGGCCACAGTCTGCTGTCTTCGCCCAGTGCCGGTGTAAGGGCCACTGACACCCCGGGCGAAAATATTGTGGCGCCCACTTAAAGGAAGCTACATTTTTTATTTTTTCATTTAGATTGAACATTTTGTTAATTTTTGATAAATTTTCTTATATTGTTTTGGCTCTAACGATATCGTTAGAGTCGCTCCTCGACTACAAACCCTCAAAAATCCATCTAAAAAAATCTAAATAAAAATATGCATATGTACAGAGCGTAGAGCACAGTTTTGAGGGTTTGCACCAGGGGAGGCAGGAGACTCCAACTCCACACCTTGGCGCCCCCTGAATTTGACGCCCTGGGCCGTCGCCCAACCGCCCATATCGCCGGTACTGTCTTCGCCCATACATTTTCCTGAAGATATATAATGGACACTCTGACGTCGAACATCTTTAAGAGGCTCCCTGGTGTATGTTGTTTGCCAATGACATTGTGCTGGTTGCCGAGGGTGGTCTAGAGGACAATACATGAGCGGAATTGAAGAACTAAATTCTGATCAAAAATTCTTGTTTCATACTTCGTAAATAAATGTTATTTAGAAAAAAAAGACTTGTTTTGCTCACCCTATCCAATTTCTTCGATCTGTCAGCTGTGACGTCACAATATGGCGAAAAATAAATTTATTCTATTCTTACATAGTTATCGTCAATGAGAATCCATCGGTCAACATCACACAGAAACTAGGGTAGTAGGGTAGATATCGCCAGCGGGGCCTGGACACATGCCTAGTTAGTAGGTATGTCCAGTGGGCAAGAGGAGCTTGAGATTGAGTGTGCATACATAGGTAACTATTGCGTTTATTTATAGAATTGGGTAGGATTTTATTTGACTGTATAAATATGAATAAAATTTATAAGCTTTCGGGTCTGGGCCAGCTATGCTCTCGATAGCAGTGAACATTTGCAAACAAATACGAAGACACGAAGGCCTTCACATTGGGCGCGCGCGTTCCTTGAGCGTGTGAGCGACGCACTTCGAGTAGGAACACAGGGCTAAAATAAACAATAAGCACGATGCTAAGTTTCCTATTGTATGTTTATTGTTTATTTGCTTTATTTTTCTATTGTCTTAACCTCCGTTCTACGTTTAGTTGTGCAAAGTGCGTGGTAATAGTTATTTAATTCATATTTGCATTTGTGTAATAATTTATGTTTTATTTTTAACTCGCTGTTAGAAAGAAAATAGGATATGTTATTTACAGCAGCAGTAAGCGAACAATTTTGATTTTAATATTGCCAATTTTGTGTTATAAACACAGATATTAAAACTTAATAAGTAATATAAAACACTGAAAAGTACAAAATAACTTTAATTTCGGAAGTCGGTGTTTCTATAATAGATAGGTACCCAATTTTGTTTTTTCGTTATTTAACACCGACTTCCGAAATTAAAGTTAAAGTTATTTTGCACTTTTCAGTGTTTTTTTACATTGAAGTCGGTTTAATTTTTTTTTTGTAAAAAGTTTTTAATTTTTCACTTTTTAGTTATAGTACCACCACCTAAAAGTACCAGGCTTTTTTGATTTTACGTGAATCAGGCTACTGATCGGCCGCCGGTCGCATCTGCAGCGATTAAAAACCTCTTTAACATTTTTACACAATAAAATATTAATTTTATGACCATGCAAGCCACGATCTGGATGTTGCTAAAGAAGTTACTTCCTTTGATGACACCTGGGGAATACTCCGCAGCGCCGCTGTCGTAAGAGGAAATATCTCTACGCACCGAAGGCTTTGAGTGAAGATAACATTACAGAGTGTGTAAAAACTGTTCTTAATATTCTGATTCTGATAATGTCTATGTTTGCTGTTCAGTTATTCTCTAAAACCAAAAAACCCTGCGCAATTTCTGTTGAGGTATACTTAGGTAGATCATCATCATCATCATCATATCAGCTAATAGACGTCCACTTAGGACATTGAAGCTCCCTCAAGTGTCTCCACAATGGACGATCCTGCGGGTCCCTCAACCATCGGATTCCCGCAACCTTCACCAGATCATCGGTCCACCTAGTAGGAGACCTTCCACGCTGCGTCTTTCAATACGCGGTCGCCACTCCATAACCTTTCGGCCTCAATGGCCATCTGTTTTGCGAGCAATGTGCCCTATCTATTGCCACTTAAGTTTGGCAACTCTTTTCGTATACTTAGAATAGAATAAAATAAACTTTATTGTATTAGGGTACAGCAAAATAGTAACAAAGTTTCACAAAAACTTAAATCTATGTGTATCTTGTAGGTTGCTCTACAAAGTTTAGTAGGATCTCTATTTCTATGACTCTAAACACCATTTCTAGTGTAGTAGCTTCAATGTTAAAGTTCATTCAGGTCGTTAAACTTGGTTAAACCAGTTTGTGCAACAACGTACTTACTCTAGTACCCGGTTTGAAAAAACAAATTGCTCTATCACTGCCTTTGGGTTGCTTTCAAGATGAAATGTTGACAATACATAGGCAGACTTGAAATAAATGTATGATTAACGTCACTATTGATGTACGAGTAAGTATGTAGTCTTCTTCAGGGGCGGCTGGAGCGTGATGATATTCGTTCTATCACGGTTGCAGCCATCTTTTTTGCGCGCAGTACTGCTTCGCAAATGGAGGCAACCACTTTCCATTTCTTCTCGCTTCGGACCATGACCTAAAGCAGAGCCAGACACAAGAGATCGCCACCACCGATTGCGTCTACAAGTAAACCAATACTTAATATAGGTACTAGTTCAACGGCTTAGTTTAGATACAAAAGTGAGTTTAACTCAAGTTAGAAGAGAGTCCCGCAAACCTCCGTTGAAAGGGGAGGATCCTCCGACCGGCTATTACATCTAGTTTGGCCCTAAGAGATGGTTTCAGGCTGTTGTACGTATATGTTCAAATCGCACGGACAACTCTAATTGTGCGATGCAGGATTTCGTAGTTTAGTTCATTTGTGAAGATATAGATTTCGCGGAACATTTTGATACACATAAAACCTGAACCTCAAGTGCCCGAGAAGTGCCATAAAACAGTAACTTTCTGAAACCTACTCTCGGTAACGGCCAGGTTAATAGATTTGAAAAAAAAAAATGTGAACAACATTATTAACAATTGATTTTTTCGTGCAATTATTACTTTTGTCGAAAAAATAGTAGATTATGCACCGAGGGGCTAAAGTTGTGTCTTATGTCACGGGCGTCATATTGAATCTCGAGCGCAATGAAGGATTCGGGATTTAACTCACGAGCAAAGCGAGGGAGTTAATACAAGAATCCTGAATGCAGCGAGGGATTCAAGCTAGCCCAAGGCAAAGACACTCTACTTTTAACACCTACTGCGAGAAAATAATAGTCACATTATTGACCAGCGGGTCATAATGAAAACATTATTGACCGGCTGTGCCCCCGGCCACTAATGACTCACATTAGGTTAAGGTTGCTTGACATATAATTTGACATTTTCGTGCAGGTGGTGTGAAAAAATATTTAGCAATTTATCCTACCCCTTCGAAATGTCTTGGATCTTTAGGAACATTTTTACATTTAAAAATTGGTGGTTAAATATTCTTCAAAGAGAACATAATATCCTTACTAATATTATAAAAGCGTTTGTTTGTTACGTCTTCACGCCTACATGGCAAAACCGATTTTGATGAAACTTGGTACACGGATAGACCATGTCCTGGAATAGGACATAGGATACTTTTTATCCCGGAAGTATATTCCCTTGGGATAATTTTCTGCTATCACGCGGGCGAAGCCGCTGGGAGCAGCTAGTATGTAAATAAATCAATAATTCGCAAAGAAAATAGATTTAAAGGTCAGCGAGGCTCTATCTGGGTGCAGCTGGCCGGAATTAAATACACAGATACTCGTACTGCCGCGTAGGCGGGTATGAGGGTTGTGTCCATTTAATTTCGACCAGCCCCCCCCTAGCCAAGCTACAACCGTTTCGCTTGCGCCGAACGCTTCGAGTTGACCTTGCCGCCAATTCTTTTGTTCTGACCACGTGACTGAGCGTTGAGACGACGTCATTCCCGTACATCTTAAGCTTTCTATAAGCGTTAACTATTGCAGATTAGCAACTTGGCTAGGAGTACAGATGTTAGAGGGACTATAATAATAAACCTTAATCACAACATAAAATTCTGGCTCCCTCTTCACTTACCTACCACAAACATAACTTCGTTTTTGCCCAACACCAAATGCGATCGCTTTGTTTGCATATACTTAACTCATCATTAGTTATTCTCTTCGCTTCGTAATAAACGTAACTCACAAGAAACATGTGTCGGATACGGATGAACACGGTGGTCTTTTTATGAGGTGCAGTAAGAAAACTATTGGGTTTACATAATTGTGTACGTTTTACTTGCGTTTGACGACTATTGTTAGCGTTGAAACATCGAGCTTAGTTTTTTAGTTTTGTGGTACGATTGTGAAGACGATGTACAATAATGTTTTTGCAATTCAAAGAAAGAAAAAAACTAAAATTAAAAATTTTAAAAAACCCCCGACGCAAAAAAGAACTATAAAAAGTAAAAAAATAAGTTAGTAAATTACTCTTTCAACCTTTTAACGTCATTAAAGCAATCTATAAATATTTAAAAGATGAGTGTCACTAAGTCGGAGGACCGCAATATGAAAATTATTATTTTACTTAAACGAATTAAAAATGACAATTGCGGTCCCCCGACTTAGTGACACTCATCTTTTAAATATTTAGCATCAAGTTTTCATAATCATGAAAAATGTTGGAAACTGGTCAAGACGAATCTAATGAGCCCAAACTCGATGGGTTTACTAGTTGGCATCCCAAGGTTCCATCAGCTACCTCCCAGTTCTAGCATCAGGTCCTCGTCATCATGAAAAATGTTTAGAACTGGTTAAGACAAATCTAATGAGCCCAAACTCGACGGGTTTACTAGAAAGAATTCCAGGATTCCATCAGCTATCTCCCAGTTCTAGCATCAGGTCCTCGTTATCATGAAAAGTATTTAAAACTGGTTAAGACGAATCTAATGAGCCCAAACACGACGGGTTTACTAGAAGGCATCCCAAGGTTCCACCAGCTACCTCCCAGTTCTAGCATCAGGTCCCCGTCATCATGAAAAATGTTTGGAACTGGTTAAGACAAATCTAATGAGCCCAAACTCGACGGCTGTACTAGTAAGAATTCCAGGGTTCTATCAGCTATCTCCCAGTTCTAGCATCAGGTCCTCGTCATCATGAAAAATGTAGGTATACGAGTATTTCAAACATTAGGTCACATATAAGTATTTATTATTAGTAAAGTATACATCCGTGAAGCGTATAAGATCCCAGCCACAGCCAACAAATGTGCTGCTGACCTTGAACGCCTGATCAGATCTTCATGAATTGTATCTAAGAACCATCTCGGTAACGTCAGCTTTCTAATAAAAAAAACCGCATCCAAATCGGTCCATTCGTTTAAGCGCTATGATGCCACAGACAGACACACAGACACACAGACACACAGACACACAGACACACAGACACACAGACACACAGACACCCTAAACTTATAACACCCCTCTTTTTTGTCGGGGGTTAAAAAGAAAAACATTTATTATACATACAAAACACATACACATACATACAACACAAACATACATACATCATCAAACATTTTTTTTATTTATTTGAAATTATAATGTTTGTTTCTACTAACCTATTGTTTGTTTCTGCTACGGTTTTGCTTGTAATTGGTATGGTTTTTTTTTAAACATCCAATTACTTCTCCTGCTCAAGGGTGAAGCGAGTGAGTTTGTCAGATTTTTACTGACTAAAACCACTATGTGTAGTAATAATGCAGTGGGAAGCAAGGACGTGTGCGTCCTTGCTTCCCGCTGCATTCTATTACCACGGGTTTCTTTTTTTTCTGAAATTCCTCGTGGCCCTAGCAGGCATTAGTTCTGCTGGGCCGTTAAGGTTTTGCAGACATTTCTAGATAAGGCGCGCGTGGAACACTACATGCCGTCGACTACGTTATTATATATCTGCCACTTCTGGATCTGAGCTACCTCGGTGGCAACACGTGCTTAGAATGACAAGCTAGGAAGATGGAATGGGGCCAGACTATCGATACAACTATTCTCTCACTTAGTGTGTGCCATTATGGCCTACCTATCTTCCATGGAACAGACATGCCATCAGTTCTTTTGCTTTCGTTTAGTGTATATGTATATTATTATAGTTTGTCTTCCTTCACTTACCTAGTTTGAAACTTGTTTACCTCAGCTATTTTCCTGCTGCCTGGAGCTTAGCTTGTATATCAAATGCAATTGTCTCCCGCGATATTACCCGCGTTTTTAGTTACTGCTTCAGTCCCGTGAGTCATATCGTAATGCTATATAGATGAAGTAGATTTTATATTACCTAAGCCATAGCCTTTCTCAGTAAATGGGCTATCCAACACGAAAAGAATTTCTCTATTCGAACCAGTAAGTACGTAGATCCTGAGATTAGCCTCCAAACGAAGAAAATTCTATCTCCAACCACATCGCACACAGCCGCTTTACTTCTGTTGAGATAGTGATCAGGCGTGGGCCTATCATCATCTTCCTGCCCTTGTCCCATTTTATTTGGGGTCGGCGCAACAAGTTTTTTTTTCCATTCTAGATCCTATCACTCGTCAAGCTATCACTAACTCCCTTTTCTTTCATATCACTTCCCACACAATCCATCCATCTTTTCTTTGGCCTCCTTCTCCCCCTCCATCCATCCACATGTAAACTCATAATTTTTTTAGCAACATGCGTTTCATCCCTCCTTTTCACATGACCGTACCAAGTCAAAAGGTTCCTTTTCAACTTTTCAGTCACTGGCACCACTTTCAAACTTCAGATCAGGCGTGGGCCTATCAGGTAAAAAAAAAAACAAACAAACTCTTCAGCTTTACAATTTTAAGTATACCTAGATGTCATTTAAGTCTACCATTTAATCCCACACCAGCTTTACTTTTTCCGACCACAACCTCATTTACTCAGACTCAACATACAAACCACTCCACTAATGACGCGTCAACCCACAAGCTCACTAGTACCTACCCAACTCACCAAGTCACCACTTTACTACTTATCAATTAGCGGTTGCTAACGCATTACAGCAACCGGCCTTAGATTATAGCCTGCAACCTGGGTTACGTATCGTACAATGTGAATTGGGTTGCTCAATCACTACCTGTATAGATCTTTTTTTGACGTAACGTATGTGTATTATAAAAGGTTATGTATTGGTTATTGTGACGGTATTTGATGCCACGAACCATAACAGTACACGGGAGACCATTCATCTCCTTCTGTGAAACAGTAATGCTAGCAAAGGAGGCTGCACGTGTGAAGTAACAGACATCCTCACTCTCCAGCCGCCTAGGCTCCGAACCCGATTTCCAGCCACTATAGGCGTGAGCTAGCGGACGACGAGCAATGGGTAGATCGACGTGCGGCCGTCCGTTACCTGTCCGGACCGAGCCCGAGTCGTCGACGGCACGTAGTGGAACCGAAGAAGCCCATCAGAAGGGCCGAAGCCTACTGGGGTCATGGGTTTACTTCTAAACGTTAAACCCGCGCTCCACCCTAGAGCGAATGAAGTTATTAGATGATTTCAAAAATTAAAAAAGCGGAAAACCTTTCCTTCACCGTTTTGAGAGCAATGGTGAGGAAATAAATTTTGACTTATTGTCTTATGAACAAGTGTATTGTCCTTGACCGATGATGATGCAAAAACTTGGCTTTTAACTAACATCCAGAAGTCCAAACTCATGGATAGCCAACAAGCAACGGAGCGCAGTATACTAGGGGTTAAATTTATCGATTCTAGTACGAAACACTATACTGCGCTCCAGAACGAGGATATTTGATGTATCTAAAAAGACTCTTCCACCAAGATGGCACAAGGTAGGACATGTCTACCGCATGCCCAACAAAATGTAGGTAAAGCAAGTTGGTTCTGCTCACGAAGTAAAACCTAAGTTGTAATTCGAAGATCTCCGACAGTTAATGGGAATTTAAAAACCAAAGAAGGAGGAAGAGATTATGAGAAGATTCCGATACAATCTTGTCTGTCTTTTCAGGAACACGGTATTCAGTAAACTGACCTCAACATATTTGGAAACGAAGCTGGCCTAAATTGTAGAATTTTGTTATAGTTTACCAATTGTTTAACGTCTTGGAAGTTTGGGAGAGGAAAACCTCTGATTCTGCTATGCGATACGCAGGGAAACGGGCTTTCGGACGGCGAGCAATGGTGCTCACCACCAACTAAACTAAGGTCGATGGCGCTTTGTTTTCCACGCAGGCCTTAAAGAGAGAGGTCAGCAAGATTGACAGGCCGATGAATGCCAAGGCTGCAGATATTTTAGTGTTATAGCACCCATAATTCCTTCTAACTCACATAGAGTTAGAAGGAATCATGGGTGCTCTCATAAAGAGCAACTAAAGGAACACAGGTATTATAGGTAAAAATCTGACACTTCCTCTCACTCCACGCAAGGTTGGACATGATAACAAAGTCAAAGTCAAAATATTTTATTCCACATAGGCCTACATGGGCACTTATAAAACGTCAGAAGCTAGTGCACGGTTCCAAACTGGTTGTTTCCTATGGAGAAGAACCGGCAAGAAACTCCATGGTTACTCTTTTAAAAAATGTGTTTAATACAATATTCATTGATTTATGTAGAACAGTGTAGACCAGTCAACACTGTACATAAAAGCACAAAATTAATCATAATAAAATAAAAAAAGTAAGTCGTAATAGACAATTATCTAAGTGTTTGTGGATTATACAGTGTTCTCACATTCACATTCCAAAAAGAGGCTACATAAAAAAGCAGGAAAAAATTCAATAATTACAACTGTTAACATAATAAATGACTAAAGTTGAAGGAAATATATATATTTATAAATTAAAACAAAGGTGGAGCAGTTAATAGACACAATATTAATGATTCACCAGGGGGTCACATGTGCAATATAAAATTACAAAAAAAAACATTGTCAATTACCTCGTAAAAAAAGATACATGTACTTTTTTCCAAATATCAGTAGACCGAGACATACCTCGGTTTATCAATAAATACGCCACCAGCGAATCGCGATGCTTGCTGTAATGTGAATTTGATTGCTCAACAGTCGTGTACGGCCAGTTTGCTTGCCGTAAAGTTTTTGTTAGATTTGAGATGAATGAACGATGATATTCGTTTCATGGGTCTTAGATCGCTGTTTACAGCCTATATCCTAAACTACACTCATAATGTATTTTTACAAGGACAATCAAGGTTAATGACTTGGCTATTTCGTTACTTCAGAAACTAAATATTCGCATCACCTCCACGACGGAAGCGAAACGGCGAAGCCATACATTTTTACTGATATGTAGAATTTGTGAAGTTAGGGTCGGTAGAGTTAGGCCGTGTAGATTCAGAAGCTTGACTCTACATGAGATCTGATATCTTTTTCACAGGGCAAACCTTATGTGGTCGTCTTGGCAACATTTTACATGAAATGTTTTTAGTGGGATTGATATATTCTCATGTTCACTGAACGAGTTCGTAAAAGTTGCATTATATTTAATAAATAATTAACTAAATTAAATAATTGTATTCTGTAAATATTAATTGCCTTATATTGTATTTTAATTGAATGTTATTTATTCATTTTAATTTTATTACATTGACTAGCTTATTTTATTTTTGTAAATGTTATTAATTGGATCTAATTGGTATGATCATTATCATCATTATTTATTTATTAACCCTTCAGATACCGTCAATTAGAGACACAATAGTAAGACAATAGATGCGCGGCCACCGGTGGTCGCTTGGGGATTCATGAATTAATAATTATTTTAATTTTTATTTTTGACTAAACTATCGCAGTGAATTGGTCTGTAATGTTAGCTGTATGCGTATGTCTTATAATATCATAATAATACTAAATAGAATAGAGAATAGAATAGTGTTTGCGCAAACACCTTCCTACATCTTCACACCAACGTTGCAGCTACGTGTGTTTTAGCTCGTACCTACCTTTTATTTTTATTATTTTTTACTCGTCTACCGACAGTAGTATGTTTTTTTACTATACAATTTTACCGAACGACCAAGGCGTATTTTTTACTACTCCCACTAAATAAATCCGATGAAATCCCGAACATGATCCGATCGAGCCAGGATTAGAAGATTTCACGTTGCAGAAACTTCAATCAGCTATTATTTATAAAGGATTTCAAGAGAATTGGTGGATAACTTATAATTACAAGTGAAGTTGGTTGTGCCGTACATTTTGCCGTGTCTCTGTGAAGATTTGGAATTTTCCGTGGTCTGAACAATCAATCCATCATCGTTATTTCCACCCAACACTCTATTATCAGGTTGTAATAACCAGGTTGACTACACCAGCTTACGCAATGCCAGAGGATAAGGAGCTCATTAGAAAAAGGGCGAGTTACAAGGGAAGGGTAACAGTATTTATGAATTATTTGAACTCAATAAAACCTATAAGTTCTTCTGGGATTAACGAGTTGCAGTTGCGTTATAACAAGCTTGAGTCATTGTATAGCCAATATGACGAGGTGCAATTAGCATTGGAGTGTAGTACTGATAATATTTTTATTCAGAACAGACACAGCACGACAGTTGTAATCATAAATCTCTGTAACTATACCGTACATTTAATATATACGTTTTGCTTACTACGTATTCCACACGGTACAAAAGTGCCCTCTACTGGGTAGAATAGAATAGAATAGAAATACTTTTATGCGGTACAGAACAGACACACCACAACGATAGTCTCTTTGCTTTTGCGATATACGTTGTGGTCATCACCATCTATTCTGCGAACACTTAATCGTTTTCTTCCGACATTTCAGAACGATACACATACGAATACGTAGTGGTTTCCGATATTTACGCGGTAATCATTAATCACTCTATCTAGCTAATGAGCTGTAACGAACTTACGATTTATTGCTAAAATTGAAATGTGAGAACTAATAAATTAGGCTGAGTTTTAGATCAATAATTCGGTTGTTTCAAGCTCGAGCATGCATATTATTAAATTTGACCTACCTAGTACTAGATTATTTTTATCAGCCTTTTCTTAAAAAGAAGCGGCCAAGTGCGAGTCGGACTCGTAATATAAAAGTTCTTGTTTCTTGTTTTAAAATAATATTGTATTTTTTGCCATTTGGCTACGGTAACCTAAAAAACCGACGTTAGATAAATAATTGACTACACGATTTATACGACTAAGCAAGACGCATAATAAGCGACTCAACTGACTCATTAGTCTCCGCTTCGTCCAACACGTCTGGATGGAGTACAAACCCCAACATCAACAGTACGATAACCATGCACTTGAACAGCGTTTCATCCCTTCTTAACGTTAGCCTAATATACCCGACATAAAAACCAAGGTTATGGACATAACCCAAAGATTCACTTAAGTGGCAGTAGGCAAGGCTCATTGCTTGTAGAACAGATGTTCGATAGGACCGACAAAATCTAAATTGCAAAAAACTTAGCATTAAAGGCCTCTCACCGTAGACCGATGACCTAGTAAGGTTCGCGGAAATCCAATACTTTGGGAACATCTATGTCCAGCAGTGTGAGTGTCCTAAACATCTATGAGCAGCAAAATTCGGCTGTAATGATAATGGACAAAAGTGTTGACCTATATTTTGATACTAAGGATACAATATAAGGATGCATTACTAAATAAAACAAAAACCAAAAGATGTTATTTTCCGTAGAAATACTTGTTGCAGTATTTCAGTTGAGTGTATTGCAAAGATCAAACAGTTTCATTATTTAGAAATGACTTACGCTGAAGCTTAGTTTGTAATTGAAATAATTACCTACTTTACAAGACGTTTATTCGTTGATTGCTGCAAATTCTAACATTACTTACCTCCTGTAGTTTTCAACTCACAGCACATCAGATATCTAAAATGGAATAACAATAAACATAAATTAAACTCAATCTACATAAATTACATAAGGTATTTATGTAATCCAAAATGAAATAATCAACATCCGTCCATTGCTCTATTACTAGAGCACAGCGACCTTGATTTGTGTGTAATTTGAATCTTGAAGCTTCACACGCCACAACTTACAACAAAAAATGTTGTCTTTTCTCTATGTATGTTATACTGTGCACATAAATTATTATAAATGTAAGAAAATATTTTGCAATATTGGCTGTCTAGTGAACCATCTCGGCGTTATAGTTTGGTCAATTTATTTAATCTATTACTCATTTTCATGATAAGTTAGAAAACTTTACTAATATAGATACCCTGTATCTATTATTGATTTGGATTTAACCACAACCTGTCAATAAAAAAAAACAACCTGTATTTCAGCGGTCTCTTTTTAGTAGTTTTCTAATGATTTTCTACCATTTCGAGAACAACTTACCCAGCTTAAATTCACATTTGACGCAAACAAAAGACATCAACGCGCGCTCCTTCACGCGTATCAAGCATTTGGTTCAACCACAAGCAAATTGCAGAAACAAAATGCACATTATTTAAATTAATGACTAGTTAGTTACAATGTTCTCAAGTGATGCAAGATTCAAGGCGCATTGCATCGCTCGGTTCAAGATCAGCGGTCATTTATCATTCATCTTGGTTGCAATTTATCTTTTTCTATTTACAGGATGAATCGAATTAATTAGTTTTATTTTTGTTTGTTTTGTTTTTAGTTATGATGAATGTTAATAAAATGATTGGTTGATTTTTTTATTGCATAATTTAACAAATGATATGCTGGAAGGTGATAAGTGATGGCCTACTCTTAAGAAAATATGTTTTTGGTAATGTTTTGTTAACTTATAATTATCTTCTCTTTGATACCTAAACACAAACATAAACTATTTTTATACTTTAACTCTCTACTGTCAACAAAAATAAAACAATTCTATAAACCATCTTTTCCAGTAACAACCGAGTGTTTAAGAGCAACTGTCAAAACATAAAAAAATAATTGTAAAATAAACGTACATGTAATTATTACAATAAGAATAAAAAAGAAAGTCGTGTAATAAACGTTCACGTTATGCCGCCTACTTTACCTCAGTTTTGGAACACACGGAAACAAACACAACTTACCGTCACGAGGACCCAATTACTTACTTCTCTACACAGTGAAATAACATAAAATATAATAATGCTAGCTTTTGCCATCGGCTTCATTCACGAGTAGTTAGAATGGGCACGCCATAAGTATGGCGGTAAGTCCCCTCTTTGAGAAGCGGTTGGAAACACGTCACTCACCTTTTGCATGACGCAGTTCCTCACCGGACATGGTAAGATCAAGAGGTCCCTGTATTCGAGTGGAGGAAACGCCCGGAGGACACGGTGGAGCATACGGTGGAAGTGTGGCGGTGATCGGCGGCAACAACCTCTCGGGCCAGGGCCTAGTACAGGCCAAGCTCTGGACCGAGCAGAAATAGCAGGCGGTCACCTCCTTCTGCGAAGCAGTAATGCTAGCGAAGGAAGAGGCCGCACGCGTGATGGAACGGAATTCCGTATGCTCCAGCTGCCGGGATCCCGATTTCCAACTACTCGTAGCTCGGCGTACAGCCGGTCTGGACCGAACTCGAATCGTCCACAGCACGTATCATTCCACGTGCGCTTCAAGAAGATGTTAGCGAAACCGTAGGGACTAAGCAGGGTCGAAGCCTACTTAGGCCAGGAGTTGTGCAAAAGAGAACCCCTAAACCCTAGAAAGAAGGCAAATTCAAAATACAGGAGTGGGTTTTAGTCACTTAAAGAAGTCATTGGATGATTTCCCACCTAAAAAAAAAATGAGCAGTTGGAAACCATACTAAAGGTACGTATTCTGTGTCTTTTCCCAAGACCCAATCAATCTCAAGACCAGAGTCCATGTAAACTTCAGCAATTTTGGCGTGATGGCATTAAGCGTAATCAGCCTTTTAATATTCCTAGTTCTGGGAGTTAGGCCACCTCCCTAGGAGAGAGAATGGACTGTATTGCACCATGTGGGCTTAGTGTGAGTTGATGGACGGTTGATATCATTGAAGGTTTAGTTCTAGGACATGCCGGTTTCTCCACGATGATATTCTTCACCATTTCAAGAGCAGTGGTGATGAAATAAATTACACGAAGTAGGTAATGCGTCTGGTTGACTTACAATTTATGACTTGGGACTACCTTGGGACACCACTGGGCTACCACTGCTCATTGATACAAACAGACAGACGAATCGACAACGAATCACTTTCGTCTTTGTGTTATTATATTAGTATGTAAGATTTTTTTTACTTCAGTTACTTTAGGACCCAATTACTTCACTACGTAATAATATAATATACAAAGACCCTAATCTAAAGTTATATTAGATTATGAAACAATGGAAATGTATTGAAAGTGTGTTACGTTCTGGTAGCGCTGTTTCTGTTTGATAGTAATAAGGTTTGTGCAGCTTTGTGTTAAGGTACAGTCGTCCGCAAAACAAACCTTGGGGCCACACCAGCCTATCATTTTGCGTCTGAGTGTACGGTAGCGGCTTGCTGATGGTAAATGTCATTCGGAGAGTGTCCCTTCACTTCGTCCTTATTACGATATCTATAACAATTCCTGTTACCTTATTGTTGTATTTTTATTTAAATAAATATTTACATTGACATAGATATAATGTAGGTACTAGTAGACACAGCGGACTATACATTATTTTATAACAATACTAGTTAATCCGACAAACGTTGCACGGCTATATAAATATTATCAAAGAAAAAAAAATTAATAATCCCGACCGGGTGGAACTGGACTATTTTTCACCAGAAAGGGTGAAAAATAGTCTAGAACCTTGTCAGACTTACCAAATAGAAAAAAAAAAAAACATATAAATCGGTCAAGCCGTTTCGGAGAAGTTCGATAACAAACACTGACAAGAGATTTTTATATATTAGAACAATTTGAAACAAAAATTTTATGTTTACACAATCGTATCTTATTTTAAACGTTCTTTTAAGAAAATAAAATACTCATTACGTGTCTAGATTTTTAACGATAAAAATTTGTTGAAAATATAATCCTGGGTTTTAAAATAATATATCTTATACTATTTTCTCTAAATTAACCAATGACAATCAGCGATAGTGTAAAGTTCTTGCAGTGAAGAAATACTCGTGATTGAATTGATTCTTTCTAAGAATGCTTGCTATAAGCTATAAATATTACCTTCACTAACTTTAGATGAACAAACAAAGATCTTCAAGTCTAATAGATTATGTAATAATAATAATATTGCACAGCTTTCACACAACACTATCCAGTCTGGGCACGCCACGATTATGGCGGTAAGTCCCCTCTTTGAGGCGTGGCTGGAAAGACCTCACGGCGTCCTTACCTTCCGCATGGCGCAGGTCCTCACCGGACATGGCAAGTTCGGGAGGTTCCTGCATCGGATTCAGGCGGAAGAGACGCCCGGGTGTCGCCACTGTGCGCAACGCCCGGAGGACACGGTGGAGCACACCGTCGAGGTGTGCCCTGCCTGGGCGGAGCATCGCCGTGCCCTCGTGGGGGCGATCGGCGGCGGAGACCTCTCGCGCCGGGCCCTGGTCGAGGCCATGGTCCGGAGCGAGGAGGAATGGCAGGCGGTCGCCTCCTTCTGCGAAGCAGTAATGCTTGCAAAGGAGGAGGCCGACCGCATTAGGCAACGGCGCCCTCGCCGCCGTCGCCGGGATTCCGATCCCGATTTCCGGCCACCGTAGACGCAAGCTCGCGGACGGCGAGCTATGGGTAGCTCGCTGTCCGATGGTCCGGTAAAGGACCGAGTCTAAGACGTCGACGGCGCGCACTGTTCCCGCGCGCCTCAAGGAGTTGTCAGCAGCAGGAGGGGCCCAGCTGGGTCGAAGCCTACTGGGGACAGGGTTGTCCGAAAGGGAGCTCGTGCCCCGGTATGAAGGCTAGAAGGAACGGCGCGGGGTTTTTAGTCAGTAAGAGTCTGACACTGTCTCCCGCTCCACCCAAGAGCGGATTTCGTCAAAGATGATTTTCCCCGTCGAGAAAAAAAAAAAAAAAACCACTATCCAGTCCAAAACTAAGCACAGCTTGTGGTATGAGTACAGCTGATAAACATACATATTATTATTTATGAATTACACCCAGACACAGAACAAATGATCGGGCTCATCACAGCTTAAAATCTACAACCTTCGGCATAGCAGTCAGGGCCACTGACATCTAGACCAACAGGCCAGTTAAAAATAATATACTAACGTTACTTAACAAAACACTGGAAAATTCAATCAACGCACAATTTCATAACTCAACACAATGACCATAAAATCCCATCACTAAAACATCGACACACACTTAAAAAAAAACAAAAGATGCATTGTTTCCAATGCGTAACGTTGCGAAACACAGAACACAGCATTTTGAAACGAAATCTGTATCAAACTCGGAGTTTCGAAACACCGAGACGATTAAGCCGTGGTTTGATCAGACTCTTACGTACGGTAATCAAACTAATTGTAACTTGCATTTTGAGCAGAAACAGTTCTGTTTTACAGGGTTTTGAACTGGTTAAAAAGTTGCTAAGTCAATGATTTTACTTTCAACTTTATTTAGAGATGACTCGGTTTTTGATCATTCAGATCAAGCTATTGTTGACATAATTATTAGCTGTATGTTTAGTTCCTCTGTGTGTTTAGTTCCTGCTCGCAACGTTATGTTATATAAATAACCTATATTATTTGTCATGAATCTGGCTATTCCATTGAGAAAGATTTCTTCCTATCTGACTGGCAGTTTTAGAAGTTAGCGCGTTTAATCAAACAAAAAACCTATTCCGCTTCACTGTATTAGTATAAATAAAATACACGTACAAGATTTGGTATAAAGATCGCAAACAGCTTAATTTTCTGGAAAGTAATCTACACTATCATTATTTGTGTTGTTTTGTTTTTTTGTAGGAGGTAATCTCTGGATGTACTGGTCCGATTGCTAAAATATTTTAACCGATAGAAAGCTACTTTATTCTTGAGTGACATATGCTATATTTTATGTACGTGGGTGAAGCTGTGGGCAAAAACTAGTACTTATATATGTATATAGTATTAGACATAATTTCTATTTTATAAGGAAACTGTTTTGTTACGTTATTTATTTTATAATTAATAATTTCACAGTTTATTATATAATATATGTATGTAATTATTTAGACTTAACATTAATAAAGTTTACTTATCATTACACCAATCCAATGATGAGATTTACGGGTAAGTAACATAAGATTTATTGTTCGAATTTTAAACACTCATTACGTTTACATTATGGTGTACCTATCGTTAAACCCACACCAACATGATGTTATTCACTAGTTTTTGCTCATGTCCGCATGAAACTTATAAAACAGTACATATGCTACTAACACTACTCGTAGAAATTAATCATTCTGTGTTTGCGACTCATTTCGAAAAGATCTTGGAGTCGGTCGGTGGTGACGACCTCTCGCGCCAGGCCCTGGTCCAGAGCGAGAGGAAATGGAAAGCGGTCGCCTGTTTCTGCAAAGCGAAGGAAGATGTCTGCAACCATGAAGGAACGGCCATCCCTCACGCCCTATCCGCCGCCACAGGTGATGCCCCGTTCATCGGGTATACTTAAAAAGTTTTGTCAACGTCCAAAAGAATTTTCATCTAGATGATATTTCTCTGCACAATTCGAGCTGGGACCCGTTACGCGACTCTGTTGGTAATAAATTCCGAAAGACCATAATCGGAAGACCAACCTTCGGCTGGATGTCGTGCACTGGTAGTTCACTTGCTGCAAGCATATTAAAATACTCCGTGGGGTATGTGCGGTGTCATCTTGCTTTACATTCGTCTTTGCTTTTGCGTTGATTGCTGCAGCTTTATAATATTTTTTTAGACGTTTGAATTACCGATTACACACCCAAGAATTTTCTTAATGCAGTATTCAACTAACGTTTAAACATGGAGGGGTTGTATGAGTACGCGTAGTATGAAAGAAAAAAGAATTAATGATAGTGACGGGGGACCGAAAACGTGATGCGCTGACACTAAATAAAACGGGACAAAGGCAGGAAGAAGATGATTGTATTTGACTACTGTTCTCAAAACCATGGAACCGTATACTGGTAGAGTGCTTCTACAATTTTTTGATACAATTTCTGTGATTTCTTGACCGCGTGTACCGCCCAATGGAACTGTTTGATGGTCAAGTGCATTAAACAAGTTTGCGATCATAGACCTTTTTCAGGAAAGCGTTCATTAGAGTATGTTTTGATTGATTTCTATTAAAGCATAAGTAGTAAACAATCAAAATATCGATGTTATGTTAAAAATATGTTATTACAAGCCATTTTGTTATTATCTCAAAAATGTTGTCGTGTATAAAAAATAACTAGAATATTAACTAGTGGCGGTAACACATTAGAGAATACTGGCATAATGAAATATTACACGCTAGGCTGAGCGTCCCTCAGCAAATGGCGTTATAATTTAAAACCTAAATCTTGACCAGGTCTATAAGGATTTATCTATTCAGAACGCAATCTTTTTTTATTATGGATTGCCCCGTGTTTGACCATTATGTCACCCGATGGTAAGCGATGATGTGACCGGTGGTACATAGCCGTATGACCGCGGTAGTCCGATGATGAAACGGGCTTGGCGGAATTAAATTATGAAATTCATTTGCACGCTCCCAAAATGCAACTGGTAGAACACCATCAAGCTCAAGACTTTGAATTTTTGGCTCGACGAAGGCATCATTTACCACCATCGGTTTTGCAGTTTTGTACCAACTAAAAACGCTATTAGTATGTATGATTGTTACATTCTTACGCCTAAAGTACTAAGCTGATTTTGGGTGCGAAGATAAATTGGATCTTTAAGAAGTACCTTAGATAATTTTGAAAAACAGGATATATTTAAAAACCAACAATCTTTAATATATTAAGATAAAGCTTCATGTAATAATACTTATAATATATGTCAATGCGGATTTCAATTATACAATGTAAAGTTAATAGTTTCATTTTATGATATGATTGCGAAACAAGCTTTCATATTATTATATTATTTCTTAGCTTTTAACGTTATTATGCAAAGAATACAGAAAATATAAAAATTGATCGTCCTTGCTCCGGATATGTTTGTGAATATTTTTGTAATGTACCTACAAACATAATTACGTTTCGTACTTATCTACTTTGAGTTTTTATTCCAAATTATTTCAGAAAGTGAAGGTCGGGAAGCATTTGTGTTAATATTAGTGTATTATTTTGGAATATAACCAAACTAGCTGCTACCAGCGGCTTCGGCCACGTGAGAGCAGAAATTTATCAAAAGGGAAAATACTTCCAGGATAAAAAGTATTCTACGTCCTATTCTAGGACATGGTCCATCCGTGTACCAAGTTTCATCAAAATCGGTTTTGCCATTTAGGCGTAAAGACGTAACAAACAAACAGACAAACTCACTTTCGCTTTTATAATATTAGTAAGGATTCTAGACTTTACTATTAAAAAAAAAATACAAAACAAAATGGAAAGGTTTTTTGTTATTTAAAACAACATTTGCAATTAAATTAATAATTAAATACGAGATGAATAAGAGACAGTATAATCTATTTAAGAATAATCAACAAAAAATAACGACGAAAAATCAGATAGAAGGAAGTTATATAATTTTATACGCTACAACTACAGCATAATATTAATATAAGAATCGATTGAAATGTCCAAAATATAATCATATTTTTCAAAAGTTTTTAAATAACCGATTTGCATAATTAAGATGTATGGCTTTAAATTAATAAATGAATATAAATAAAACAGTATATTATTATAAATGTGCACATAATATGGTTAAAGTGCCAGTATCGGATTTGGGCTTGATGCGACATTATCGGAAATCTGGTTTTAGGAATTTGAAGATTAGGTGTTATAATATCCTCTTATACGTTTGGCAACTATTGCGCAACTCTGCGGAACTGTCACAGTGCGCCCGGACGAACTCGCGCCATTTCTCCGCGTTCACTAAAACTACGATAGCTCCTAAATTAAAGAGCGCAGCTCGACACACCCTATGTCACTGAATTCGTTATGAAATAAGCTCTGTTTGATTTTCTATAGTTTTGTACAGTTTTAACGTGGAATTATTGTTGATTCGAAAGTGAAAGTAGGGTTAGCTACTTTCTCCCACTTTTTGGTACAAAAGTCGTCATATTAATAAAATAAACGCATTTTTTTATTTTTTTCCAAAGTTATTGTTTTGTTTACATAATAACACATTATTGTACAATAATCAAGTAAAAGAACACACATTTGTACACATATTTTTTATCTGCAAGCTAAACAAAAACAACATAAACACGGCTCAAGTGTCAACCCGCACACCGAACAAAACAACAAAAAAACGTTCCGATAAAAAATGTTGTTGAATGTTTAGCATGTGATGTTTTATTTCTTTCTCATTCTTTCACCTACAGTCTGTGTAAGTTAGAGTAAGACAGGTATACTCTAGACAGGCAATATTTTGCATTAAATCCGACCCGATCCACGATATCTCCAGGAGTCTTCTACCAGACACGCGTTTTTTGACAGATATCTCCTGGAGATATAGTAACAGACGGGAGGATATTGTTAAAACTTTGGACGCTCGTACTAGCCGGTCCCTGATAGCTTTGGGCTAAAAGTAAACCCATTGGACAAGTCCCAATTATACTTACCTTAAAATTTAAATGACAAATCTTTGAAGCTATCCTGAACACTAAATCCAATAAAATGATGTGATTGTAATGTAATATCAGTACCCTACCAAATAAAAACAAAAGGAAATGTAAATCAAAATAATTGGCTAGCAAATATTAAAATACGCAAATTTATTGTAAAAACAGACTTACATAAAATATGCTAATTAGATCAACACTTCGCTCATCAGTCTATATAACCGAACCAATTACGAGTGCATGGAAATTGTTATGTGATAATTATGGCAAAATATGTTAATGTTACTATTGGTTGCTTTTTCTATAGATCTCCCAACAAATTTCTATCTATTGTTCTAATTGAGACGCGGATCGACTGACAATGCGGCGCACCGCGCACACGTAACTGCAGCCAGAGCACTCGCACACACCGGCCGTAAGTGAAAACGAGTATAAATACGATGCAAATTACAAATGCTGGCATTACCCACCACCCTCTCGTGGAGTCAGGTGTTCCACAGTAATCCACCGCCGAAATGTACTACCACGTGCGTAACTGTATATTCAAAGTGATACCTAAGTGCTATTGCTGAAATCGTTCACCAAGTGCTCCAATCTCGTGATCGTGCTAATTGGACTGTGCTTAAAATGTTAATTAGCCTATTACACCAAATTAGTACTCAAACGTGGAATATTTACTTCGTTGATTGAACGCACTGATGAACGAATCCAGTGAAGCATCCATAAGAGCAATTCTTCCTGTTAACACGTCGTTTGGCTTCATAGGAAGTCTTTCGCGTTACATAAATCAGATTGACTGTGTTCCTTGAGTTAGTGCCCGCAGCGAAACTGGTTAATAACAGTAACCGATAGTCAGTTCGACATTTTAACGTCGATTCCTCAGTTATTGATTGGCAGGCAAACATCCGCTATTGCCGCAAGATTACAGTCAAGCCTACACGATGCTATTATGAGACCATGGATAATTCGCAAGCTTTAATAACTGAACTTATTTGTCTTCAACTTTTTTCTTCCCATAATTATATAAATATTGAACATGTCACTAAAGTTTTCTCTTTGTTTCTTGTGCAGTATTTCCTGGGATTCTTGGCCGTGGTGGCCGCCTACCCTGGACTTGTCCACGATGAGGCACCCCAACTCGAGGCTAAATACGACCACGCCCTCATCGGCGAAACGGGACACCATCATCAAGTAGAGCATGAACATGCCAAGTCACACCAGTCGATCAAATTCGAGCACTTCCACCCTGTCCCCGTGTACGTGAAGAAAGAGCACAGCCATCTGCTCAAGCATCCGCTCGAGAAGGGCAAGTCTGAGCAGAACCTGAAGCTGATCCACCCCGAGACTGAGCACAAACATGGCGGCGGTCTCGTGCTTGAGGATGATAGGCACAACACGGACCACGCTGCCGCACTTGAGCACGGAGGCTACGAGCACGGAGGCTTCGAGCAAGGAGGCTTCGAGCACCTCTCCGGTGGTTATGAAGGCGGTCAAGGAGGTTACGAAGGCGGCCACGGTGGATTCGAAGGCTACGGTGGCGGTGAGGGCCTTAAAGCTTACGCAGAGCTTGCCCAACCCGAAGCTGAGGGCCACTATTACGCGCAGGCTTCCCATGCACTCGCCGGCGACTCAGGCGAGGGCTACAAATACGAGAGCTATTAACTGCATTTAACATAGACTTTACCAACCACGGGCATACTAGCGTGGAGTCCGCTCCATCGTTTACAGTAACTATAGGTCTATCTCTTGCCTGTTGATATTAGTACACATAAGATTAGATCTAGCTTGAGACTAATATGTATTCAGCTTACGTTATGCAGTTGAAATGTTTCTTGTAGATTCAAAATGTACCTGATTTAGGATTAATTCTAAAATCGTATTTAGGAAATTGTATGTAGGTCTTGAATTTTTATCGTTATAGATTCTCGGCACTACGCGGCAATTAAATTATGAAATGTTAGAAACAGTTCCGTTAGGTATTAGAAAGTACGCGTGGTGCTATTTAGAGTTGATCGACTGCTTGTTCGTGTGATTGTTTTCTTTCTAATTGTTCTCTCGCTTGATTTTCGTATTAGTAATAAATGTGACTAGGCGATCGTTGAATGAGTCCCAGAGAAATTGTGATATTAATAAAATGTTTGTTTTTACATAAACATTGGTCTTTGTATTTGAAACCGGCAAGTCCTTATCCTCATAACTTTATGTTACAAAGAGTTATTCTTCTGCTCCAATAGACCATGTCTAGATATCGACAGTACTGTGTTAATTTTAATTACGTACATTGACGGCTCATGTAATTATTACCGGCTTATTATCGCTCCATAGTTCGCAAAAAGGATCGATCATAGCGCTCGCATAACTATGATTTAACATAGTTATAACACGTGTATCATTATTGGGAACCTGGTTAACACGCTTTTTATAGTACTGAACTTGTTACACTAGACAAGCCTTTGACGGCAGTAATTGGGAGACCAACGTATATAAAAAAAACAACTGTTAGAACTGTTTATTGACTAATTTAATTATATGTAACAGTAAATTGCTTTACATAATGCATATGACAACACAGCCTAATGAAATACCAATAGTGGCACAGAATATAATTACTGTATAGCTATGAAAATACATACTTAATTCATGAATCCCCAAGCGACCACCGGTGGCCGCGCATCTATTGTCTTACTATTGTGTCTCTAATTGACGGTATCTGAAGGGTTAAACAAAATAACGTTAGACGAAGAAATTGTGAAAGGCACTGTCGGCAGTGCGCTCTTATTTCATTGAAATTGCCGTCCCGTGGTTACTTGTGAGTCACGATATCGACTCTATGTATATTCCTTATATAAGGAAATAATACTAAACGATAACTATTACTTATCTAGGTAGCTACTTGACGTAATACGCGTGAGAAAATTGCTTGAGATAGAACTTTATGGGCTTAAATCTTGAGATATGTTTTATACAGTACCAGTTCCTACTATCTTGTTATATGATTTATGGTTAGCTTTTACAGTCTCTCAGATAAAGACAAAATCCAGGTCCTCAGTCTTCCTAAGATGTCTTCGAGTTTGGTAAGAAATTCCATTTTACGACTTAATATCTCAGTTTTAATGGTCTCATTAATTCGATGAAACATCTACCTGGTAATTAATAAAATAAAATATATTTTACAGTTCAAATTGATACAGCATTTTCGCATAATAAAACTGCCCTGAAAGAAGATCATAATAGTAATTTTCCATTGATAAATCATCTATGCTATTATAAAAAGGTAGTTTTTTTTTGTACTTTATCCTGAAAGTACAGGTCCGATTGCTTAAATTTTTTCACCGATAGAATGCTGCTTTATTCTTGAATGACATAGATTAAATTATATGTAGGCGGGCGAAACTGAGGGCAAAAGCTAGTAATTAATATTTTTTATATTGTTTTCAACCGCTCGCAGCCAAAAGACAACCACAGCTAAACATAGGCCTCCCCTTAGTGTCGCCACAACGACCGATCCTGTGTGTCTTGCTTCCATCGGATTCCCGCGTCTGCCACCAGTTCATCCGTCGTCAGCTCTTACGCCTCTTTATGCTGAATTATATTCTAAGTACACACCACTTAAGTTTGCTCCAATTCCAAGTGTCAACGTCATAATTATGATGATGTAATAAAAGCTAACGCTGTTCACACCACAGCATACTTCTGTCATATTACTGTGGCCTAGTTTACACTCTTTAGTTATAGAAACGAGTGAATTTTATAACTTCCTTTTGATATTGTGCAGTGTGAGCAATGATGTTTACGTATGATTATGTTTTGCAATAGGTCAAGACTGGCAACTATGCTGTTTAATACTCAGTGAATTGTCTTGGAACTTCCTGTTTTCTTAACATGAAGAAATGTTTGTTACATTTATAGGTTTTTTTAAGTAGCAGTATATTAAATGATTTCTCTCGCTCTGTTTGGAGCGAGAGGGAGTGTCAGAGTTTTATAGACTAAAAACCTACCCGTATTTCTTTAGTTGTCTTTGCATTCTAGGGTCTTAGTGACTCTTGCAAACATATCCGCATAACATACATTTGTTTTACAGTTTTGGGTTAATATCATTTAAGCTATTAACCAGGAACCGCAAAGCTTAATAGACAAGACTTAATTGTATTAATAACTTAATTGGAAATCATCTCTTCAGAGGTGTCAGCGTGAATCTTAAATCAGTAAATACGAATTAATATTATAGCCATATATGATTATTATGTTATTTCAATATTCAAATTTTTACTAATAAATAAATAAAAGCTGAACCATAAAACACTTATGTGGGGCGATGTTACAACTTGGCCGACTTATGCAATAGCCGCGAATACAAATCTCTTGATTTTAAAACACGACATCACAGCTTCCTGGTTTTGTCGACGATTTCGTATTCATACTGTAGGTGGCACCGCTTTCTACGCGATGATATACAGAATCAGATATTCCGAAAGTATTTTGCAATTCCACTGCGGCAGATCGCGATCGAAAAGCGAAAAAAATTAATGTCATTCCATTTTTATTTCCTAGTTTCAAAAGTGGTTTCTTTGTGATATAATGATATAAATTATGCTTTGATTTTGGTGTTTTTGAAACTCTAAACATCTGAACCTTTGAGCCCCGGTATGAAGGCTAGAAGGAACGGGGTGGGTTTTTAGTCAGTAAGAGTCTGACTATCTCCCGCTCCACCCAAGGGCGGGTTTTGTCTTTGGATGAGTTTTCCCACAGAAAAAAAAACATCTAAACTTTTCTTTAACCAATAACACACACCATATATCTCTTCAAGCATAGGAAGTAATATTGCAGAAATAATAAAATCCAAAATCAAATGAAGAACAATTTTTTAAGTCAATTAGAAAATTTCACAGTTTAAAGTGTACAAATTCATAAAACTACAAACTTTTCACAGCGCCTTCGTATTTAGTCTTGTTAATATTACTGCTACGTCTATTCACAACGAACGAAATAACTATTTTTAGGCGATAATAAACCTACCAGTGAAAATACTATAATAAAATGCTGATTATTAATTTTTATATCTTTTCATTTAATTAAATTATAATTATAACTATAATAACAAATTTTCATATCCTTAAATACAAATAATATCACTCAATCAATGGCACCAATATTGCACTCGAATTAAACAATACTTAGGTTTTTAAATTATTTTAGTTTTAATCACAAAATATAACAGCAAGTCTTTATCTCAGTTCAAGTAACAACGTTTTTAAAACTATAAAATCAATGTTCCCAAATGTGACGAATTATTTTGAATTGATCCGTGTTTATAGGAATCGGAACTGGAACCTTTTGCTTTTCAGTAAATGGAGCAAACCTTGAAATTGTGTACGGTTTATCCACTTTGACATACACATTTCTTACACCTTCAACTGGACGTTTTCCTCCTACTACAGGATTTGATACTCTAAATGCCTGAATATATTCTAAAGGCGCATGATAAGCTGGTGGTATATTAACGTCATGAAGTTGCGGAATGCGCGCTATCGTCGGAGTTTCAGTGGTTCTCACAAATTCTATAGGCTGACTTTCAGTACTGACTGATCCTTGAGTAACAAAAACTGTGGGAGTAACAGTCGAAGCTTCAATCCTGGCTAAATCATTCTGTTCACTTAAGTTTTTGGTCAGTTTGTCTAACTCAACGTTGTACTCCCGTTGGTCATAATATTGAGGAGACTCTTTCATCTTTTGTAATTTAGTTCGAATGTTAAATTCATTTTTCAACAGTTCTTCCTTTTGTCGGGAAATAGTGTCGGTTATCGTTTGATGTTGGTAAAGAGGTGCGAGGAGAAGTGAAAACCTATCTTTGTGTAAAATAGAAGTTTGCACAGTGGGTGACGGTGGCGCTGGGGTGGCTGGTTTTTCTGGTTGTCTTTCTAGAGGTGTTGCAGGTGTTAGTGGTAATAATGGTGGTAAGCCTTCAATCGAACTGAGCGTTTCTTTAAAATCTTTCGCTTCCTGAAATACGAAGTATGTTTTACCTCTTGGTTTTGGTGTAACCACAGACGCAGGAACTTTTTCAAGTCCTTGTAACTTTTTAGTTCCTTTAGGCGCTTGCACTCGGGATGGTCGTGTTGGTTTATACACATTTCTTTGGTTCTCTTTATTTGGTCGAGTACGTGAATTTTGTTGAGCTTTTATACTTGATTCTGTATATGCATTTTGTTGAGGTTTTGTACTTGCTTCAGTGTACGCATTTAGTCGTGCCTCTGTATTCACTACAGTATTCGCTGCGTGATGAGATACTTTATTTGCTTGCGAATATGTAGTTTGCGGTACTTCTGTACTTGGTTTAGTATTACCAGTTGGTTGACCAACTATATATGCTTGAGAATACACATATCGCTGAGCTTCTGTATTAGCATCAATCTTTGCAGCTTCTTGAACCGTATTCACTTTATAATATGCAGCTTGTTGTGTTTCTGTATTTGCTACTGTATTTGCAGTTTGTTGAGCCACTACATTTGCCTGAGAATATGCATTTCGTTGAGTTTCTGTATCTGCTACAGTCTTTGTAGTTTTTGAAACTGTGCTATTGACTTTATTATATGCATTTTGTTGAGCTCTCTGATATGCTACAATATTAGTAATTTTTTGAGACGGGTTTTGTTGAGAAACTAAATTTCTTTGAGTCACTGTATTACCCTGAGAAAAATTATTAGGTATAGTTTTTGTTGTTGATTTTCTGTTAGCAGTGTTCTGATCCACAGTACTTATTTGAGAATATGCATTTTGTTGAGGTTTCTGATTTGTTGCTAGATTCGTTGAGTCTTGAGTCGAGTTTGTTTGAGAAAATGAGTTTCTTTGTGTAACGGTGTTTATTTGAACAAGATCACTTGGTTGAACTACCGTTGTTTCTTTTCTATATAAAGTTGTTTGAGCCCCAGTATACGCATTTTGTTGAGTTAAATTGGTTTGAGGATATATATTTCCATTTGTTTCGGTATTGACTTGAGAATATACATTATTTGGACCTTCCTTAGTTACTTGAGAATATGAATATGGATATGCCTCGGTGCTGATTTGATAATATACGTTTCGCTGTGCTTCGACATTGACTTGAGGATATAAATTCTTTTTACCATCGTTATTTTCTTTAGAATATAAATTTTGTTGTGCCTCGGTATTAACTTGAAAGTATGCATTGCGCTGTACCTCATCATTAACTTGAGGATATACACTCCGTTGATTTTCTTGAAAATATGTATTTTGCTGTGCCTCGATATTAACTGGAGTAAATGCAGTTTGCTGAATCACTGGTTTTGCTTGAAAATATGCATCTAATTCACTGTCTATAGTTTGTGTATTTGTTTCAGTAAATGCATTTAATTTAGCCTTAGTATTGGCTTGAGAATGTGCATTTTGTTGGGCTTCTGCGGTTTCTTGAGCATATGTATTTTGTTGGGCTTCTGCGGTTTCTTGAGTAAATACATTTTGTTGGGCTTTTGCGGTTTCTTGTGCGTATGTATTTTGTTGAGCTTTTGCTGTTTCTTGAAAAAATGCATTTTGTTTGGTTACTTTGTTGGCTTGAGACAATGCATTTTGATATGCTTCGGTACTCACTTTTACGAATACATATTGTGGAGCCTCTGTATTTGTTATATTAAATGCAGGTTGAGGTGCCCTTGTATTCGATAGATGGAAAGCAGTTTGTTGAACCATTTCATTGGCCGTATTAAATGCACTTTCTGGCGTCTCTGTATTAGCTAAATTAAATGCGTTTTGCTGTGCTTCAGAATTTACAGTAATAAATGCATTTTGTTGAGCCTTTTCATTTTTCACATTAAATAAGGCTTGTTGTGCCATTGTGTTTGCTGGAGAACTAACGATTCGTTGGCCTTCTTCATTTGCTTGAATATATTCGTTTGCTTCAATTTGTGCAAATTGGTATGGAGACAGCGGTAAAGCCTGATAAGGTAGCATTTGTATAATCTCATGCTCATAATGAGGTAAAAAACGAACGTACGATTCCGCATTATTGCTTTGGTTAGTGATTTTCGTTCGACTCGCTTTTTTAGGAACATAAGGGGTGGAGTATTCTTTTTCCTTGTTTGGCTGTCGTGCTTTAGTATATTTGTAACGTGGAGTTGTTGTTGTTATGTTTTCTGTGGTCGCTTCAGTAGCCGCTGTTTTCTGTGACAAGTCATCATTGATTTCTTGTATGTTTAGAAGCTTAAAATAATTTAGCACGTCAGCATTATCTTTTTGTTCTTCCACTGGACTCATCCATGTTTGGTATTGCTGTACGTTTTGTTGTTCAACACTTTGTCTGAGCTGTTGCTGAAGAGCAACAAAATCATTTTCATATTCTGGGTATGGCTGCACCACCGCACCAGCTGCTTGTAAAGTTTGCACTTGGTCTGGTGTCAAAAAGAGTACAACTTCTTTCATGCCTATTACGTCAGGTCGATGAGATTGCGTGTGTGTCGTTGGTGCTGGTGACGAAGACGTTGGTTCTTCATAGAAAGATTGTGCAACGACATCGTGAAGAGCTGCTCTCACTGAGACCAGGAACATTGGTGCTATCAAGCACCATATCTGAAAATTAGATAAATGTTACATAAAGATTTAGCCATCGAAAACAATATGTGTGATAGCTAAATAATATTTGATTGTTTTACTTACGGGTATCCCCATGATTGTAAGTGAATAGTGTCCAGCCAGTGACCTGCTGAGCCGCGGTTAGTCGTTTGCTCTAAAATAAAGATGAACAACATTTTTATATAAGTATCTTACACACACATAAATTGAATAGATCCGCAAGTGTGGCATTCGGCAACTGCCGTAATGATTACGTTTATGAAATCAAAGTGTGGATTATATCAATATTCAACATTGTCGTAATCTTATTAGTATTTTAGTGAAAGTCGTGGTCATTAAAGAGAAATAATACGATGCTTAAGCAATGACAATAATTCCTGTATATTCGATAAGATGCTGGATACCACCATCAAAATTTATTTTGTAATTAAATGTCATGATAGTTTCTTCAAACAATGAATATTAAATTCTTATTATTATTTATTATATCCTTAATTACACACCTCATAAAAAACAGGTATAAAAACGAGTATAAGGATGGTCTTATCCCACAGGACAATTTCTTAAATACAACCTTTAGTTGAGTTAAAGGGAAAGCGACCTTACTTAGTAAAATAAGTATATAGCCAAAGTATACTAGACAAGTCTTGAACATAAAATCCGTTCATTATCAACAAAACAAAAAGAAGTCATTCATTTGAATGCCCATCACCTACCGCGACCAGTAATAACACAGCTACTAGTCAAAGCTAGAGTAGGTTACATACATATGTTATTTTTCTCTGCATTACCAAAATACCTAATACATTTAGTCCAACTATGTCCTTAAAGTATTTAATAAATAAATAAATACATGTCTCGATGACCCGAAACAAATTCTTAGAATGACGAAAAGAAGTGATCATAAATCAAATAAGATTACACTGTGCGGAGAGGGGAGTACTATTGCAACTAGATGTCTATTACAATAACGTCAATAACACTAGCATCAGCCATTAGTAGATAGATATACATACCTAATCTTATTTCGTCAGCACATTTCACACTCGTCCAAAGTAACTGTTTGTTTACAATGTTTGTTTATAATTTTGCGATCTACATATCGTTTAGTTATTAACCTCAAACCAGTTCTGTACTTGTATTTTAATTATTGCTTTATTAAGTTTTTATTTTATTTCAAAATCGATATTTCTCTTAGCAGGGGTGCACCCAGCTGCAGCTTACCTAACCTAATGGTTCATTATCATTTTTGTTTCCTCACTTTTATATAAACTTCGTTCGCGACCCCACGAGAGCCGACCATTCGCGGCTTGCTATGTATTTTTAATTAGGAGAATAACAAAAATGTTCGCAATATATTCAAATGCCATTAATCTGTCAAGTAATACGCTAGAAAACTGGTTTAGACATCCTCTTATCCAATTTCCGTCTAACGGTACTATCTTGATTTGACGTAAATACTGCAGCAAAAACCAGTTATTTGTATGTTTTTACTTGTTTTGAACAAGATGATTATGATGTATGAATAATATTTATAGGTGCCGTACTGGCCATTATGAGCCCGATAAATTAAAAACTTTATAGGTAAACTCTGTAACCAATGGATAATATAAAGTTTTAAATCATAACACACAAGCAATTGTATGGCCACTTACCTTTTATTTTTGCTACCGAGGTAGAAGTTTTAATAGGTGCCTGAGCTTCTGGTAAAAAGATCAGTGAGTATTGGATTTTTATCTTACTAACAACACCCCGGTGAATTCCATCAGCACATTGATGTAAGCCCGTGACCTCTAAAACCACTCTAACAAGAAACTTTACAGTCTACTGACTAGGAACCTACACGTCTTAGCATCGCCAGCCTTTTTGTGGCCGGTGTGATGAGCACTAGTAACATATAAATACTCGCGCCTACTCTTATCTCAATTGTAAGCTGTCGATGTTAGACTTTATTATTTTAACGATTACTTTTTAGTATTTTTTTTTTTTATGATTGGTTTATCACAGGTCAAGCTATGAGGTTGTCGCTTGCTAAGACGGATTTGCTGACCTTAAGAGGGTCCTTCTCCACTCGCTTATCGTAAACATCGAAAATGGTTTAAAAGCTTGTTACTTCATTTAATGCATTCCAATGCGATGTTTGACGAAAAGGTAACGCAAAAAAAGAGAGATAACGCCTGGAAACTCTGTTAGTATTCGGTAATTCCGAGATTTACTCGGAAATTTCACAAAACTTGCTCCAGAAAATAGCTGTTTTTTTTAAACCCTTAAAAGTTTTTGGAAAAAGTTGCCATCATTTAGAATCTTAATAAAATTTGCAAGGTCTCTAGAGGATTACTTTTTTGACTTTTTTAATTTTTAGGCAAATTATGAAGTGTCAAAGTTCATACAAAATAGGACATTTTCAGAGGTTTTTACTGGATTAGTTTTACACAAATTTAGAAATTGGCTTCTTTAGAAACCTAGATAATATCCACAAGATACTGTGTTTCCAAAATATCTAATGAAAAATGTGTAATAACGTCATAATCAGTTATGAGCGTTTGTATGAAAAACAGTGAAAATGTGAGTCATGATGCACCACCTTAATGAAAATTAGGCCTTCTGGACTTTTAAAAAACTTCTTATAACTGAAATGACTTCAGTTTAGCCTTGCGTGACTAAGGTGAGGGCAGCAAAGGATGGGGATCACACAGTGATCATTTTGGGACAAAGTTAAGATTGCAGGTTCAATGACGTGGTCTGGCTCGAGGTAGGTTGGGGCCAGATGTTAAAGGGGTCGTCGCAGACTCAGCGGGCGGCGCTGGCGGTGCGGTGGTGAGGACGGAAGGCGCTCTGGGTTTGCAAAAGGTGCTAGTTTCTCTAGGGCTCTCTTAAGGCAGGGTAATGCCGTCATTTAGAGTGAGTGACACTTTTTAGTGGTTTTATTCATTTTTTTTTATATAGTTATTGCAATTCTGCTTTAAACCATATTAATTTAACTTTTTTATTTTTATAGACGTTAAATAACTTAAACGTCAACACTAAAAAAATACACTATGGGTATAATATTCTGCCGGGCTGCTTGCCCAGTAGAAAAACATGGTGACGCAGTACAAAATAAAATCAAAAAGATTGATAATTTTCCTCCAAGGGTTCGAATACGGACTTTTTCCACCAAAAATAATACCTTCTCCTGAAGCACGAACTAACTGGGTCATATGACCTCTTATGATCAGAACGATCGGAAGCAATCACCGGACATACCTACATTCCCAGAACAAAATCTTCTTCAAAACAAACTGTTGCATAAAGACAGGTCAGATGAGACAGTCAGATGAGTCACAAACCCACAGTTACTCGGGTGCATACGAAGCGGTTTTCATTGCCACTCCTCTTTATAACCGTAACATAGATTCCGATTCGAATCCGTGTTAATTCGTCTTTACGTGGTTATTATTTATTTATTTATTATATACTTTATTGTACACCGTTACACATACAAAAGACAACTTAAAAATAAAACACATACCTACATACAATGGGCGGCCTTATCGCATTCCGCGATCTCTTCCAGGCAACCTGGAATGGACAGTAATTGCCTGGACAAGAAATGGGGCTGTCATAGGTGTGACAAACAAATTAAACATAATAAAGTATATTATAATAGATACACATATATATACATATATATGCTGTGTATCCGGGTGTTTGACGAAAAGGCAACGCAAAAAAGGAGAGATAACGTGTGAAAACTCTGTTAGGATTCCGTAATTCCGTGATTTACCCGAATATTTTACAAAACTTATTCCAGGAAACAGGTGTTTTTTTAAACCTTTAAAACTAAGCACCTTAGAAAAAATTGTCATCATTTAGAACCTTAATAAAATTTCCAAGGCTTCTATAGTTTTTCTTTTTTAATTTTTGAGTAAATTATGAAGTGACAAAGTTCATGCAAAAAAGCAGGTTTTTAGAGGTGTTTACTGGATTAGTGTTACACAAGTTTAGAAATTGATTTCAAAAGAAGCCTAGATAATATCCACACGATACTGTGTTTCCAGAATATCTGAAGAAAAATGTGTAATAACGTCATAATCGGTTATAAGCGGTTGTATGAAAAACAGTGAAAATGTGTGTCGATTAGAAGCTGTCATATTCATATACTTTACACGACAAAAGTTTTATAATACAATAAAAATAAGACAGTTGATGAGAAATATCTTGACACACATTTGGCACATAGGTCACGATAATTAAATATTATGTGATATTCCAAGCTAAGTTAATATAATAAATAGGTGTTAAACACACTTGAAAAACTAAATAGTTGTAAGCAGGTGGAACTGAAAGTGTATTAATTGATTAACTTATAATAAGTAAAGAAAGACACTTATAAAATACGGAAATAACACATGCAGATAAAAGAGCACAAAGATGCTACTTATTTTAAAACAAATAGAAAGAAAAGGTAGAAAAATAACTCATTCGGTTTTTTTTGCAGTAGGAAAATCATCTAATGAAATCCCCCGCTCTTGGGCAGAGCGGTCTTAGTGTCAGACTTCTAACTAAGACTAAAAACCCATTCCAGTTCCTTCATTGCCTTTTGTACCGGGGGCTTAGCTACCTTTCGGAGGTAACCCTGACCCAAGTAGGCTTCGACCTAGCTGGGCCCCCGCCGTTGCTGACAACTCCTTGAGGCGCGCGGGAACAGTGTATGCTGTGAACGACTTGGGACTCATTGGGAATCAAAAAATTCATGCACATCGATGTCAATGGGAAAAGTGCCCAGACCACATTAATGCCACATTGGATACTGGATAGCAATGATGATTTGATGACCTCAGTTACGTGAAGAGTCGAACCATTCAATTATATTTTCATCAATCGCAATTGTATTGTTCAACTATGGCTGTACGCTCTTTCATGAAGTATCTAATTATTTATTCATAATACATTGGCAAATGCATCAGCAGGAGATCAACAAGATTAATCTTGTTGATCTCCTGCTGATTTTCTTTTGATCGGGCAGATTTTCCCTGGCATGAGGTTGTTACGAACTCCTATATAACTGAACTGAATTTGGACCTTACCTTAATACCTTAGAAAAAGGAGTAGCCCTTTCTAAATACATACATATCACTACATAGTATAAAACAAAGTCGCTTTTTCTGTCCCTATATCCCTATGTGCGCTTAAATATTCAATTCTTGAATCCCCAAGGGACCACCGGTGGCCGCGCATCTATTGTCTTACTATTGTGTCTCTAATTGACGGTATCTGAAGGGTTAAAACTACGCAACGGATTTTGATGCGGTTTTTTTTTAACCCTTCAGATACCGTCAATTAGAGACACAATAGTAAGACAATAGATGCGCGGCCACCGGTGGTCGCTTGGGGATTCATGAATTAATAGATAGAGTGATTCAAGAGGAAGGTTTATAAGTATAAAATTGCACCCGAGCGAAGCCGGGCGGGTCGCTTGTTATAGATAAATTAGACCCAGACACAGAACAAATGATCATGCTCATCACATAAACATTTGTCCTGAGTACGAATCGAACCAACGACCTCCGGCATAGCAGTCAGGGCCACTAACCACTAGACCAACAGGCCAGTCGAAACTTAAAAAAAAAACATAGATTCAAAGAATGTATTACAAATAAACTATGTACATGCACTTTTATTTTGTTAAGACGTCAATCAGTCCGTGATGCTAATTGCACATTTCAAAGCGTCGATCTCTTTGGAGAAGAATGTGCAAGAAACTTCATGGACACTCTTTGCGATTGCAAAGAGAAACAAAATAAAGACGAAATATGTTATGTACTTGTTACAAACTGGCAAAGAAACCGTTAAGAAAAGACAGCGCCTGATAAAAATATCACCTGACTTGTCAATATGCGCTTTGCTATATATTTAATACTTTACATAAATTAAATTAAGTGTTTAGGCAGAATGAATGTGTTAGACATTTTTTACGAGTCAACCTTTGGGTAGTACAGAGTAAAATAGTGGTAGATGCAGACAAAAATAAAGAAAAGTGAATACAAAAATTTAAAATAAACCATATATGCTAATAATGTATGTACTAGCAGGACCAGAAAATGTTGTCCTTCCCGAAAGCTCTCTTACTATAAGTCAGAAAAAAAATTGTGATCTCATTTGCAGCGCAACCTACTGAGTTCAATTGTATTGTCAAACCATCCAGGAACCCACTCAAATCTTTACACATCAGTTCATCCAAATCTATGCAGCCATTTCGAAGGAGTCGCTGATGAACACATATACAGGGGAATTATATTTAAATAAAGGTACGTAAATGAGTAAAGCGCAGTAGTTTACTACTTAACCCTTCAGATACCGTCAATTAGAGACACAATAGTAAGACAATAGATGCGCGGCCACCGGTGGTCGCTTGGGGATTCATGAATTAGGGGGATGCTACTCGATACACATTTTTACTGTTTTTCATACAACCACTTTTACCCGATTTTGACGTTATTACACATTTTTCATTAGATATTTTGGAAACACAGTATCTTGTGGATATTATCTAGGCTTCTATTGAAATCAATTTCAAATTTAGAAAAGCCTTGGAAATTATATTAGGTATCTCTCTCACTCACACACTCTCACTCAAAAATGTAAAAAGTCAAAAAAGTAAAACTATACAAGCCTTGCAAATTTTATTAAAATCCCAAATGAAGACAATTTTTTTCAAAATATGTTATGAGTTTAAAAAAAAAACTGCTGTTTCCTGGAGCAAGTTTTGTGAAATATTCGAGTAAATCGAGGAATTACCGAATACTAACAGAGTTTTCAGGCGTTATCTCTCTTTTTTTCGTTGCCTTTTTGTCAAACATCGCGTTGGATTGCGTTAGATGAAGTAACAAGCTTTTAAACCATTTTCGATGTTGACGATAGACGAGTAGAAAAGCACCCTCTTAAGTTTAGTTACATGACTTTTATACCACCTTATTAGAAAGATAATTTTGACAGGCCATAAACGGTACCCTCCTGCTATAAATAATTGTATCAAAATATTCCATTAGTAAGTGGGCTGCGATTACATCAAAACCAGTTTGATTATTTCCCCATCTGGCTTCGGATTAGCATAATGAAGTCGATTGTATTATTATCTCACTTAATTTCACTTCCATCGAATGTTTATTGAACTTGTCACCGAATTACATAATCTTAATTATTTTGTAGGATTCGGCATGGTTGGCGCTGCTTGGCGCAGTGGTTGATCGATTTGCTGCCGTGCTGCGTGTCACGAGTTCGATTCTCGCCTGGAACCATTATTTGTATGGCCTACAGATAGATGTTTTGGCTGGCTGAGTGTCTTGTGTATGTGAGTTTACATGTTTGTGAATTATGCACCCACGATGTAGGAGCAATTCCTATTGTGGAGCAAACTTTTCTTTTTATAAAAAACTGAGTAAGTAGAATTGTTACCAACTGTTTTATGGTCTCCATTACGCTGCTCCACTTCTTAGAACCAACCACAAATTGTAGTTTTGAGTTTTTAATTCATGAATCCCCAAGCGACCACCGGTGGCCGCGCATCTATTGTCTTACTATTGTGTCTCTCATTGACGGTATCTGAAGGGTTAAGCCTATAGACGATGGCGCTGGCATGTTCTTACTGTGACCAGAAATCCTGAATTTATAAAAGATAATAAAAAAAGTCTGTAGACAAGAGAGGACTAAATGACAATACACCATGTTAGAAAGGTCAGTAACCATAGAAAGGTTAGTTTAGACACGATTAAAATTAAGTATACTTCTAACCATCTCTTACCATCACCCGTGATCATCAAACCGTCTTCTTATCATCATAGTGGGAAGTGGTCAGGATATCTGAACCTTTCCTCATCTTCTTTTCCCCACAGACATCCGCTGTCATAAACAAAAATGTCCTAGTTCACCAAATATTAGCGGATATAGAAAATGTTAATTCTTGCAAAACTAAAACTTTCTTATTGAAATTAGTTTGACGATTATTTAATCATGTTGATATCTAATATTCAGAAAAACAAACAGCTGATGGAAGTCTGTTAATATATCATATAGCATATTCCATGTAGGGAATTATATGTGTTGTTCTCTCGTTTAGTTCAAATCAATAATGAATCAGTGTTGATTATATTTAGTTTCTGAAAGGATTATAGCTTTACGGTAATTCTACGAGTTCAGAGGCTCTACTAAAACCTAAACGGAACTGTCAAAGGGATGGAGTGATATAGGGTGTATAGCTCTATTTCTCTTTCTCGCTCAGAATCTGGACGAAAACTCGACGGCTTCGAAGTCAACGAGGCCTTCCTTATAAGTATGTGTAATTTGTGAGAGTGAAAATTGAATGAAGGTATGGATTAAATTTAGATCTTGATTTCAGTCAAATCAAACAAAGATAAAACAAACAACAAAGTAACTTGTAAAACGATACGTTTTATATCCATCTATTTACATGTACAAACTAATGACTATCAAAGTATTTACAATTCTATTGACTATTTGGTATGATCACGACTGTTGCTGGTAGGCTCACCAGCTGTTTGAAGAGCCAGGCATTGCCTTACCAGCAGCAGCTCTTCTTCTTGTAATGGGTAACGTGTTTGATGATGTGGAGTGGGTAGGGTTTCCACACGGCGACTGGGACCTCAACGCGCTTCTCAACGGGTACATGAACCTTCTTGATGACCTCGTAGGGCCTGTCAACAGGGATGTGCACCTTCTTGATGACCTCAAATGGAACCTCTTTGACCACCTCGTATGGAACTGGCCTCTCGACAGTCACGTGCTCGGTCTTGTACACGGGGTATGGGACCTCTTTCACAACTTCGACTGGGACGGGGTAGGGCTGGGGCACTGGTACCTTGACTTCTTGACGGACGGGCACTGGGACGGGTTGCGGCACAGAAACTTGGATGTGACGGGTCACCTCTACAGGGATGCGACGAACAACGTTCTGAACAACAGATTGCAGTTCGTATCTGGTAGCAGCAACATTAGGTGGGCCAACAGCGACAGTAGTTCCAATCACTCGTGGAACTCCAAGTGGGGCTGGTCCAACACCGTTTCCAGGTCCAGGAAGGGTTGAGTCCAGGAGTAGGCTGCCTTCAGAGTATCCATTGCCAGATGGAGCGGGAGCAGAAAGGTCAGATGAGAGAGAACCGTAGCCAGGTCCAGTAAGTCCAGGTCCAGAGGCAGATGGACCGCTTGATAGGGAACCTTGTCCGTAGCCGTATCCTCCGTTTCCGCCGTTGTATCCACCAGAGTAGTGTCCGCCTCCACCGATAGACCCAACACCAGGAAGAGATGCACTGCTCAACACGGGGTGGTCATCCTCAACATGCTCCTCAATATTTATAGTTTGGGGTCCCAGTCCATTACCACTGCCATGGTTTGGTGGTCCATACGACGTCGAGGGTTTCCCGAAGGACGCTGACGGGGAACTTAATGCTGATGACAGAAATGAGTCCGGGCTATTGTGCTGTCCATTTAAATATCCAGCATTAGTGCTGTACACCAGCGCTGACACGAAGAGAAGTTTGACCTGGAACAAATGTTTGTACGTTTAGTATGTGAGTAGTTATTGAATTTGAAATATTTTTTGTTTCAATGTTATTTTGTTGAACTTACAACAAATGCCATGGCTTTTAGCTAATCGCGTAGAAGCCAGCTAAAAAAAAACTAGTTAGTTGTTGTCCCTTCCGAGTGTCGGTAGCTTGTGCTGTGACATCGGACGACTCCACATATTTATACAACTCGCTCTTTCCAGCTACGCCTATGAATACATTAGATACAAAACTCGAACGGACATCGCTGGTAGTACGTCACCGATGCTAAAATATAGTATGTTAATTTTTGTACTGATCTCGTTAACATCGTTTTCTATGATTATGCAAGGGAAACTATGTATCAAAGGTCTAGGAAACCATCTGCCACGGGACAGTTGCCTCACATACAGATGAATATGAAAAACTAAATCAAGGCTGTCACCTATTGGAGTTGCGATTAATGTCTCAAGTTATACATCTGATTAGTTTACCTAACATTAGTTTTATATTTGGAGTTCATTTCTTAATACCTCATTAATTATTTCTTAGTTTTTTTTATTGAGTTTGTTTCGGTGTTTCTTCTCAGGGTAGTTCAGCTAGGAAACACCGGTCTCATCTAGTTTAAACTGAAGAAAAAAAAAATTACGTGTAAAAGTGTTTTTGTTTTACTTCTTTTCAAGATAAATATTGTTTATCATTTATCATTAAAGATTTCTGATTAATCTGTAATAGATATGCTGTAAAATTCTTACAAAAATAATACATTAATCAATAAATATGTTTGCAAAAACTTTTCATGTAGCTTCGTTACCTAGTCATTTAAAATTGGACGATTCTTCCGAAGTTTTTCATGTTCAACAAACATTTTTTGTCAGATTTATGATACGTTGATATTTATTGTCCTGCTATGTTCAAGGGATAGGCTCTCAATATTGGACTTGATTTGTGTTCAGGGCGCCACCTGAATACGAGTACAATTTAAATCTTATATTGAGAGCTTATCGAAAACACTTCTTTTGTAATAGGGTATAGTTCTTTTATTTATTTTAGAGGACTTAGTAGTAACTTATATAAAACATAGTTGTAAATAGTGTTATTAGTACAAACTGTGTCAATCTACAAAGACACGAAAATATTATTATAAAAATGTTCAATGTTTTGACTGTAGAAAGGATTTAAATAACAGAAAGGATGAAGAAATATAGTAGGATCTTTGTGTTTTTATCCTGGATACAGATGGAACAAAGTACGATGACGAAAAGAAAAATTGATAACACCAACCATAGCATAATTAAGAAAGCTTCAAAGATTCAAAGTAAAGATAGATGTATGTGTGTGGTCAAGTCTAAACGTTTCAAAAGCAATAAAAACTGGGTAAGTGCGTGTCGGACTCGCGCTCTGTACTAACTTACCTATGTAAATATTTCATTTCCGGAATGGAAAATGGAAACATTTTTCCGATTGGCAAAAAAAACAAATTGTCACTTAACAACTTTACAGTTTTCAAATTTGTTCCTATACTAGTGCTATAAGACCTTGCTTTATTCGGGTCAACGGGAAGTAAATTATGAATTTTGATTTCCTCGAGACTATCGAAGTATAAGTTTTTGTATTAGTTTTTCCCGTTTACTTACAAGTTCGTTTTTTTTATATCAAGAGTTAGCAGACCGGAGTATATGGTTTTAATTTCAACTCGATACCTAGGATCTAGGCAGACATACGTACGGACAACAAAGTGATCCTATAAGGGTTCCGATTTTTCCTTTTGAGGTACTGAAGCCTAAAAAAGATATCGTATTCTAATTGAGAACATTAAATTAGAAATGGGTGGCCACATAATTAAAGGCGGAGAGAAATGGAACAAATTAGAAATATTTTGATACAACACAGAAGCGAAAGAGAAAAAAATGTAAACCATTCAGAAAATGTGAACATGACAAGGTTGAGTCCGCTAGAAAAAGAACCTGGATTTGACAAACACAGAATCGTTTCTGTGTCTGTGTGAAATTTTTCCTTCCATACTTCTCGTGAAGTATGGAAGGTGTTACAAGAAAAATTTACTAAAAGCCACATACACACAGTAGTTCTTAAATAATATGACGGTATGGTTGGCATAGTTCTTGACCATTTGACTGCGTGTAGTGGGTTCTATTCCCGTACGGATCAGATAACTACGGGTCTGGGTGATAATTATGTGAGTGAGGGTTTGTGAGGGTTTGTGAACGCATTTACGATACAGGAATAACGTATGGACTAATTTGTGACAACGTTTTATAAAAAGAAATTGACCGCATAGATTTAAATAAGTTTAAAAGTTTTGTTACAATTCTCAGTTTGTTGTATTTTCATTTTCAGTTTTGTTAACAGATTATTATTATTTACTAGGTAGTGAAAAATAATTGCATTTTTGTTACAAAAGGATACTTATTTTGATATTACAAACAGACACTTCAATTTTAATTATGTGTGAATAGTTTTTTTTCACACCTATCACACAACGCCGTCTAGTCCCAAACTAAACAAAGCTTGTATTATGAGTAACTACTAGACAACTAATAAACGTACTTATATATTTCTAAATATATACATATATAGATAAATTAGTCCCAGACCAAATGATCATGCTCATCTCATAAACATTTGTTCTGGGTGGGAATCGAACCCACGATCTCCGGTATTGCAATCAAGACCACTAACCACTAGACCAACAAGCCAGTCAAAAGTTTATTATTCCTAAAATGTCCCGCTGAAGATTAATAAGATTATTAAGTTAAGTAATTATCTTAATACAGCGCCCACGGAGTTTCTTTCCACTTCTTCTCCATAAAGATACGGTTAGGCTGTAGAATATGCAATAAGCTTCATTTTTCTGGCTGGCCAAACTCTTGACATTTCAAAAGTGCCTGTAAATGGTCTAAGCCAAGTAAATGTTTAGATTTTTGGTTGAGCCTGAACAGTTTCAGGAATTACTCTGAAATGACGTGAAGAGTGACCATTAGGCCTCTTTTTCCTCCTACCGCTTTTTCCAGTCTTCTGCGATTTGATGCCAGCATTTCCAAAAGAAAGAAGTCCAGCACATCGCACATTTTTTTTAAGGTGGGAAATCATGTTATGTAATCTTAAGAACTATATGTATTACCCATATTTGCAAAATAAAATTCTATTCTATTCTATTTTATGACTTGGGCGGAGCATATCAGACTTTTACTGACTAAAGCCCACTGGTTTATTTCTTTTTGTCTTGTGTTCCTTTTCACTTAACCCATAGCCCCAGTAGGCTTCGATCCTGCTGGACTCCTACGATTTGCTGACACCTCTTTGAGGCGTGTAAAACACTACGCGCCGTCGACGACTTGATCTCGGTCCGGATGGTTACCGGACGACCGGACGGCGTGCTACCCATTGCTCGCCATCTTACGATGGCTGGAAATCGGGATCGAGATCTCAGCGGCTAGAGCATGAGGGCCGTTCCCTTGCTAGCTTGCATTACTAGCTCATTGCGAAAGCTAAGGGAAAAAAAAATCCTTGGCAAATAACAAGGATATTTTAGATTTTTGTTCAAATAGCAAATCATATAATCACTTTTCCAGCGTTGGGTAAGACTATTTAATTTTTACTAAATGAAACCTACCAGTGTTCCTCCAAATGTCCTTTGCGTTACAAGGCCGAGGTAAGTCTTTCGAACAATCCCACAGCATTCAAGACACATGGACCACTTTCCGCACTCTCTTGTATATGGAAAGTAGTCCACATTTCGAACAAGTTACTTAATAGTACAAGTATGTGCCTAATACTTTTTTAGAACTAGAAAGCTACCATTATTACGTTAAAACTTGTCCAAATAAGTTGTACCATAAAATTTGTAGGTGATGAATGGCCCGATAGGTTTATTATTATGTACAAAGGTGAGATAATAACAAGACCAACTACTTATTACCGCCATTGTAGATCTCACTTAAAAGTATGCGGAAAAGTGTTTGTACATACCGCACACTTACGTTTTATGAAAAATGTCTCTGTGTTACATAAACATAAGAATAACATGCCGTTTTTTGAAGTGGAAAATCATCTAATAACTTATCACGCTCTGGCTGGAGCAAGAAGAAGTGTTAGACTTTAACTGTTTAAAACCCATATATTCCGTTTATTCTAATGTATTTCTTCAGTTGCCCTATGCTTCCAAGACCACGGTAACTCTTCCGAACAATCCCGCAGCACTAGCATTCTTCAGCTCTACTGGACCCCTTCCATTTTGCTAATAACTCTTTGAGGCGGGCGTACAACACAATGCACCGGCGACTTAGGTTTGGTCCTTACCGACCGGCAGGAATTGTGGCGTGCGGATATATCCTGTCTCTCACCATTTCAGCTACCTCTTTTGCTCGCATCTCGCATTATAGCTTTAGTCAGTAAAAGTCTGATATGCTCCGCCCAAGACCGAGAGAAGTCATAAAATAGAATAGAATAGAATTTTATTTTGCAAATATGGGTAATACATATAGTTCTTAAGATTACATAACATGATTTCCCACCTTAAAAAAAATGTGCGATGTGCTGGACTTCTTTCTTTTGGAAATGCTGGCATCAAATCGCAAAAGACTGGAAAAAGCGGTAGGAGGAAAAAGAGGCCTAATGGTCACTCTTCACGTCACTTCAGAGTAATTCCTGAAACTGTTCAGGCTCAACAAAAAATCTAAACATTTACTTGGCTTAGACCATTTACAGGCACTTTTGAAATGTCAAGAGTTTGGCCAGCCAGAAAAATGAAGCTTATTGCATATTCTACAGCCTAACAGTATCTTTATGGAGAAGAAGTGGAAAGAAACTCCGTGGGCGCTGTATTAAAATAATTACTTAACTTAATAATCTCGCATTATAGCATCATAAAAGACGTTGCTTGCCATACCGTTGCCTTGTACCATAGCCAGAACCAGGGCTGAACACAAGAGGTAATATCATGCTTGTACCTACTCTCCCAGATACCGCTGATCAATTGCTGTGGAGCTATACAGTAAAATCCTGGTGAGCTTTTCGCTGCTAACTGGGAAAAAACCTAACTCCTTATATAGGGATGGTTATTCTTCTAAAATAAATTTTCTAATCGATGCGAAAAACGACGATTTGGAAAAATTCCGAGGTTTTCCAAAATCGATCTTGGTTTATAAGACTTGTACCTAGAACTCAAAGTTTTCCAGTTGCATGCATCACTCCTAAACCTAATTGTTTTCATAAAAGTTACTGTAATCATTCATTCTGTGCTTACCATACATGGATAAAAAGATTATTGGATCTAAGTGCGTAAGATACTGTTTCTAAATCCCCTCTCCAAACACTTAGTGACTAATGGCAGTAGGCTACTAAAATTCTTAAGCAAAAAAGAAATTGAGTAGGATGGGCAGAATTCTACACACCTTAGATGGCCATAGAAATGCTAAACTGCTGCTAATATTTCTACACATCTCATTTAAATACAAGTCTTCACTAATTTCCTGCCCTTGCAAATTAAGTTAGTATATAACCTTACTAGCTGTCCGACACGGTTTCACCCGCGTCTTTGGTCTCTCCTCCGCTCTTTGGTTGTACGGTAATGTTATATAGCTTAGCTTTTTTGAAAATATGAGTTATCCCACACTAAAATAATTTTTCATTCCGATCCACACAGTATTGCCTGAAATCAAACATACAAACTCTTCAGCTTTATAATATAGCGCCTTCGCCCGCGTGAAAGTAGGATTTTCCGTACAAACTTTAGACTACCATTTTATCCCCTTAGAGGGTGAACTTTGAAAAACCCCTCTCTTTGTGCTCGCCTACGTCATAAAAAACCTTGGGCAAAATTTCTCGCTCCTAATCCCAGTAGTTTTGGCTGTGTGTTGATATGTCCGTCACTCAGTGTCACTTTTTATATTTAAAGATAATCTGGCGACCTTGATGACCTGGTAAGGGTTGCGGGAATCCAAGGACGTGAAACGCACAGAACTGGTCATTGTGGTGACTTTTCAGGGAAGCCTATGTTCAGCAGTGGACGTGTTTCGGCTGAAATGATGAAGTATAGATATGACCCAACTTTATATACCTACACTTTTATCATATTTAGAGAAAATTACGCAATTTGTCCCTATGATGTCAACCGATTTGATATTATAATACAGTACAGTATAAAGTTTTCGATTTCACCTATTCGTGGGAATTTGTATGCTAATAAAAACCGGATCGGTCTTCTGAACCACTATTTCCGGATTGCGGCCGGATCGTTTACATAATTGTAAATACATACAACTTATTGACCTACTTTGTTATTTTAATTAGGAATGATAGAATACTGTCATAAGTTTATAAGGCTTTTATGAATTAATAACTTTTGCCCGCGGCTTCGCTCGCGTTAAATTCGGGGTAATACGGTTCCCCTTCCTCCTACTCTTCCCAACTCCACTGCGGGTGACGTAACCTACCACAAACTTATTATTTTCGGTTGGTACAGTAATGGGTCTAGAAATTGAACCGCAAAATTAAGCTTGTTTTTTATTATATATACTTTTCCGGAATAAAAAGTACCCAGTGTGATGCCCCGGATTTTAAAGAATAATTATACCAAGTTTCATCGTAATCGAACCGGTAGTTTTTGCGTGATGCCTGAACAAACAGACAGACAGACAAAATTTTTTTTAATCACATTTTTAGGTTCGGTGTCGGTAAGTATTTATGAAGAAGAAATGACATCACCGCCATGAAAGGCTTGTAAAAGTATTTAATAAGCAACATCGACGTCAATATGCAAATAGATCAGAGACCACAAACTATAGTCCGGTTTTGAAACCATCTTAAGGTGGTGCATCATGACTCACATTTTCACTGTTTTTCATACAACCGCTCATAACTGATTATGACGTTATCACACATTTTTGATTAGATATTTTGGAAACAGTATCTTGTGGATATTATCTAGGTTTCTAAAGTGTGTTTGTGTAAAACTAATCCAGTTAAAACCTCTGAAAATGTCCTATTTTGTATGAACTTTGACACTTCATAATTTGCCTAAAAATTAAAAAAGTAAAAAAAGTAATCCTCTAAAGACCTTGCAAATTTTATTAAGATTCTAAATGATGACAACTTTTTCCAAAAACTTTTAAGGGTTTAAAAAAAACAACTATTTCCTGGAGCAAGTTTTGTGAAATTTTCGAGTAAATCTCGGAATAACCGAATACTAACAGAGTTTCCAGGCGTTATCTCTCTTTTTTTACGTTGCCTTTTCGTCAAACATCGCTTTGGATTGCATTAAATGAAGTAACAAGCTTTTAAACCATTTTCGATGTTTACGATAAGCGAGTGGAGAAGGACCCTCTTAAGTAAATTCGCCCTCAAGTTTCAGGTAAGTTTTCGTGTTAGGCAGGCTAACACTATTTTTTCGATTTTCTAAAACCAAAGAATTATGTCTCTCACTACTTTATTAAATAATCATATAAGAAGGTTGATAAAAATTTTGTAAAAGAAAGAAAGAAAGAAAAGTATTGTTTTTTTAAGTATATTTTTTGTGTTTTTTTGTAGTCTGGCTTTATTGACAAAATTGTACTTTGAATTTGATTACAATGTTTCAATTGTGTTGTGTGAGTAAAGTATTTTGTATTGTTTGATTTTCTAAGGCTCAACGACCCGGTGGCGGCGACCTTCGACCTTTCTCTTACGCTGGGCCCTGGTTTATTAGATTTTAGAGCAAGAGGCAATGGGATGCGATAGCCTCCTTCTGAGAAGCTATAAGACTAGCGAAGGAAATGGCCGCAGCCGGAACGGAACGGACATCATTACACCCCAGCCTCCGCGACAGGAGGTGCCCCGAACGTCGGGAGTCGTAGAGCCATCCCCGGCCACCAAAGGCGTGGGCTTACGGACGAGCAATGGGTAGCTTGCCGTACTCTGTCCGGTAAGGATCGAGCCCAAATAGTCGAAGGTGCGTAGCGCGGCACGCTTAAAGATATGTTTGCAAACCATACCCAGCAAGGCCGATGCTCGATGGGACCACGGGGAATTTGAGCAGCAGAAGAACAGTGGCGTAGTTTTATCAATAAAAGTTGGACACGTCCTCCGCTCCACTCTAGAGCGCGTGAGGTGATTATATGATTTCCCAACTCAAATAAAGTCTGAATGTTCTGTTCTTAGTTGTCATGGAAAACGTGACCAAGCTTTAATAGTTCCAAATGATATCCAAAGGCTATTTGTAGCGCACGTTTCTCTCAATGAATCACTGTGTTACGTAAATTAAACGACAATTTATCATTTCTCTTCACCATGGACTTACTTTGGTAAGCAAGTGAAAATTCCGCCCACTTGGATCAGCCTCATTCGTCTTCAAATGTTACTGAGATTTATTTATGGATTTAACTTGGTTTTAAATTACAGAAACATAAATCATTTTACAGAAAACAGTCGTATCAATACACGATCTCTCAAAATTAATATTTAGGTTATTTTTAGCACAGTATTACGTATAGGTGATTATGTTAAATTTTTCATCCGTTGACTTAAAGAATGGCATAATTCTTTTTTTTTTGTTGAGTCAAATCGTCGAATAACTTCCTCCGCTCTAGGTGCAGCGAGAGTGTCAGACTTTTATTGACTAAAAATCATCCGATTTCCTACAAATGCCTTTTGCGTTCCAGGGCTGCGGTAACTCTTTCAAATAATCCTGCAACCCAACTAAATCACACTCATGATTTGTTTTACCTAGTAGGGCTAGTAGGTAGGTCATGAAGCCACAATTGGAAATACTTATTGATGTCATCATTCTATATTCTACAGTACCTATCATAATTAAATCTTATCTTATTTAAAACATCAGAGATTTTTTGAGAAACATTTTAGACCCATTTTATGGGCTTTTTCTTCTTAGTCCCTTTACTCGACTGCTACCATATGATGTGTTCGTGCCTGCTGAGAATGTGGTACCTATACCATATATTTCAGCAGGCACGAACGCTACTACTAAACGCTATTACTACTTAAACACCTTAGTTAGATATCTCTGAGGAAAATGTTTAGATAGTTAATTAAGACGAAGAAGGAGATCACATCTGTTACTTTTTTGTATTAACTTGTAAACTGGCAAGACATACTTTTTGAAGTTTATGCAAATTATAGTGTATGAATTTCATCGATAAAAGAAAATTTAGAGCATTCTAGGAATCATCGTTATCTCCCTAACCTTTTTCCAACTAGCTTAAGGTCGGCTTCCAGTAAACCAGATGCACCAGAATATCCTTATTTTATATGAAGCAACTACCTTTAAGACTTCCACAACCCAGATACTGGATAACACGATACTACTTGGATAAGCTGATAATCAGATTTTCTGGCATCTGACTATTTGTAAAAACCAACAAGGATTTGTGAATGACAATTGAGACCTACGGCTTTACGTGCTTTCCGAAGCACGGAATTTCAGTAATTAAATAAACTTATGAATTTAAAAATTCACATTGGTACTTTAATTCATAAACCCTTGCTCTGACATTAGTAGTGTATTCTAAGAAGAAACTTGCTAATTAGATGCACAAAAGTATTTCATTGTTCTCCACCTCTCACAATACTTACTTACTGTAATTAGGTATATTTAAAGGAGGATTTTAGTCAATCCTGACAAAAAAGAATAGCCAGTTATTAAAAATGCCTTAATACAGGCTAGCTATAGCTCTAGGCCCACTACTGTTACTAATTATTACATAAGGAAACTTTGATTTTCCTTTCACAAATCATAAAGTCGAGCAGGGAAAATAAAATTAAAAATTCTTTGGACACTTATTTGTTTATTAAAGTTATAAAACATAACGTTATTATTTACAGCAAACATTATATTAGAATATACAGTAAGTATATTCACCTAAATTAATGACTTAGTTATCACCCTAGATTGCAGCCTCACGATGAGCTATGAAGCGATTATATTTACAATAGACCGGACTAGGTATGTGACGATTCTACTATGTACAGAATGTGTTTCTTTGGTCATCCAGGATTACCAGCTGGACCAACCGTGGCTACCGTGGCTACTGTGACCATGTCCGTGGCTCTGGTGAACCTTGTGGTGGACAGTCTTCACGACCGGTACGGCGTACTTCTTCTCGTATGGGACGGGCACCTTAATTAGCTTCACTATTGGCACCTCAACGATCTTTTCAACTGGGACAGGGTTGTCAACCTTCACCTCTACAACCCTCTCGTAGGGGACCTTGACGATCTTCTCGACGGGGTAGGGGACTGGCTTGTCAACCTTGACTTTCTGGATCTTGACGACTGGCACTGGCACGTTCTTGACATGGGGCACTTGGACGGGGTAGGGCTGTGGCACGGGGATCTCAACTCTCTGAGGCACGGGGTAGGGCACGGGCTGAGGCACTCTGTGAGTCACATCCTTGAAGACCTGGAAGCGCTCCTCACGGACGCGGTACTGAGTGGGAGCGCCGTTGCCGTTGGCAAGACCGTGGATCTCTTCAATGACGGGGGCCTTTTGGCCTGGGGGCGGGGCATCACCACCGGGGACAGTTAAGCCAGGGCCGCTGAATCCAGGGCCACTTCCGAAGGAAGATCCACCGAATGAATCTCCTATAGCGGGCCCACCGAGTAAAGAGCCGCCACTGTAACCGCCACTGTAACCACCACCACCGAATCCTCCTCCAAGTCCACCAGACAGTGAAGTATCCAGGACGCTGCCACCGTGAGAGTAGCCACCGTGGCTCAATCCCGATCCGGAGTAAGTAGCTGAGGGTAATGACCCAGCAGGGAAGCTGCTAGGCGAGAAACTGGATGACGACTGGTATGATGGGTATCCACCGGACGATAAACTGCTTGAATAATCACCATGATTATTTCCGTGGAGGATGCCGGCGTAGCTGCTGCTCAATAGGATGGCTAAGCATGTCAATTTCATCTGGAAAGATAGGAATGATTTAGTTTTCTAGAATTCATCTATCAATTTTAGCAGTCATGTTTCTTTTTTGAAGTGAATACTTACATAGGTAGCCATAGTGATTAGCTAATCGCTGGCCACACGGTGAACTTGTGTTGACTGTAACAAGCGACGCTTGTTTGTGATGATGTCGTATACTTCCATCTTATTTATATCGATGTCGCGTGTGGGTCACCTGCGTTGAGAACGAGAGTAAACGAACAGGTTTCTGAATAGTCTTTCCTTTTCTAACGGAAACAACGTATACTCGGTTTATTGAATATATTATGCTCATCTGTTACTCAATGCCTGCTTCACTGATGAAGGAGCCTATGCTTTATGGAAATGAATGTTATGGCGATTTCTCACTGAAATGACATTGACAAGGTTTGATTATCGTAATAGTGTTTAATATTCTATTTTAATAGAATTATATATTAAGGTCATTAATGTGAAATTTCAACATGATGACTCCATATTTTGTGGAAATCAATTAAGACACATTTGAGTTATATTTTCAGTATTATCATTCAAAGTATATATTAGGTTACTACAACCACTTTCAATATGATATGTAGCTCTAAATATTAAACTATTGTTAGAATGCTTTATTTAATAAATTAAAATAAAACCTATACTGAATTAATTTGAGATTTCAATCTCTACAAATTTCAAGTTAGTTTTCTGCTCTTATAGATATAAATAGAACACAGGAATCATTCTACATTCTTCTGTTTTGTGGAAATAATCAACGCATATTTACAAATGTTTCGTTGTTCGACTTTCTGGCTCCATTTCTACCCTTTATATTGACTGGTCGAATTGAAATTATACTGTTACACTACCATCTTACTGGACTTAGCCAAATAAACCCGTGATTGAACGCAAAGGGCAATTGAAGAACATTGGTGTAGTTTTAATCAGTGATTGTCTAATACGAACTCCCGCTCTACCTTAGATCGGGAGAAGTCATTGGAAGATTTCCCACTTGTAAATGAAATGAAGCGACTTCGGGCTCGCTCGCATGCTTGCCATTAGGCGAGATCGAAATCATATTGTGATAAAAAATCTTTGTGTTTTCTTCTAGCTATTTTAATAAAAAAAGAATCTGACTGACACATCAACACATAACTAAAACTACTGGAACTAGGAGTATTTTGCACAAGACTTTCCTTTATGACGCTTTTCACAAATTCAACCTTTTATTAGGATATGCAAGGTCTCATTCTGTGTATATTTAAAAGTTAGTGTAGTAAACAAAGTTGTTAATAATTATAATATCTGTTCAAAACTGCCCACCAATATAGGGGGTTTTAAAGATTGGTTGAACGATTCTTATTTCTTGGTTTTTAATAAACATGCGCCAGAAATTCTAATCATCTTCCTGCCCTTGTCCCGTTTTATTTAAAAAAAAAAATTGTCATTATTAATTTTTAAAACTAGCCTCAAAATATTTTCAACAAGTATTATAATTTTTAGAAAATGACTTTATCACAAACGGAATTGCTGACAGAGAGCGTCACAATATCACATTTACTAAAAACACAATAACTGCTTACCACCAGGTTTTTTTTTTTCTGTCGACGGGGAAAATCATCATTGACGAAACCCGCTCTTGGGTGGAGCGGGAGACAGTGTCAGAGTCTTACTGACTAAAAACCCCGCGCCGTTCCTTCTAGCCTTCATACCGGGGCTCTAGTTTCCTTTCGGATAACCCCGACCCCGGTAGGCTTCGACCCAGATGGGCCCCTCCTGTTGCTGACAACTCCTTGAGGCGCGCGGGAACAGTGCGCGCCGTCGACGCCTTGGCTCGGTCCGGACAGTTACCGGACGATCGGACAGCGAGCTACCCATGGCTCACCGTCCGCGAGCCCGCGTCTACGGTGGCTGGAAATCGGGATCAGAATCCCGGCGGCGGCGGCGGGGGCGCCGTTGTGCTTACCACCAGGTGGGATCGTAGTCAAGCACTAGTTTATTTAATTTAAAAAAAATATACTAAAAAACTTGATTAAATATCTAATTTTAGACTACCTAAGTTTACCTCGTGTAAACCACATTTAATTTATGCAGATTAAAATAGTATCTTGTTTATCTTGTCTGACATTTGATTAAGAAACTTTCATTTTCGAGTCAAACCAACTGAAGTATTAGTTTTTCACGTCGTCAACATATAAAATACTTATTTAGACTTTCTGAAAAGATGATGTTTATCATGCTTTATTGTAAAGTTAGAAGATTTTCATTGTTATTCATCATCATCTTCCTCTCATCAGTCCTCTCACCTGTCACGTTATTTATTTATTTAAACTTCATGTACAGTAGTGGTACATAGGCGGACTTAAAGCAACAATGCATTCTCTACCAGTCAACCTTTTGGTTAGGGCACGCCACGATTATGGCGGTAAGTCCCCTCTTTGAGGCGTGGCTGGAAAGACCTCACGGCGTCCTTACCTTCCGCATGACGCAGGTCCTCACCGGACATGGCAAGTTCGGGAGGTTCCTGCATCGGATTCAGGCGGAAGACACGCCCGGGTGTCGCCACTGTGCGCAACGCCCGGAGGACACGGTGGAGCACACCGTCGAGGTGTGCCCTGCCTGGGCGGAGCATCGCCGTGCCCTCGTGGGGGCGATCGGCTGCGGAGACCTCTCGCGCCGGGCCCTGGTCGAGGCCATGGTCCGGAGCGAGGAGGAATGGCAGGCGGTCGCCTCCTTCTGCGAAGCAGTAATGCTTGCAAAGGAGGAGGCCGACCGCATCAGGCAACGGCGCCCTCGCCGCCGTCGCCGGGATTCCGATCCCGATTTCCGGCCACCGTAGACGCGGGCTCGCGGACGGCGAGCCATGGGTAGCTCGCTGTCCGATCGTCCGGTAATGGACCGAGTCCAAGACGTCGACGGCGCGCACTGTTCCCGCGCGCCTCAAGGAGTTGTCAGCAGCAGGAGGGGCCCAGCTGGGTCGAAGCCTACTGGGGACAGGGTTGTCCGAAAGGGAGCTCGTGCCCCGGTATGAAGGCTAGAAGGAACGGCGCGGGGTTTTTAGTCAGTAAGAGTCTGACACTGTCTCCCGCTCCACCCAAGAGCGGGTTTCGTCAAAGATGATTTTCCCCGTCGAGAGAAAAAAAAAAAAACCTTTTGGTTAAAAAAAACAACAATGTGGTGTGGTGCGTGTGTGTGATTTCCTTAGCAAAGTAGGAGGCCACACGTGCACACGCGTGGGACCGGCCCTTACACCCCAACCGACCGCCCGGTGGTCACGGTGGAGCATACCGTAGAGATATGCCCGCGCGCTGGGCCCTGGTACAGACCAAGGCCCGGAGTGAGGAGGAATGGCAGTCAGTCGCCTCCTTCTGTGAAGTAGTAATGCTAGCAAATGAGGTGGCAGCACGCATGAGGGAACGGCCCTCACCCACGTAGCCACTAGGATCCCGATCAAGATTTGCAGTCACCGCAGGCGTAGGCTTACGGACGGCGAGTAATGGGAAGCTTGCCTTGATAAAGAGATGTCAGCAAAACGTAGTAGCCCGGCAGGATCGAATCATGAAATAACTCCTCACTTTCTAAGTGGGGCAAGAGGGAGTGTCAGGTTTTTACTAACTAAAACCCACTCGGTTCCTTCAGTTGCCTTTTGCATTTCTAAGACTACGGTGGCTCTGTCAAATAAGCCTGCAGCCCTTTCAGGAATCGGCCTCAATGAGGCCATATCGTATAACATACCTAAACAAATATCACAACTTTACTTCTGAAAGGGTAAGACAGAAGTTATTTAAAGTCACACACACACAGTCACATCCACATTTTGCCTATTCAAGCTCCTTGGTTGCTAGCATTTGCTACGAACTAGACACAAATGAGTTTGTAATTTTTGTTCGTATTATCCAGTTAGCCGGGTACCGAGCCCCTTTTTTGGGTGGGTAATCATGAAATAGCTTTTTTCGTTCTGGGTAGAGAGAGAGTTTAAGGCTTTTACTGACTAAAGCCCTTCCGTGTTCCTTCAGTTGCATTCCAGGACCACAGTGACTTTCAAACAATCCTGTAGCTCTGGAACAATCTCTTGTCTATAGTATGAAACGTGAAAAGCGTTAGGTATCTTCTATCTCTATGTTGTGTTATGCAAAAATATTATGAGAATTACGACCATGGAGCTAACATAATAACAACCTGACAATCTAGTTGTCATTATAATTCCTAATCTCTTATTTTATTGCTCCAAGTGAAATTTTAACAGTGGCTCAAGCTTATAAGAATAAACTTATTGCTGAGATAGAAGCCTTTTTGGCCTCGCACAAGTCTACTTTTGTCTTTTTAATGTTGCTTTTTTTATTGTATTTTTTATTTTAAGTTTATTGATTAGTTACTTTTTATTTTATTGTTGTTTGTCCAGGGTGAGCCACCAGTAATTATTTTTCTTTCTTTCTTTCTAAGAATAATGATTATCTAGTTTGATTTCCTGGAACTCACACTACGGTTCCTTATCTCCTAAGGGTTGCGATCCTTCACTACCTTTACTTTTCTTGTTATTATTATTATATTAACAACTGCTAACGGATTCACTTGCTTATTAGTAGAAAATTATGTTATGTTTCTGCACCACCCTAAGGTCGACTGGCAGATAATGCCTAAGGCATTAAGTCCGCCTTTGTACAACTTTGTGCATAAAGATTTAAATAAATAAATAAAATTATCCTAAGGAAAGATACTCCCGGGATTAAAAGTTTATTTTGTGCATTTCCAGGATCTGGTCTACTTGTGTACCAAATTTCATCGAAATCCGTTCATCTATTCATGCATGAAGAAGTAACACACACTTACAAACTTTCGCTAAAATATAAAAAAGACCAAGAACGTAAATAAGAAGTTCTTCATAAATTAATCTGTAAATATTGAAAATAAGGACTTATTAGTGTGACTATATAAATAGTGAGACGATTACTACGTAGTGTAATGTAATAAAGAGAACAGGACTTATCATACTTCCCTGGGGAACACCAAAATGCATTCAATATCATCATACGATACGAGTAGCAACCAGCTAAAATGCATGTCACTGAGCCATTTTGATAGAAACCGTTTATTTATTTGTGTCGTTATTGTTGCTTAAGTCACTCAAAGGGCAATGGAAAGGGCTATGCACGGAGTTTCCTTGCGTTATCACATCAGAAGTGTAGACATCCGCAGGAGAACCAAGGTTGCCGATATAGCCCAAAGAATCGCTAAACTTAACAGGCAGTGGGCAGGGCATATTGCTCGCAGAATATATGGTAGATGGGGACGAAAGGTTCTGGAGTGGCGACCAGATTTGGACAAGGTGGATCGATGACCTGGTGAGTCGTGGGAATCCGCTTGATACGAGACACACAGGGCCGGTCATTATGGCGACACTAGGGGAGGCCTATGTCCAACAGTGGAACTCAATTGTAGTCTCCTTTACCGGTTTTAACGTCAAGTATCTCTCCTCGTTTAAAATACCAAAATGACTAGGTATACCTATGGTCTTTTAGGTTTGAAAGGTTCCCTTAATTACTTATGGATATATCCAATCATCAAAACCATATTTTCAAAAAAGTGGGAAAAATCTGGAAATATATGTTTGATCAAATAAAAAAAAGAATATCAAATCGGTTCATAAATAACGGAGTTCTGACATAATAAATAATAAAGAAGGCAGCCGAATTGATAAGACCTACAAAAATTTGAAAAATTAGAGGTGTTCTTGAAAATTTGCAACTCCGAACGTTCTTTAAAATTATGAGAATTGCCTCTCTAGTCTCTAGACAAACTGGTTTAGCTGCAACAGCGTTTGAGAAAAAGTTCAAAGACATTGTGATTATGACTTTGACATTTGTTTCAATTTATAGAATATAAATTTGACCATAACTTCTGGTATTATTTCTACTCCGTTAATTCTCAATATAATAATAATATATTTCTCCAATGTTGACTGTTTTCTCGCTATATTCCTGTAAACTCCTCCAAGTAAATTAACATACTATGAGTATATGTTTGTGTCCAAGTTAGTCGTCGTTAATTGTAGGTACAGCAAGGTCTAAGTTCAGCGGCTGATCTCTGTGAATCTATAATTATGATAATGTGTTTACTACGTAGGCCAGAAAGGTTAAAGCTTTAAATTTCTAGAAAGTTATGTACCTAGCATGATGTTATAACACTTATAGATGGATGAAAAAAAATTTAACCAGATGTCCAAAATGTCACTTTTTTATAGGTGGGAAAATCACCTAATGACAGCCCCCGCTGGACGGAGGCGGAGGTTTACTGACTAAAAACTCACTCCTGTTCCTTCGTTGCCTTTCCTACCAGGACCGAGTTTTCCTTTCAAAAACAAACCCTTACCCCAGTAGGCTTCGACTCTTCGACCGTAGGGGCCCAACTACGGTTTTATTTATTAAAAAAAAAAAACAATTCTTTTTTTATGCTATCGCATGCTTGCTCATAATAGTGTTGATACGATTCCAATTAGAATACGCTATCCAGATCTGATTTTCTTTTTACTATAGATACTGTTCTAGATTAAAAATTATACAAAAAATAATCAATCCACTATAAATGCTTTCATCCAAATGTAAGATACGTGCATTTACCGAAGCAATACGGCGTTGTAAGTTTGGAATCAAGAAGAAAAAATAAAATTATATCGAAGCAACATTTGATCAGATTTATTATCTCTTTCGCAACGTTACATTATTAACCCTTCAGATACCGTCAATTAGAGACACAATAGTAAGACAATAGATGCGCGGCCACCGGGTGTCGCTTGGGGATTCATGAATTAAACAATGAAATAATATTACAATGTAAAGGAATGTCCATTCAAAACAAAACGTTTATCAAATAATAATGTCATAAGAATTGCAACGTTTGCCTGCAATTGAAACAATTTTAAACATACTTTCAGCTTTCGCCTAAAGATATTTCAATCTACAGTGGAGCCAGGTCCAATATTTTGTAAGCATCACATGCAAACTACGCGCATCGCGACAGATGTTTGAGAAGATTAGCCAATTATAATGACCGCTGCGTTTCATAATTTGAATTGATAACAAACGAGACGTGAGGCGAGTCCCATCGGACGACGCGTCCGCGGTCAGAAAGCGAAACGCACGCGAGATCCACAATATTTCATTACATTTAACGCATAACAGTAAACAGAATACGTTTTTTATGAAATGTCAAACACGACATATAAATATAGTTTTAATGAATCAGGTGGAAAATCTGCCAGTTTGATGGTTCAAAACAGGGCGTATACGTATACTACTACTGATGCCAATAATAATAGTCATTTCGGTCTATTAATCAGTCTGATCGCTTCTGTTGATGTCTAATCATAAATTTCCATGAATAAAAAGGTGGTCATGCTTTGATAATAACTTCAATGAATGGTTGCAATATATTACGTTATAGTAAACTTGAAATTATTGTCACCTCTATTACGTGTTTGTTTGTTACGTGAATTATGTCCGTGAAAACTGAATCGATTTCATTTTTTAATTCACATCTCGTATAATTAGCTCTTAATTACATAATTTTCTGTTTCGGTGACATTAGCCTTCGTAACATATCATTAACATTGTTAAAGAGAAATCAGAAGAAAATTATACAGAGATAGATTTATTACGTGATACCGTAGCATCTTTTTTTAACTGTTTGCGATCATGCATCACTTGAACTACTGATACATGCGTGAAAAACTTCAGAAAATAAAGTAAGAGCGACTAACCATCGATGAAATAATACGCAGTTTATTTCTATATTTTATTTTTGTAAAACATCGTGAATACTTACAAAAATTTAACAACAACCTCAACAGTTATAAAAACTTATCACAACAATAAAATTAGAATAAAATAATTATTTTAAGAACAATATTTACAATAAATTTAAGTCTACTTTTATAGACATGTAAACATACAAAGATGTATGTACAAAACCGTAATAAGTCTTAACAATATTTAAACCTTACACATAAAAAATAAATGCCAAATTTTAATAATACATCGTTTTAAGCAGTCCAATGAAATCGTTTCTTGAGTCTATAAAATTACTTACAGTAGATAAATTAAATATAACGACTTAAAAATAATTAAATACAATATAGAACATTGTACATCAGTTCAGAAAAATAAAGTAAATTATAAATTAGTTACATTCTAATACTCTACGTGGTAGCGTCTGCACCGGTGGTATCAGACTTTGACTCTGCAACCGGTGGTGGCGGTCGCAATAATATTGGTACGGACGTTTCTAAACTTTCAGTTTCAGCACCAGCTTCGAACAATGGCTCAGTCTTCATAATCCTAAGAACTTTTGGTTTGTTAACGCGCCGCCTGCGAGAATGCTTGTCTATTTTCATATGACTGCCCCTACCCATTGGTGAATGTGGAGGAGGAGGCTTCAACAAAGGATAAGGTTCATCTACGTCAGACTTGGGATATTTCCTATGGTAAGAATGACGTCCCGATAACAAATTAGGATGCCTATGCCTCTCATTTATTGATCTAGATCCTGAAATATAACGATTTTTAGTTCTACTGTCCTCGAAACTACTTGAAATAGCATCGTCACCCTGTCCTGTCAACTCTGATGAAGAACTGACTTCTCTTTCACTTACTGAATCGTCTTGTTCTATGACAGCACCTATGGGGTGATTACTTGATGCGTCAGCAATTGGTACAATGCTTTCTTCCTCTTCTTGACTTCTAGAGTATTTTACTCCCTGATAGGGAAATCTTCCATTATTGTATATGTCCATGTAAGAGCCACCCAGTGCACTAAGTCCATCGTTAATAGGCGCTAAGCCTGCAGTGTTTTCATTTTTTAGCAAAAACTGTAGCTGAGATAAATCGAATTTCATTGGTGCTGGTTTTGAATATTGGTCTCTCAGTGTCATCATTTGTGTATCGTCTACAGTGGGCTTTCCCTTTAACATTTCGGCAACTAATTTGAGATCTACATTAAATGGGTTTGCTACTTTAAAGCCATTGATTGTCGACAGTAAACTGCTATCTATTTCTGGTCTGTTCAGACTCATAGTCGGTTGTTTATTCAATAATAACTTATTAAGCAAACTGGCCGTGACGTCAAGCTGATGACTGCCAACATTCTGGTTGATTCTCATTGGTAGAGGTGTCGGTATACTCCCTTGATCAAAATTGATATTGTGTAACTTTAGAGCATCATTACCCATACCTTGGGTCAGTTTATATGGAATGTCATTGAATTTTAAAATGCTGGCAATGTCTGATGGTAGTTGATTTTGGTTCCTATTGTACCCTGACTGAGCATTTTGTGATTGTAAACTATCTTGATAGTTGTTGGACTGTTGAGATAAATAACTTCCAAGCCCTTGGGATCCTGAATAAGTTCCCGAACTATAACTAGGTTCCGGAGATGGAGTCTGTTTGCCATAAAAAGTCGACTCTATCTGTTTGAGATTATCAGGGCTCAGGTAGTCATCAGACTTCGTTTTGATGTTAAATCCGTAAAGAGAATTTTTGTCTTTATAAAATGAATCTGTTACAGGTCTTATGTACTGTCTGATATTTTGATCTAGTTGATCTTTTCCATAGTTGTTAGTAATGTATCGGCCGCTATTATCCAAACTGGTTCCTGACTTTGAGGGATCAGAATTGGCTACTACATTTGACACATCTATTGGTACGATATTTTTCAACGCCTTATCATGATCAAATGGTTGTTTTGGCTTGTTATCTAGATTTTCTCGAGGTGTGGAAAGATAATATGGAGATGCTGTTATAAGATCATTTTGTGTACTATACAAGTAAGGGTTGTTTGAATTATCAGTAAATTTATTTTTCTGTTTATCGTTATTGCCGTAATATCCACCTGCGTTGTTTATATCTGAGTTAACAATATTAGAAGATCCATAGTTATTGTTATTTCCATATAGTTGTTGCTGTTGTTGTTGTTGCTGCTGCTGCTGTTGTTGTTGTTGCTGTTGCTGTTGCTGCTGCTGCTGCTGCTGTTGCTGTTGCTGTTTCAGCCTCTCATGTGCTTTCGCAGCTGCTTTTGCAAATTCTTGGGCTTCAATAGCTTCAGTGCCTGATTTAGATACTTGGTCGTAATTATAGGGTTTACCAGTTTCCATGTGGAAATTCATTTGACTAACTGCCGGACTATCAGATTGCATACTTAGTTGGGAGTATCTTTGTGGATACCCAGGATTATATTCAATAAGAGGCTTTTTACCTGTTAGTTTCCATCCGAAATCGCCGTTGGAGTACAAATCTGCTTGACCTGTTTCGTGTTCCAGGTCTCTAGTACGAATTTTTAAATTGTTTAACATTTGGTTATCGGGCTGTACGTAATTAACAAATAGGTTATTTGCTGATGCCATACTCCCGATGCGATGTGTATCACTATTGATGTTATCAGAGTTTGAGTCTAACCTTGAATCTTGTTGGGAATTTTGGTACTGATAATTCTGATACTGGTTATATTGACTTTCTTGAAGGGATTTTGCTGCTGCGTTTATATTCGAGTTCATAGCATTTTGCCATGATTCTCGCAACTGGTCCTGGTAAGGTGAAGTAGTAGTTGTCGTTGAAGATGAGTACTCATTTTGATATTGTTGTTGGATATTGTTTGGGTACCTAACTCCGTTGCCAGCGTAATCATAATGGTCTATTTGCATTTTCTTATTTTGATCATTACTATCGTAACTCACGACATTATTACCGATGGTTGTCGTAACTCTATTATTGTAGTCCGGAGACACAGTTTGTATGACTGATAATGGGGACGATACATATGACTGTAGATTCGATGGACTAGAAAGGTATATTGGCGATGAGCTCGAGACATATGAACTTGACTGTGTTCCACTATATTGACCATTGTTCAATGGTGTAGACAAATACGATGGTAATGGAGACGCAGTACTCTGTACGCTATCTAAAAACGAATTAGGTGTGCTGTATTGATAGGGACTAGGACTAGACAAGTACGTTTGACCAAGTGACGCTTTAGGCTCTAACGGTATTTGATTGTTCTGTTGGTTGTTGTTATCGTAATTAGATGGAGAGACTGTCGAGTACTGGTACTGTGGCTGCGGTGTAGCTGTATACCCTAAGCTCGGAGCTGGGGTAGACATCTGTGATTGTTGGTAGTACTGATTTTCTGCTCTCAATTGCTGGAGAAATTCCTCCGGTGGTAAGGAGTACTGCACGGATGCATACTGGTTACTAGCCCCTGCGCCGCTGTCCTGTGATTCCGTATTCTCCGGCTGCTTCTCAGTTTCTTCAATTTGCTGCTGGAACGGGTTCTTGATTCTGTAAATCTTTCGGCTCCTCGAGTAATATGTTCTACCGTAGTTATTGACTTTATTGGGGTCATCATTGATGGTATATTGTACGCTGGGCGAACTTAAAGACTGGCTGTTTTGGTCTCTCTGTAGGATATTGTTGAAACCCGTGATAGTCTCAACTTGGCCATCATTGGAAGCCATCTGTTGGTAACGGAGAAGGTCTTGCTCGGCGAATCCATTTTGACAGCGGGTGGATTTGATCAGTTGTATTATGACTAGTAGCCGTATCTGGAAACAAAAAAAAGAACAACATTATTACCACTTTAATAAACCAACATCAAGACGAGCACGTAAAATAATAAACAGATATTATACAATACAGTTAATTCTTGTGCTGTATGATTTCCATTCAGCTTTGGCTATATTTAGCGATGGATGTGAACTGATACTTTTTATTTTGCAAACTTGATTTCTCATACAATATAAATAACGTAATTCGAAGCTCTGGCTCAAGGTATAGCATCCGGCACTTGATATTTATGAAGATAAGGGTACAATATTTCAATATTTTATATATTTTGTGTCATGTCTCTCCTATAACACTAACACTATTGTCCCATCAAACTCAAATTCTATTCTAAATTCGCACCACTCTTTAGAAGTATATTTGTTTAATTAGTCCACTTGCTAACAAGATGCGTTTCTCATTCAATCTCCTTTAACATCACCGTATGTACATATACGTACACCTTCACACATACGTAAATCAATTAATTAACCATTAAATTAAAACTAAGTTAAAGAAAAACTAACACTAACGAGTTTTAAGGTATTCGAAGCACCTGTTTAGAAATTACCATGTTGATGAGTGAACTATAGATTTAGAAAACTGTCAGCTTCTTCTAATAGTTCAGCATTTTTAGAAAGGCTAGTAGCTTTCGTTAAAGGACTTGCATACTGATGACTTTGTATCTGACCCATCCACTCTCGATCTTTACTAGTTCCTAACATGTTCTTCGAGTAGTTATTTTTAACTTTAACTTCTGCTGTCAAGATTATTTTCCCTTTCAACTACTGCTTGTCAGGGGTCAAACCGCCTACGGTAAGTTCTAGGCGGACCCACCAACTCCATAAACGATTTTAATTTGAGAAAACATTGACTAGTACTTTCACAAAACTAGTATTTTGAATTTCAATGTAAAGTCTTATCAGAAACCTGTTAATATCGTGTTATAGAATTGTTAATTTCACAAAGTTGCTAATACTGAGTTTAATCGTTAAGGAGTGTAAAATATGTATCTCGTGCAGTTGTCTTAAATTGTAATTATGACATGCCTAGAGAGGAGAAACTTGCGGCAATATTTGCATTAGTTGCATGTTAGAAACAACGACAGCAAATGTAATCATTCATTTGGTATCAAAAACCGTTGAAAACAACTCGTGAGCCGAGTACGACATGCCAGATAAATTTATGGAATGACGTTTCATGTTCAAATAGATATGCAATGATAAATCTTTCAATTTGCGCGCTTCTATGCTGGATAAACATCATTAAAATCATGCTATAAATTATTACATCAGCATACAGGTAATATGAGTTTGAACGTGGACAATTAATAGCCTGTACTACGATGAAGAGGAAGATGATGACTACGGATTATCATATTTGTCAAAAGATTTAATAAAATAAATGTGGAAATATTATAGTAATAGTTTAACGGAAGTTTTAGGGAATACTAAAGCTTTTTTTTTCATTCATATTGATAGCATCTCGCTTGTCTACTAACTCAGGTAAGCGATGATGAGGTTCTTATTTCCTGCAGTGTTACCACAAGCTACACGATCCATTTCACAACTATTAAAGGGATGGAGCTATGTAGGCTTTATAGCTCCACCCCGTTTTCTCTCTCACACGACTAAAATTTGAACGCATCTTGATAATGCTATGCTGTAATATTATTATCATTGAACTTAGACCAATATGATGAACATCAAAGTTATGGCTTATTTACGATGATTTTCAGTTCAGACACATTCCTAAATTACATATCTAGAATAAGAACATGCTTTGATCAGAAGTAATGAAATACACTCTATATTGATTGACACGGACTGACATTGTCAGACAGCGTGCGTGATGCGTACACCGTCTGCAACGTTCGATGACCGCGTGGTATGCCGGGCGATAGTGAGATGTAAGCCCGTGTGTCCTCAGCCGTGAATCGAATCGCTTTCCTACAGTCCGCGCGGATTCCTAATTATATTACTGCAGCTATTTATCTTTGTTCATCATTAGCTGGGAATCTAATTGAGCATGCAATCACAACAAATAAAATTTTAGGTTAGGTTAGTCTTTATGAGCTGATATTATACTGAAAGATAGTTCTTATAATAATATTAAATTAAACACCGGTAGCTTACCCAGCTCCCGATACCAGCGGACTACAATTTTTTAGCAAATAATAATTATTATACATAATAATCAGTAAGGACAGCAAAAGACTGAAAACAAAAGTAAAAAACTAAAACCAGACAACGACAAAAAAACGACGCTGAAAAAATATGAAACAAGATTTTCAGGATGCTGAAGTAAACAAGGTAAGTGGAAAAATAAGAACAGAACAAAGAGAAAAGCCGATATACCAACTGAAACACTTTAATAACGTGTGACTACGGCTTTTTTCTTTGTCAACGATAAGTTGTATGTACCTATAGATTTCAGTTTCTGTGAACTTGTGTCGTACAATACAGTTTGTTCTATTCTATTTTTTTTCTGCCGGGTGTTGGTTCCTTTGAAATTATTTTCTGCTGTCACTAGAGAGAAACCATTGGCAGAAACTAGTAATTTCATAATATCGCTGACTTTGACTGCTTATTAATAAAAATATAGAAAACCAGTTCTGTACATAAATATTTCGCAAGAATGATATATTTATATTTAAATAATTTTAAAATTTTAGAAATAATTATGATTCAAAATGTGACAAAATCAAAAGATTAAAAACCAGTTTTTTGGCTTCAGTAACTTCAGGCTCGCAAAAAGTGTTCTCACTCAGTGTTGCCTCAGATTGCGTCATTACGTTTTTCTTTCTTTCCTTTCTAGTTTTCTATCAAGAAAACTACTTTCAAATTCGAATCAACGTTTTTAAAAACAAATATACCAGTGTTTCCAAACTGTCGTCCGCGGGCCACTGGTGGTCCGCAAGAGAAAAAATTATGGCCCTTGAAAAATCGAAAACTTTCCAACTGAAAAGTAAAATTGATGCAATGTGATGTTATGATGATATAAGTATTTATCAGAAATATTGTGTTTTCTATGACAACAATAATATTGATTCATTTTTATTCGGTTAAGACACTCCTTAAAAGAAACATGACCAAAATGAAATAAAATAAAATTATTACATTAAATTAAACGTAATCAGAAATCGTAAATCAAACTAAATTAAACAAAATAATTGCAATCAAAGTAAAGTAAAAACAATCAAATTAAATTACACAAAAATACAATAAATACTCGATAATTATAAGTTTATAGAAAAGGTTCTACAAGTTTAGAATTTATGACATAAGTATTTTTATTGACGTCTTCTTTTGGAATTCTAGTCCACTCTCTGACAATTAAAAAAAAATGGTCTCTAGTTAAATATATTCTGTGGTTCCCAGACCTAAATCAATGAATAATTTAGCATCTTTATAACATCTACCTGTTATTTATCAAGAAAATCTTAAATAAAAATGTGTGTGAAAAAAGCTTTACATAAATAATGCGTGGCCTATTAAATTAAAATACCAAAAGTGAACTTGTAAAGAAACCACGCACAGTTTACACGCACATGTAATAAAAATGTAATTTCTAGGTATTTTAATTACGTTTGAAACGTAATACACTGTATCACAGAAAAAGTGGAAAGAGTAATGAACTAAATATTCCAACAAGTTAAGATAAATCTAATAAAAATATTAACATAACGAAGAACAGTATACATAAGAATATATATTTTATTATGTAACAGAATCAAAATCAAAAGCATTAATTCAAATAAACCACATTTAAATAGTCAAATATCGGTCGGTCAGTCAAAAAAAAAAAGTGAAACTAAATTACTCGTTCAAAAATGACGATTTCTATGGAGCAGAACATACAATAAAGTCTATGGCCACTCTTTTAAATCAAAGTTTTGATTTACATAATAATCTTGGTTACATATTTATTATTGCTTGTAACCTGCCTAATCCCATTGCTGAGCAAAGACTTATATGTAGCTGTTTTAATCAGCCTTTCAGCCTGTATCATCCTCCTAGTGAAAAAGTCTTCCCTATATGGCTTCCAGCTGTTTCAATTCAAAACTTTTTACAAGCTTTTATTTAGTTTCACCTGTCCCGATGTTTGTCTGTCATCAAATCTTGTAAATTAAATTTGACCCACTTCCCAGTTACCGATTGAGCTGAAATTTTGCATGCGAGTGTAAATCAGATGACAATGCAAAATTATTATAACAAGGAGCCCGGGGTCCGGTCGTTGATCTAATGATGAAACCGGAAGGTGGCTATAGGAACTTGGTAGTTAAACGATACAACCCCGTCGAGCTTGGGTTCGTATGATTCGTCTTGACGAATATTAATTATATAGGTATAACGGGCTATAAAGCTTGCTTTGAAAAAAAAGATTTTCATTAAAAGCATGTTTTTTAAAGTAGTCTTACACCCAATAACTAATCACGCTCTAGGGCAGGGTTGGAGGGCGTGTCAGACTTTTACTGACTTAAATCATAACTCTTTCAGGTGCCCTGTGTATTTTAGGACCATAGATTTCCTTTTCAGAAATTCCTTTAGCTGTTAATTTTGTTGAGCTACCCAAACGACGATTTTCTGCTACTAGTGCCTCTAATGTGATTGAATAAATACATAACGACCTCCATTTAGCTATCATCATTTATTTATAAAGCTCACATTACAAAACTAGGCCCAAAGGAAACCGGCCCAGTGAAACGCGGAATTAGGAAACACAAAAATTATACCAAACCACTATTTCATATTCATATATCACTGTATAATAAATAAATTTATGAGAGCCTCACTATTCACTTCTACTTCGCACGTTTTGACGGTTTGATAAAACACCTAGAATTATTTATTAATTTAACTCTATAAGTTTAATAATAATTTGTATTACAGGCGCACAGATCGCGGGAATCTAAAGTATGCTAGATGCATATTATCGGCCGTTGTGACGACACTGAGAGAAGCAACGTTCAGCAGCGGACGTCTTTCAGCTGAAATGATGTTGTTAAGAGCACATAAACCTTTTGAAATAAATGCTCTAATTATGATGAAAATCATATCAAAATCCATTTCATAGGTTAGAAAACCTGGTAGCTCTCACAGAACACAGAATTCATTTTGATCATAATGTTTATCATTACATCTCAAAAAACCAAGTCTATAATACGTCTGTCAGTCTGTATAAATACAATAAACTCATTAAATACTCAACGGATTTTTATGAAATTTTCACCAATACACAGAGTGATATATGAAAAAGGTTTAGGTGTGGGAAAAAAAAATGATAATTTAACACTCGTGTGAAACTGGGGAGGGTCGCTATACTGATATAAACATAGAAGCTCAGCATTTGAATCCAATGATTTACGATAAAAGGAGTCGTGAACAGATTCACACAATAGAAAGTCGAGCTAGGAAGCTTTCAATTCGTGACCATTATGCATGCAAGACAGGATAATACTCGTCCGGGTGAAAGGGCAAGGAATAACTTAACAGTTAGGTACTCACACTTGCATCTGTGGGTGGGAACGGATAATATCTTAAATAGTTAATAGCTTGTAATAAAATTTTATAGATAAATAAATATATTTACAAGTGAAAGTAAGTACTTTATAATAAATATGCAAGGGCACTTAGTAATAAAGCTAAGGTGATAGAGGATTTCATAAAATTGAAAACATTATTCAATAAATAGTACTTGAATTTAGACAAAACCATTTCTTATATAAATAAATAAAATAAATCATAATGAAATTGGTAAATAATATACAATGTTTAACGTTAAATACGCAAAACCTCAGAAACCCCAAATGATTTTTAATTTAAAAGACCCAATACTGTGAAAAAAATAACATTAAAAAAAAATTAAAAGGTTTTATGTGCAGTTTTACTTTGTTTAAAATTAGTATCTGCATTAAAATAAGAACTTTTATTATCCTGTGTATAAGAAAATTTTATTGGACTACAACCATTTATGTTTGTTTACCTATTTCGTCGGGTTTGCGCACGTGATGGCTTGACCTATTCATAAATAGACAGGGTGACATTTTAATGAAGATTTTTTTGAAAAATGTAACCTATATTAAAAAGTGATTTAATTGATTCTGCTCTTATTCTGAACAAACTATTTTCAGGTTTTGCACATTTAACGTTACATGTTGTATATGTTGTAGTGTGTAACTCTTGTAAAGAGACTTTTCCTAGTGAATGTCAGTGATCATTTTACCCGGTATATTTACTACTAATGTAAAATCCTGAAATTCGATCATGGTTCAACACAGATTAGCCAAGTATGCTTCAGATATCATAAAGCACAAGTGCACAAAAACGGTGGTGGAGATCAGCCAACTATGTGTCATATTGTATCTATGATATTTGCTCAAGGTGATAGGTGCACAAATGTATGCACAAAATACTTGTGCACTCTCTGTTCTTTTAGTCTGTTGAGACGGTAAGCTGACACAATCGGGAAGAAATTAGGCGCAGCACTTTTCCATACTTTCCGAGTCACAGATAAGTCACACTCACCAACTTAAAACTCCGGACTGCTAAGTACAAAGTAATTTTTAATAGAAAAACTCAATAGTACTGTTTGTTCGACCCGATAATCGAACACAGGACCCCAACAGACCACGACGTGTTTATTTTATTTATTTTATTTTATTTTGTTTGGGTGGCTTACAGCTAACAATACAAGATACATTAGAAATACATTAGTCTCTTTGATTTTAAACCACTATTATCATTTAGCAATATCTTAAATGTAATATAGTCTCATAAAAAATGTAACAGTTTACAAACACATCTTTACAGCTCTATGCTTGCCCATTTGTAACTCAATATTCTTTCAACTTTCCGTGATATCGCTTCATAAATCCAGTTCGCTGTCTCAAAACATTATAATATCTTAGATCTACATAAAGATACACTGTCTCATGTTCAAACACCATTAGACTAACTTAATCCCCTGTAATTTCTTATGTTAAACTCAATGCAATTGATTGCTCCTCTTAAGTTGTGACCCTAAGGTCGGCGCTAAGTGATGCCAATTGCCTTTCAATCGTGATACAGTCAGATTTACCGTCATGCTGACATGTCTACTATGTTTTTAACATACTCGTTTGGTTTTATGTTCTGCTTTGCTCATTGAAACCTGTCGTAGGACAGATTTTATGTCATAATAAATACTGTTCTTTGGTGACGTAAATTGTAATGGGATATATCGTTAAAAGTATCTTGCTTGAGGCTAACAAACTTTATTTACTTATAGAGTTAACTACGCAGTTTACAGGAAGTGTAGAATGGTTAAGTGTTTTAGAAAGTAGGTAGTATTAAAACAATGTAGGTACGAGTAAAATGCTGAGAAAATAAAAACCTGAATGGGCTTGTCTCTGCATTTACTTCCTGTAACGTAGAAAAGGAAGAGACAAACCTAATAACTATAATTTTTCTATCTTAATCATTTTAGATGAAAAAAATCCACTGCTGAATATAGCCTCCTCCAAGTATCACCACATTGACCGATCTTGTGCACCTCACATACATCGGCTTTCCGCCGTCCTCACCAGGTCTTTGGTCCATATTGTAGGAGATCTTGCAACACTGTATATTTCGGTTTCAGATAACATATTTATTATTATGTTTTGGTAATTGGTATAATATTGATTGCCTGGTCATTGTCACACCGTCCTCACATACATATTAATGTAGTAATATGAAAATGTTGTAAAACCAATATTTATTTAAACGAGTAACCACGAAGTTTCTTGCCGGTTTTCTGCATAGGGAACGATCCAACTAGAACCGTGCAATAACTTCTGACGTTTTATAACTGTCCATATAGACATATGTGATCATCATCATCGTTTCAGCCGAAAGACGTCAATTGTAGGACATAGGCTTCTCCCAAGTGTCGTTTCGCATCCATCGAATTTTTAATACCTTCACCATCCATCGGCCTATGTGATATAAAAAAAAATTGAATTTGAGTAAGTGCAGATAAAAAAAAAACTATCATTGCTTTCGCTTCAGTACAAGTTACAGACCAAGTTATTACACAACCAGCATAACAGTACAGCAATTAGTAAGCGAAACCTAGCATAAACAACGTCCCAAGCTCCATAAGTAAGGGCTTCGCTAGATAAACGAACGTCAAAGGTCGCGAAGACATCGACTGGGATGTTCGATGTTCACCGTTTCTCTGCCCTTACCGGTCACGCGTTTCACCCAGTGTGGCCAGGGAAAGTGCGCTTCTGAACATGCCATGTCGCTTTTAGCACTAACTACCTGTTCAAACAGGCTGCGAGGCCTTTGACGTAGTGTGGGAACATAGACAGGGAAATTGATTGCCGCGAAATGTTAGTGAAATGAAAGCGCAAGTTGGGATAGCCAATGATTTGATACGCTTGCGTTTTAGACGTAATTGTTTTGAGTGGCGTGGAATTGGCGAGGTGTTATGGTGAATGGAATCGGACAGTTGTTTGGTTGTGTTTAGTAAGGCTTCTCTAGCATGAACATGAATTTCTTAGATATTATTTTATTTATTTACTACCTTTTGCCTGTGGCTTCACCCGCGTATATAAAATATAGCCTATGGCAGGAATAAAACAGCTTTCTATCGGTTAAAAATTTTTAGCAATCGGACCAGTACTTTCAGAGATTATTCGTACAGACAAAAAAACATGAAAACAAAACTTTACCTCTTTATAATATTAATGTAGAAGTATAGATTCCAAACAAAATTGGATCACAGAAATACATTAAACTAATAAAACTATAAACAAGACTAACGAATTGCATTTGAATTAAAAAAATATATTCAAAGATACACGATACAAAAAATAAATAATTTAAAATAACAGGTATCTTAAAATTAGTAACTGCAGGAACCTTGGAACAGTGGTTCACTACTGATACACGTACTGAGACACGTTCCGCAAAAGCTATATTGGTGTTACATAGATATTTTAATATCATAATTTCATGGCATCTTGGTCTGTCACTACTCAAGAAACCTACCTATTTGCTCTCTCAATTTACTCGTAGATGATCGGTTTAGTTCTTTTTTAGGATTGTATACTTCTATCAAAATCAATATGTTGGAGTGCACAATTACTTGTCAATGAGGAGAAAATTGACCTGTCATACAAAACCATGTGTAGACAATAAATTGATTTAACTTTTTATATACACACTAGCCGCCCTGGTAGAACGTAGAACCTAAAAGCCAGTTTTGCACTGCAATCGCGTTCTTAATCATTTATGATTAAGAAGTCGATTGCAGCGCCACCTACCGAGTCCAATTGTATTTTCAAACTATCCATGAATCCATTTTAATATAAGTACAGGTACAGACAAAAAATTACAATAATAATGAAATGAATAACGTCACAAAGAAAATCAGTCAAGCCGTTTAGGAGTTAAAAGACAAACACACGTACAGAAGAATTATAAATATAAAGATAACTAATGTTTTATTTATATACCTGTCTTGTACTGAAGTCACATACATCACATTGAAAGTTCACATGCGTTTTCTTACGCACATTACAATAAACATCAGAGCTACATGGCTCCACAATTTGCTACAACATACACCGTTACGCGCCATATTGGGTAAGGTTAGTTGGGTGAGTACGTGTTAACAGTAAATTTATTCTCCGTAGACATTTCACGATTTAACCATTTTATTTCTTGATTTTGCGGTACATCTGTTGATACTTCTGTTTAAAAATACATCAACAAAAAATGTGAAAGGCCTTTTTGCAAATGCTAAAAAACTTTCTAAAGACTTTAAAACAATAATTTTGTCCATTGGTTTTAGAAAATACGAATGATAATATGTTTGGTATGGCGGTGTACGGTCCTCATTTCGTCCATCAGCGATGAGATACGGTGATCGACTAGACTACTAGTCTTCAAACAAAATACAGATCAATATAATTTATTCGAATTGGTTTATTAACGCGTTTACATTAGTTTTTTATCTGATTCTTTTTCTACTTCTACCAGCTGACTTGGCAAAAGTTGTTCTGTTGTTGAGGTTGTGTTGTTGGGGCAGGGTAGGAAGGTAAAAAATAGCCTATGACCTATTCTCAGATCTACAAAACATACACATAAAAATTGTGGAAAAAGTCCCTCCATTAGTCGTTACGGAGGGGTTTGATGACAAACACTGTAACACAAGATTTACATATATATGACTAGCTTCTCCTAGCGGCTTTGCCTGCGTTTCTATGTCACTCGATGATAACACAGCATTCTATTGATGTGAGAATTTTCATAATAGATCCAGTAAATTTTGAGTCCATTACAAACAAAAATACAAATCTTTCTTCTTTATATTTATTAGTGTAGATTGACCAAAGTTACGTTAAATCACTCTACTAAAATGATTGACTATCTAAGTTGAAACTAAAATCACTAACCCAGATTTATTTTGTACCCAAATGTAGATCTATTACAAAACAAAACTGAGTTAATAGGACCAATATAATTAAATTACCATATCTCAAACACGTTTAAAGGTTTAGGGTCTTCGACGGCCACTGGTGACGTAATATCCGGAACATTTTCTATGGTTTATGGCTCCAAAGTGGGACATCACTCTAAACGGGACCAAACATTATGTAACTCTGATAATATCGGAGAAAGTGAGCAAGAGCTAAGGATTTATTGTTTAGACGTAAAACTGATGGAGGCTTTCGTTATTACACCTTGAGGCGGTGGAATCATTGTTGTTGTAATGTAGCCTGTGTTTTAGTTTCTTCGTTTATAGTATTTACGTCAGTCTGAAAGTGAGCAGTGAAAATATATTTCTTAAAAATGAAAACTATATTTCTTAAAAATGAAAATATATTTCTTAAAATTTAAATGTATACTAATAAATGTATATTACTAAATGTGACTGGCCTGCTGGTCTAGTAATTAGTGGCCCTGACTACTATGCCTCAGGTCGTGGGTTCGATTCCCACTCAGGAAAAATGTTTGTGTGTTGAGCATGATCATTTGTTCTGTATCATATGTACATATATGTATGTATTTAGAAATATATAAGTATGTTTATCAGTTGTCTAGTACTCATAACACAAGCTCTGCCTAGCTTGGGACTAGAAGGCGTCGTGTGATAGTAGTGGAATATTATTATTATTTATTATTGTTATGTTTACTACTACTGCCAGGCTAAAATGGGATTGGGCGGTTCATAATAGTCGCATGCACACTGGCCGTTGCCACAAAGTGGGTACGACATGACGGACGACGGCACCGAGATCGACCTGTGAGGAGGTGGCGGGACGACCCAGACACCTATCGCAAGACCTGGTTCGAAATAACTCAAGAAAAGAATAAGTGGAAGGAGTTGGGGGAGGCCTATACCCAGGAGTGGGAAAGTATAGGCTAATAAAAAAAAATCCCACTGTCTTTTTTTCTTTTTCACAAACGCAAGACAACACCTAAATATTATGGTTGGAAATTGAGCTTCTCTTCAAAAGACCATTCAAGACATTAATCTGCATGGTTATGATTTGACCATTACAAGTTTAAGAGACGAGTCGATCTCTGAGTTGGTATCAGTGTTTCTTCTGAGGGTAGTCTGCTATAAAACACCAGCCTTATCAAATTTAATTTGACTTGAGTCGTTCGTTAAGTGTTATTAATAATAACTTATTTGCAAAATAAATACATATTATTTATCATTATCATTATAATCACTATCCTCATAAAAATATTTAGGTGTTCATTGTGCTCAATTTTAAATCACTCTTCTGTGTGTTTGCACGTTACTTTTATAAACAACATCTACATCAATGACATATTTTTTATCATTGTGACATCTTCACTAACATCATTGAGCCTAATCTATTCGAGTTCGGTCACAGTTTTTTGGTTTTGAGTTCTTGAAAAGGCACAATTATGAAGAACTTATTGTTCTATTTTAAAATACTGTTATTGTTTCATTCGTAAAGCAGATTGAATCTTTTATAATTACACCATTAAACATAATCATAACTGTTGTGATACGATTGAAAGCGCATAAACATACTTTATACAATAGTTATTTTTTTATTGTTTGTTGAGAATTTTGATTGACAAAATCTCAGTTCATAAAATTTTTATGAAAAATTATATTTCGTTCCGTAGCTAAAGGGTAAAAGCTGGACCCTATTGCTGAGACACCACTGTCTGTCTGTCTGTCACCAGCTGTACCTACCTATCTCATTAATTGTAATAACTAGGTCGTCATAACTAACAGTTGAAATTTTCACAGATGACGATGTTTTTTTTTGTCGACGGGGAAAATCATCTTATGACAAAACCCGCTCTTGGGTGGAGCGGGAGATAGTGTCAGATTCTTACTGACTAAAAACCCTGCGCCGTTCCTTCTAGCCTTCTTACCGGGGCTCTAGTTTCCTTTCGGATAACCCCGATCCCGGTAGGCAAGTTGTACAGATAAAACAACGATGGTACGGTGGAACCGTTCCGTGCGAGTCCCACTAGCATTTGGCCGGTTTTCTTATAGACTCTTCTAATGCTATGGTTGCATCAAGTCGTAAACTTTTCTATGAATATCAATGAATGCCACTGAACTCATAATCACAAAAAAATAATGAATTTCCAAAATATTGTAATAAATAAAATGTAGTATTGCATTAGACGTCGCAGTTACTTATGGAAATCTCTGAAAGATTCCTAAACATAGGGTGCAGAACTGCTGGGAGTAGATACTGAAGATATGACATTAGATATTTATTTCCGAATAATTGGTTTAAAGTTTAAGCAAAGCCAGGCTTGTGTCGACGGCACTTTGTATTCCATGGACATCTCAAATATAAATCAGCAGAATTGAAGTGCCTTCGTTCCAAGGCCCTGGTCCACTTTCGCAGAACCCATGACAAGAGAACCGTTCAGTAGTAGTGTCCTCTGGGTGGTCCACACACTGGTGCAACCTGGATGTTTCTTCCTAGCTAACCTACCACCTAAAAGTATTCTGGCAAAAAAAGCTGAATTGGCAACTAGCAAAGATGCAGGGGAAAACAAATACTTGAGTTATAAGATCAATACTGATTTACATAATAACCATTCAAAACCCCAAGCATATAGAGAATGTATCCAAGAATGTAAATAAGAAGTTCTTCATAAAGTATGCTGTAAACATCGAAAATAAGCAAACCTTTTCATTATTCCCTATATACATACACCTACTTACATGTGTGGGCTGAAAGGATAAAACACATACAATTAAACAACAATTTCAAAGCTAATCCTATCACGTTAACATCAATCTCGTTCGCACTTCTCATCACCATAATTGCAATTAAATATCTCACAATTGAACAGCAATCAGAACACTTATCAAATGTCAAGTTTCACTGATAGTTAGCATCAATCAGTAAGTTGCCAATGAAGGGTGATTACAGGAATATGATCAGCCGCCGTAACGGAGAAGGATCAATGACCATATCGATCCGTCATCGACTATGATGCTTAAGGCTATAATCCTATGATAATGTGGTCGATGAACTGTTGTAATTGATGCTTGATGTGAACATTGCCTTTTGTGCGATATTGAGTTTTATGTGTTTACTTCTGGTGGTATGAAAGACGCAAATAACTATTGGATGCTATTTTTTTTTTGAATTGTTTGAAACTTCCTACGTTACGTTTATTTTATGCGAATCATTATTACAATCCACTTAGAATAAAAGTAATCGGAGTCTTTAATGCATACTATATTTTTTCTTTTCAGAAATTATTTTAACAATTTCATATGTAACAAGACTTATCTATGTGAGGGTAGATTTATATTAGTGACACTAGAGTGAACAGTCCATGGATGAGTCTTGTTGTAGTCGAGTGTCATTTGTGTCATTTTCGAATAATTCAATGTCACTGTCAAGTTGTCAAATCATTATTGTGAGTTTAACAAGTCGCCGACATGAGGCAGTCTTGAACGAGGCACCGTTGCGATAAGTTTAAGGTTAGTAAAATAATGTTAATATGTACTGAAGTGTGTTTGCTATGGATAATAAATATTGTTATTGCGTTGATTTATCTATCGTTTTAATTCTATGATTCCCCTTTCTGAGGTAAATTACATCTCAGAAGTGGGATACGCGAGACATTTTGTTTCGTGGTGAACCACCCCACGAGCTCGACCGCTGATATAGATTCACATTCGTTATAAATTGAAAATCAACGCAATTACAAGAAGAAAAATAAGAATGTGTGTGGTTTGATATAATATGATAACGTTTTGAATACCGATTTGGCCGATTGAAGCGGATGCGGTTAACGGTTTCTTTTGAAAAAAAAACCGTTGAACGTAGTTCCGATGGACATAAATTTAAACTAATAGATAAACATTTCATTGAAATATCAGTTTGAATAAGTAATCAAATATGATTATCGTCAAGAAATGATAAAAACCCCATTAAATCATCAAAAGTTTTCGTGATGAAAACAGATTAAAAAAAAAAAAAAATATCAAGTGGCGAATTATTTTCTTTTATTTTGTTGAGATACCTACTTTACAATAAAAATACAAGTTTTAAAGAGAACTATAGTGAGTACAATGTCTTAATTATAGATTAACGAGTAAATAATTATAAATTATGTTGAAATACCTACGTTAAAATTTTATATTAGTGACTTTGTTTTGCAAGATTTTTACATCATACATTAACAAAAGTGTCATAAGTTTCAGGAAAATGAGCGACAAAGGACTCGATCCTGACTATCGACGCAACAGCAACCATTCTTGCAACTATGAGAGGCGAGAATTAGAGGAAAAAGAGAAGCGAGGTCGTAGCCGCAGTCGCAGTGGCCGCGGTGATGGCCAACAACGGACACAAGAAGCACGAGGGCGCAGTCCAGCTCGTGACCGACGGCACAGCAGCGCAACACATCGTCAGCTGAGAAGCCGAAGCATAAGCAGCACGCGGACGCTGCTCGAGCAGGAACGTGAGCTGTCCAGGGAGAGGGAAAAATTAAAAATCCTCGAAAACCAGGTACGGAAAGAACGGGAAAGATTAACTGAACGGAATAGATCACGTAGACGTTTAGAGACGCTTGAGCCTGGCCCAAGCCGTCGTGGGCAGACGAACGCTAGCCATAAAAATTCACATCAGAGCCGTTCCTTAATCACTCCCGCGAAACGCATGACCAGTGATGAACCTCACGAGACACACGACAATAAGAAAACTAAATTTATGACTACGGACCTGTTTGAGAATTTGTTCTTAAAACTTTTTGAACATAAGGCAGGGGATCGTGAATCGTTTTCCAGCTCAACTTTGAACAACGTTATTCCTGACTTCGACCCTATGTCGAAGGAACAAACTATCAATATATGGCTCGATAAAGTGGATGAATGTTCCGAGATTTATAATTGGAACGATAAGCAAACGGTTCACTATGCCCTGCCTAAACTCACCGGACTGGCTAAGACATGGTTCCAGGGTCTGCCCTCTATCAAGCATAGTTGGCTTGAATGGAAGTCGATGCTTAAGGAATCTTTTCCTGCAACGGAAAATTATGCAGAACTATTGACAGATATGCTTAATAGACGGGTACGCTCTGGAGAATCTTATGAACTCTATTATTTTGGGAAAATTAATTTACTGAACAGATGTAAAATATTTGGAAAGCAAGCAGTGGATTGTTTACTTTATGGGGTCGAAGACAGGGGAGTTCGTGTAGGTGCCCAAGCAGCAAAATTTGATAAACCAGAAGATGTACTTGAATTCTTTAAAACAATTAAATTTCATAGTAGAAGTCAGTCAGATTTTAACAAAGATTTTAATAAGGATAAGCGCCCTGCTCCTACATCAGTAAGCAATAACTCGGTTAAGAATACAGATAATAATACGACTTCAAATAAAAATACTGGTGTACGAGGGTCAATTAAGTGCTTTAACTGTCAGAGTATCGGACATCCCAGTTTTAAGTGCCCTAAACCAATAGTCAAGTGCAATAGCTGTCATTTTATGGGACACGACAGTTCTAACTGCCCTAGATTAAAAGATCAAAAGAATACTTCGAAGGATAAAGAAGTCCTTGAAGTTTCTTATGCTGAAAATAGTAACGACAAGTACAAAGTAATGATAAATATCAACGGAATTAGTACAGTGTGCCAGTTGGATTTAGGTAGTGAGGCAACATTAATACGTAAAAACAATGCTTTACGATTAGGATTGAATTGGGAAAGCGTTGATGGTCCATATTTAAGAGGATTAGGGAACATACCATACTTACCACTAGGGCGGACTTTAGTGAATATAGATGTGCAAGGTATCTCGGAAAGCGATGTCGAAGTGTTTATCGTAGATGACCACCTAATTAATTATGATGTTTTGCTTGGACATACTTTTACTGAACGACCTACACTTAAAATAATTAAAACTCCAACAGATGTAATATTTGAGCGGGTAGGACAAGATATCCATTCCAAATTACATCTTTGTACAACTTGTGATGTTACAGTGGATATCGGTGAGATGGTACCTGTCCCTGTAAGGTCAAATGTTGCTTATACCGGAAATATCTATGTAGGCGGGTCGGTAAGAGGCTGCGCGGGTCATGAGTACTATCTGTTACCAGGAGAATATGAAATCCATAATTCCGAATGTCATTTATTAGTTCAAAATATTGGTCCAAACCCAGTGTGTTTCAAAGAGAACACTCTCATGACACGCGCTCAGCTTGTAGGGTCGAGTCGTTTAGATTTACATGTTTTAAGTGTTGCAAATGATTTGAATAATCACGTCTCTGTCACCCCTAATTGCGGAAATCAGTTGTCGGAAAATCAAAACCGGCAATGCGTCAAATTGCTTGACAGATATAAGGGCTGCTTCTCTACCGGTATGCACGACTTGGGCTTCACCAATGTTACAGAAATGGAAATTCACCTCAAAGACTCTACCCCTGTCGTTTATAGGCCGTACCGGTTACCTTACTCTGAGCGTAAACTAGTTCAGGACATGGTCACTGATATGATCGAACATGGTATCGTGCGAGAGTCTAACTCCCCATATGCCAGCCCAATTGTCCTAGTCAAAAAGAAATCGGGCGAAAAGCGTCTCTGCGTTGACTATCGCGCCCTTAACAGTCGCACCAAAAGAGACCACTACCCCTTGCCGAGAATTGATGACCTGTTGGATCAACTCTCAGGTCAATCCGTGTTCACGTCACTCGATTTGGCCTCGGGCTATCATCAGATTGCTATAGCTGAGCAATCCAAAGAGAAAACTGCATTTGTCACACCCGACGGACAATATGAGTATAATCGTATGCCCTTCGGGTTGGCAAATGCCCCTGCAGTTTTCCAGAGAGCTATCCACAAGATCCTCAGTAAGACTAAAGTCGGATATATAGTTATATATATGGATGACATTCTGATACCGTCAAGAAATTTCGAGGAAGGACTGACACGCCTCGACGAAGTGCTAGCCCTTCTACGCGAGGCAGGGTTAACCCTTAAAATGGAAAAATGCCACTTCTTCCAAGAACGCATTAATTTCCTTGGATTCGAAGTGGACAAAGACGGTATCAGACCTGGGATCCAAAAAATTGAAGCGGTGTCCAAGTTTCCTGCACCTCAAAACCAACACGAGGTTAGGAGGTTTCTTGGACTCGCAAGTTTTTTTAGAAGGTTTGTGAAAGGATTTGCAATAATTGCTAGGCCCTTGACAAACCTTTTGAAAAAGGAGACGCCTTGGAGTTGGGGAAAAGTACAAATGGAATCATTTGACTCCATTAAAAAGCACCTAACCGAAAGACCTGTCCTGGCCTTGTACAACCCCAATGCTGAAACCCAATTGCACACCGACGCGAGCAAATTCGGGGTTGCAGGCATCTTATTGCAAAGGAAAGATTCCGATCCCTGGCGGCCAATAGCATATTTCAGTCGCCAAACGTCGGCCGAGGAGATGAAGTTGCACTCATTTGAGCTCGAGACGCTAGCAGTCGTTTGTTCTTTGAATAAATTCCGCACATACCTCATTGGTATGAAGTTCACTATCATAACCGACTGCAACGCGTTACGCTCTACTTTTACTAAGAGAGATCTAATACCTCGCATATCTAGGTGGTGGATCCAATTTTTGGAATTTGACTGCGATATCGAGTATCGTCCTGGTGAAAGAATGTCACACGTTGACGCACTCAGTAGGGGTCCAGTCTCAGTACCATCGGAAGATATTCACATTCTAGACATTATGTCGATTAGTACGGAGGACTGGATTTCTACGGTTCAGTCTTCTGACGAAGAAGTCAGACGTATTAAAGATGTTCTAGAAGACCCGGAAACCTCTAAGATAGCAGGTATCCATAAGGAATACATAATAAAAAACGGGCGAGTTTTTAGAACTGTAGGTGAGGGTGTTACCAGGTGGGTAGTCCCAAAAGGCGTGCGTTGGCAACTTCTGAAATCCAACCATGATGATGTAGGGCATTTCGGCTTTGAGAAAACATTGGACCGAATAAAATCACTCTTCTGGTTTCCGAAAATGCGAAAGTTCATAAAAAAATACGTAGCAGCATGCCTTGAGTGTGCTCACCACAAACTGCCTTCGGGAAGCAAAGAGGGATTGCTTCACCCAATTCCCAAAATAGAGATACCGTTCCACACTTTACATGCGGACCACCTGGGTCCGTTTCCCCGAAGTAAGCGAGGATACACATACATATTCGTGATAGTCGACGCCTTTACCAAGTATATTAGCATTTCACCGGTACGAAGCACAAAAACCAAAGAGAGTATAAAAGTATTGAAGACTCTCTTTAGTTACTTTGGCTCACCCTCGCGACTCATAACGGACAGAGGTACGAGCTTCACTAGCAAAAAGTTTAAGACGTTTGTGCTGTCAATCGGTGCAAAACACATCCTCAATTCTGTTGCCACACCGAGAGCAAATGGACAAGTCGAACGGTATAACCGGACGATTCTTGCATCCCTCGGATCCATGGCTCACGGTAAAAACAAAAATTGTTGGGACGAACTTCTGCCAGACATTCAGCTAGGACTTAACACTACAGTGCATGACGTAACAAGAAAAACACCTACTGAGCTATTGTTAGGTAGAACGGTGGCGAACCCGAACCAAGGCATATTGAATAACTTAATTGACGACATAGGGCAGAGTAGTAATCAAACTTTGGAAGAGATTAGGTCTGAAGCGAGTGAACGCATTAAAAGAAATCAGGAGACAAATAAAAATCGGTATGACAAACACAGGAAAAAGGCTACGAATTATAAGGAGGGCGATCTGGTTAGGATAGCGAGGGCAGTGGTATCGGCGCCGGGGCAATCTAAAAAGTTAGAATCGAAGTGTCAGGGTCCATACAGAATAAAGAAAATCCTACCAAACGATCGATTCCTCGTTGTAGACACCCCTTTAACTAGAAAAGGAGCAAAGTACGAATCAATTGTTGCTATTGACAAAATTTATCCGTGGTTGAGTTTTAATGCCCCTGCTTGCTCGTCCAGTGATGAAAATGACGATGAGAGTGAAATCAATTAAAATGAATTATTATATTGAATGTGATTTTTTGTATTATTTGATATGCAACTTAATAATATGTATCATGATTTAAAAATGATTTCGATGTACTAGCTAGATGCCATCTGGCATATGAATTGCTAGTCTTTTAGAGATGTTAAGTGAGGGCGCTTTGAGTCGGGCAGGATTGGCGTTATGATTCGCCGCCCAGGATTGGCTCAAAGCACCACTGCCGATGACGGAGTGACGGTGAAGGAAGTAGCCTAACTTCGCTCGGCAATAGATATGATTATGAATTAATGAGAATGTTTGAAAAGTCTGGTATACGAACTTACCAGTCTCTTAGAAATAAGTGAGGGTACTTGAGTCGGGCAGGATTGGCGATGGGATTCGTCGCCCAGGAGTGGCTCAAGTATCGCTGCCGAAGACGGAGTGATGGCGAAGGAAGTAGCCTAACTTCGCTCGGCAATAGATACAGTAGAATAATTGAGAATGTTTAAACCGGGCAGGATTGGCGTATGAACTCGCCGCCCATGAGTGGTTTAAGACATTGCGGCTGAAGCGGTATGATGGCGAAGGAAGTAGCTTTCACATCGCTTAAGCTATAAAATAAGCGAAAATATCCTATATATGATCTAATGACGTAAAAATCGATAGCAAAAATGATTAATTTAATGTTTTATTTTAATAATATTCAACCTATATGTACAGATTATTTTTGAAAGTATATATATGTAATTGTAATAAAGATTATGATTTGATAAATATCGCTTATGCAATGATATGAAACGAAGGGACTCGTTCTTGAAGGATGGCCGACTGTAACAAGACTTATCTATGTGAGGGTAGATTTATATTAGTGACACTAGAGTGAACAGTCCATGGATGAGTCTTGTTGTAGTCGAGTGTCATTTGTGTCATTTTCGAATAATTCAATGTCACTGTCAAGTTGTCAAATCATTATTGTGAGTTTAACAAGTCGCCGACATGAGGCAGTCTTGAACGAGGCACCGTTGCGATAAGTTTAAGGTTAGTAAAATAATGTTAATATGTACTGAAGTGTGTTTGCTATGGATAATAAATATTGTTATTGCGTTGATTTATCTATCGTTTTAATTCTATGATTCCCCTTTCTGAGGTAAATTACACATATAACAACAGATTTGTAATTTTTTTTTTTGTGTCAATGCAAAGACATAGCATTGACTTAGGATTAAAAGTTTAAATAAACTTTATATTAAAAAGAATAACTTACCTCTAGGTACGTTATTCTTATTTACAAATTAGGTATTTACTGGTTTTCTTTGTGTTTTGTATTTTCTGTAATATCTCAGTACCTACTTATAACCATAAAAGCTAATAAAAAAACGTGGTTTCATATTAAAAGTTCCAACGTAGAAACTATGCATTTCAAAGGGCAAGCAATGAAGCAATATCAAAGACTTTTTACTGACAAAAAGAACTCTGTTTTATTGGTTTATTAACTTTCGTTTTGGAAGTTCTGTTTGGGAAGACCAATTATTCGTGAGATAAAATTTCCCACGTAAAAGTGATTGTAACAAAAATAGACATCCCATTCATTTGCAGTTTTTAACGGATATAAATCATCAATATTGCATATTGTTTCCACGGTAGAATTCGTATTACAAAATAATGCGAGTTTTCTTAGATTTCATACAAAAATGTTTATAATATATACAGCGATATTACAGAAAATAGAAAATACAAAGAAATCAATAAATAACTTATTAACAAAAATGAATAACAGACCTTTAATATAAAGTTTATTTGAACTTATAATTCAAAGTCAATCCAAAGATGTAACATTTCAAAGAAACCCGTTTTAAAAAACGGCATTTTCATTTTCTTTGTTGTAGTCTTTAGATATATTGAAAAAAGCGTCTTTTTACTGTCGCATTTATTTGTAATGTTTGATAAATTATTAATTATTTTATTTACACTGTATATTTCAATTTCACGGATTATTCCAATCCATTAAATAAGATAGAAATTAATACCTGTAATAGGCATATTATACGAATTAATTACGTTCAAGCAATAACGTGTCACGGAGATGGATCTCAGTTAATTATATGAATCGCACGATATCATAAACTGACAAGCTATTAATTTGATTTCGTGCATAATTAACTCCCAACGATTTATAATGCGTGACGTGACACAAAGCATTTTTATTTTTCATTAAAAAAAAAAACAACAAGAGAAAGTAGATTATATTATCAAACCCGCGGCTTTGTTTGTTACTCTCCATTTTTTTTTTTTTTGTATATTCCGCATATTTTACAAGAAGTCATAAGTAAGTAAACAGAGTATATAGAATTATTCTCATAAAGAAAATATCCATGCTAAGTTATCATATCATTCTTCATCTTGGCGAGGCAGTTTTTCATTTGCTGTTAAAGTCTCTTCAAAATCTTTTTATACATTTTGGAGACTACGAGAAATGAAGCTCCGTTCCCGCGAGGTAATAAAAAGAAGCTAACATTAGACAAATCCCAGTGCAAGTCTTGTCTTTTGTTCAATTGTTACGAAGACGAATACCGTAGTCTTTCCTCCCCGTAACATTAGCTATCCTTCAATAAAAGTCCTTTCAAAATCAGTCTAACCGTACCGATCATCCAAAACAAACAAACAAGCATTTGAATAATTTTTAAGTTACGAATCCAATATACAATCATATGCATTTTCCTAAAAATTAATATTTTAATTGTACAAACTCTTCGATTTGGTTTATAATTTATGTTTGGTAACACATTATAACATGCTGAGATAAAAAAAAAAATGTTGATAATCAAAATATAAGCAATACCTTTGTACTCTTCTTTCTGTATTTGTTAATTTCATTTTTTAAGTGTTTGTGTGTACATTAATGAATAAATAAATAAATATATTTTTACATCAATAAATTAATATTAGAGCAAAGAGGTTTATTAGTTTAATTGCTTATTAAAAACTGATAAAGAAATAATCATTCGAAGTACTGATCCGATTATAAAAAAAACTTTCAGTATTGAAGTGACATTAGCACAAAGACGGTTTCTACGGCATAGACCAAGAGAGCAAAGTCACGGAAAAAAAGCTACTAACAAAAATTTTAATTTGGCACATCTCCATGTTTCCTAAAAAAATATATAAAAATGAAGCAGACTTAATGGCGTCTGTTTTCTATAAAAGTAACTATTGAGTAATAAGAGAAGATTAATTTTCTTAGAAGTGATTTAGAAATCAATGAGTTATGAAGTAAAACGTTACGTTAACCTCTCAATATGTCTTGGTAATGCGTCTTCGAGCTTCCTATGGGTTTTTCCTAAATGATGTTATGCAATTATGATGTAGTTTATAATATTGTAAACTATTCTTAACTTATGCAAGTTAAGTATATATTTAACTTGCATAAGTTAAACAAGTTCGAGTCTATTTTTGGTTTTTCAATCATAAAATTATTACTATTATATATAAAATAATTATTACTTATTTACAAAACTCGCTAACCATAGTAGCTAAGTTTAATTTGAAGGTTCTTCATTCGAAGTTATCTAAAAACAATTTAAATTTAGAATCGACAGATTCTAAATTTAAATTGTTTTTAGAATCGCTAATCACCATTACTTTACAATTTAATACAATATAGATTCCATCTTTTAAATTTTTATTAGAAATTCTCAGTTGCCAAAAATATAAAGTTCAATAACTATGTATGCATTTCCTCTCTTATTTAGTAACTTATCAAAGTTTAAAAAAGTAATTAGTTAAGAGAATATATATCAATATAACTTCATAATTTTTTATTAGAAATTCTCAATTGCCACAAAATATCAATTTTAATAACTAGGCATGCATTTACTGTTTTATTCAGTAACGTATCAAAGTTAAAAGAATAATAATTAGTAAAGAAAAGTGAATCTCACTTTCCTTTCTTCTCATTCAATATTTCTTCACGTAAATAACGGCATTGTTTGTAAATATATCTTATACCTATTGAGCCATTACACCAGCACTAAATTGTCATTATAATGAAAAGATCGACGCTTGCACAGAGCAATGCGTTACTAACGACATTAGCTGTCGTCATTTCTTTGCCTGTATCCACTTTCATCTCACCATTGTTCTATTGGAATGTTTATTTAGTAAGGAAAATATATTGTTGTTTGTGAGAAAAGATTTATTTTGAATAGTGTTTATATAGTAACTTTTTTTGTATACATAAATGAGCACAATTTTTTTTTTTTTAAATTAGGTAGTACAAATACTGAAAGGGCTTATTAAAATGGTCTTGTTATTACTTAAGCAAAATCTCAAATAATAATATTCATAAACAGCAAAATTATGAGCGATTTTTTTATATCCCAAAATGTCACTCAATTTATGGAAATATCTATATATATAAAAATCAATGCCACTTTTCGTTGTTATTTTATAACTCAAGAACGGGCTCACCTATCCAAACCAAATTTTTAGGCTTTGTTCGGACTATTTAGTAGATGGTTTATGTGAAGTTTGGTAGGGTAGAGTAGGGTAGAGTAGTGTAGAGTAGGGTAAAGTAGTGTAGTGAAGTGTAGTGTAGAGTAGTGTAGAGTAGGGTAGAGTAGTGTAGTGTAGAGTAGAGTAGTGTAGGGTATAGTAGGGTAGATTAGGGTAGAGTAGGGAAGAGCGGGAGCGAAGCCGTGCGGGCAAAAGCTAGTTGAATATGAATATAAATTAAAAACACTGCGTGTAAGTATTATCTAGTAGCAATTGTTATGAATGTGTGAATTATGAATTTACCAATTATGAAAATTTTTCTAAAGGTACGAGTACTAAAAACCTATTATCCATAGGCACAAAAATTAACAAATATTGATTGGTATATATTACTTCTAAACGTATCCATATTTTGCTATTATCTGTATGCCACTTATTTTGGCAGATCACAGAAACACTTAATTTTTGTAACACCTTTATTGTGTTGTATGTACAAATGAAAGTTATTTGATTACATTTGGGTCATAAATACTTGTGGTGTTCTTACATTATAAATGGCTAAGGCATTAAGTCCGCCTTTGTACTGTTTTAGTGTATAAAGTTCTAATAAATAAATAAATTATAGCAGATTTGTTTTATGTCTCTAGCCCATAAAAAAACACTTTATTTATTTATTAAAAGTATTAAAATAATAAGTACAAATAGAAGAGCTAAAAATTACTGTTAATATTAAAATAAATTACATCCAGCAGATCTGCTATAGAGGAGTTGGGTGACTCAATAATTTAAAAGTATTTTTAAAAGGTTCAATTGAATTAGAATATACTTTGAGTTCAATCGATATTTAAAATATCAAGAAATGCTACCAACATTTGGTTATATTTATAAACTGCCTCTGTCCAGATGTTTTGTTTTGCGTAAAAAATAATTTGTATAAATTATACAGAATTAGCCGACTTTTGGGCGTTACGGACATTAATGGACTACTTAATGAAATAGAAATGATTTATTACTACTGCTATTACTTACTTAAATAAAATTGTCTTTGCATCTAGTTTTTTTTTTTTTGTTATCAAAAAATGCAAAAAGTTTAAAATATGTACTGACACTTTTCTTCACTTAAAATCAAAATAATTAAGTTAGATACTGGAACGTTTTGATTTTAACTGACAGCATAAGTTTTCACTCTTATTATAATAATTAAAGATTATATCAACAGCAATAAAATTAACAACTTACGGTTTGCAGTACGGTCATCATTTTCACGTGTATCAGAAGACACCAAAATCAACACAGTTCTGTTCAACACAACATAGTTTATTCACTGACACCGTAGTCCAATTCCTGTATTTACCTAACTGACGGTTAAGGGTTGGTTGTTCAAACGAGGGTTTAATACGGCCGTGTGTTGATTGCAGCCGTGGTGAAGTGAAGTTCAAGGCTAGGCAGAGTTAGGTTTATATACGAGGGTGCCGGAGCGTGGCGTTGTGTGTGTGTGAGTGTGCAACGATGCAGTGGGTGCATAGACGGGAGCAGTGCTAGACGCACACAGGGGTATGACAGCGGTTCTCAAACAGTTTTGATGCTTCATGTCAAAAGCGAAATGACAAGTGGTCGCGAAATGTCAAAGGCACATAAAGTCAAATGAGCATGTCTAAAACCCAGAAATTCATTTTGTATGGTTACGGTGTATTTAATTTTAATATTCATATATTTTTTTCTCTGTGAAAACAAACACTATGTATGTATGTTTTACTTTATGGGTTAGTACTGGGCTAACTCGTAAAGTAAAACCAAATCGAAATTTTTTAAGGCGACAGTGGCTGTCCTGTTGGATTTTCTTTAACAATGATATATACAAACTTACTTTTCCAATTTACTTTAACATTCGCTGGATTGTCAACGTCGGCTTGCCACAATTTTTTTTCCTTATAAATAAACCAGACCCAGACCTGGAACAATAATAATTATCTGTAAGGTAAACCAATATTCTTATTTGTTCAGTGCGGGGATCGAACTCAAGACACGTTGTGCAGCAGCCAATCTCTTAACCACTGCGCCAACCGTACCATTAGAATATAGAACAATACCGCTCATAAGCTTAGTAAATTGCCAGCTATAAAATTGATTATACACACAAAATTAAATAATGTCAAAACCTTTTGACATTATGCGCCTAACCAGTTTGTGCACCGCTGTCGTACCCTTGGTCAAACTGCGCCCTTTGATTTATGTAACAATTGTATGGTGATTTTGTTGTGACCAACCGGGAGCTTATCTCGTTTCAGAAAGTTTGTTAGGCAACATGTTTTCATATTTACTCGTAATTGGCAGGTTGGTTAGTACTTGAATAACTAGTAAACATTGAAATCGTTGTTGTTTTATTAAAGGTTTTCAAAGGTCGTCAAAACTTGGTTGCTCTTAGTGCTCCGCCCAAGTGAGGCACACGTCCGCCGTATACTCCACCGTGTACTTTTTTTTACGGTGGGCAAAAATCATCTAATGACAACCCCCGCTCTTGGGTGGAGCGGGAGATAGTGTCAGACTCTTACTGACTAAAAACCCACCCCGTTCCTTCTAACCTCTTCATACCGGGGCTCGAGTTTCCTTTCGGATAACCATGGCCCCAGTAGGCTTCGACCCACTGTGTATTCTGGCGCATGGCAGTCCGCACAATGGTGACACCCTCGGGCGTTTCTTCCGCCTGAATCTGGAACAGGAATTTCCCGAACTTACAATGTCCAGTGAGGACCTGCGTCATGCGGAAGATGAGGACGCCGCAGCGTCTCTCCAGCTCTGAAAGAGGAAACTTACTGTCATGATTGTAGCGTGCCCAAATAATCTACGTACAGTATACAACGTGTAACGTTAAATGCGCAAAATCTCAGACACCCCAAATGATTTTTAATTCGATTGACCTAATTATGTGAAAAAAAAATCATTAAAAAAAAAATTAAAGGTATTATGAGCAGATTTCGTTTGTTTAAAATTCATATCTGCATTGAAATAAGACCTTTTATTATCCCGTGTATGAGAAAATTTGATTGGATTACAACTATTTGTGTTTGTTTACCTATTACAGCGGGTTTGCGCACGTGATGGCTTGACCTATTCATAGACTGGTCGAAGTTTTTAATGAAGATTTTTTTGAAAAATGTAACCTATATTAAAAAGGGGTTTAATTGATTCTGCTCGTTATTCTGAACAAACTAATTTCAGGTTTTGTGCATTTAACGTTACACCTTGTATAAGTATATAAAAGAAGAAACTGACTGACTGACACATCAACGCACAGCTGAAACTACTAGGAATAGGACCGTGAAATATTGGACAAGGTTTCCTTTTATGACGTAGGCGAGCTGGATGGATTTCCCAAAATTCACACTCTACTGCAACTGAGACGAAACTGGGGTCCAAACTTTGTATGGAGAAACCTATTTTTACGCGGGTGAAGCTAGTACGTTGATAAACTAAAATAAAACAAATCATTATTTCAATATTTAGTAATTCATCGATATATTAATGGAAACTAATTTAATTTACATAATTTCTCAACGATATCTACATACTCTTAACACTGGGGTCAGCTAAAACTGTCGTCGTGTAAGTAATATGAATTTAGTTACCATTTTTCTGTCGGAGTCTCGGAGATGTCTGAGAAACGCATCCAAACCTAGTCGTAAGAACTCCACACCCCAAGAATAGGAATGTCAATGACCTCTATCCGTCAAATGTACTTGAAAAGGTTTGCAATTTATTTGAAACTAGCTTTTGCCCGCGCGGCTTCGCTCCCTCGCTCTCTACCCTACCCTACTCTACACTACTCTACCCTACTCTACACTACTCTACCCTACTCTACCCTACTCTACCCTACTCTACCCTACTCTACCCTACTATACCTAACTCTACCCTACTCTACCCTACTCTACCCTATTCTACCCTACTCTACCCTACTCTACCCTACTCTACCCTACTCTACCCTACTCTACCCTACTCTACCCTACTCTACCCTACTCTACCCTACTCTACCCTACTCTACCCTACTCTACCCTACTCTACCCTACTCTACCCTACTCTACCCTACTCTACCCTACTCTACCCTACTCTACCCTACTCTACCCTACTCTACCCTACTCTACCCTACTCTACCCTACTCTACCCTACTCTACCCTACTCTACCCTACTCTACCCTACTCTACCCTACTCTACCCTACTCTATCCTACTCTACCCTACTCTACCCTACTCTACCCTACTCTACCCTACCCTACCCTACCCTACCCTACCCTGCTCTACCCTACTCTACCCTACTCTACCCTACCCTACTCTACCCTACTCTACCCTACTCTACCCTACTCTACCCTACTCTACCCTACTCTACCCTACCCTACCCTACCCTACTCTACCCTACTCTACCCTACTCTACTCTACCCTACCCTACTCTACCCTACTCTACCCTACACTACCCTAATTTTTTTTTTTTTCCATAAGAACCTTCTCCTCACAATAACAATCACAACAAAAAAAAAACAGCCAAATCGGTCAAGCCGTTTTCATGCCAAGTCGTGACAACGGAAAACGGGGGTCATTTTTATAATATAGAGAAGATTTATTTGCGCATCAATAACGGTTTTTTTTACGTGGTTTAACTAAGTCTTAATTAAATCTAGGTATGTGAAGAATAAAATGTTCATGTTTAATCTAAATTAGCTAAATATAGATAAGTAGGTATTACTGGAGTCATAATTAGTTTATTAAAACTTTTTTCTTTCTTATTTTTATTGTTGGCAACATATTCATCCATTTGATCTTGATCCAATCGCCACAACTCAGATATTTCACAACAATGCACAGTGATGCAGAAATGAGTGGAATCGACGAACAGATTAATGCTATTTCTAAACACAAAAAAATCAAGCAAACTATGGTTTTATCTGTCAGTACCTTAGTTGCGATACCACCATCATGTATTATAATGAATCTCTGGCGAAATATTATAATTATATTAGTCTAAAGAACTTGTCACCATTTTTCATAGGGTCAATCAGAAGCTTACGATATGATATTTGTAAACTAGTGGATTTACATATTATCATTTAACCTGGTTTAATAATACGATCTTCTTTGTTCATCAAACTAAAGTTATCTAAGTCAATGACAGATAATTTTGAAAACATATGAATAAATAAAAATCTGTCAATCAATATGCAGCCTTTCAAACCCAAACTTAAACTGATTTTTTTAACTCTTTAAATGCTTTAAGTTCCACAGTGCGACATAAGTGTACTAATTACAGGTGATTAGCATTCAATGGGACGACGAAGAGAGGAAAGGTAATCGGTTGTCTTAGTATGGTCATGTGAAGAGGACGGATGTAGCGCATATTACTAAAAGAGTTTTGAGTATACATGTAGATGGATAGAGAGGGAGAGGAAGGCCGAAGAAAAGATGGATGAATTGTGTAAGGAGTGATATGAGAGAAAAGGGAGTTAGTGATAGTTTGACGGGTGACAGGACAGAATGGAAGAAAAAAACGTGTTGCGCTGACCGCAAGTAATATGAGATAAGGGCAGGAAGAAGAAGATTTATTCAACAACTAATTTAATAAATTAGAACAAAACTTTGAACAACACTGTGTATCTTCGCGGGCGTTAACATTTCCATGCCTAGGGCGCAACTAATCATCTTAAAGGGTACCTTTAACGTTTACTTATACGTTACGTAATTACGTCGTTTTACATCCTACGATACAGGTAGTCTTTATTAGCTGAAAAGTTCAACATTCAGTTTCGTAAAGGAATCCTTTTCCACAACCGAAAGTTCAAGATCAACCACTAACCTATTTTTGCCGATGTTAATGCACAGCTAGTTTATTTACCCTTGTTTTCAACAGAAACTATAATAGATATAAAATATCAAATAAATTGGATAAACTAATGCGCTTCGCCATCAACGATTGCATCACTGCTTACAATCAGATGAGATATCATTCAAGCATTAGTTTATATCATTAAAAATTGGTTCATGAACAACAACAATAGTAGTTAAGTCGTCGATTAAGCTCTTAGAGCCTGCGCTCACTTGAGACAAGATGTCTTTTTTTTTTTTTTCTTTGACAGACTAGTCTGAGACGTCTAAGACAACAGTTTTGTTTACGACACGGGGCGCTAGGACTGTTGATAAAATATCGATAAGTATATAAAACTGTTCTGTCAAGTTTTGTCACAAAGAAACTATACGAGGTCTATTCAGCGCCCACGCAGCGTTTTGGAAGCAGTCACGCAGCGTCTTCAAGACACTAACAACTACGCCAGGTCTACGCCAAAGCTTCAAAGAGCAGTCAGCAACATTAATAGAGCCTGCTATGGCTGATGAACGCGCTGAAACACAAAAGGCAAAACAAAAAGAACATAGCTGAGTTTTAGTTTGTTTAAGTCTGACACTCCGTCTTTCTGCACCCAGAGCTAAGGGAGTTTGGACGATTTGCCACCTAAACAAAAAAAAAAAACTTTAGTTACTAACCTCACAGACTGTGCTACTTATTCAATTAACCGTCAAATAAAATGCTGGAAAAAATCTTATGTTATCGCACTCAGTACGCGATGTCGCGATGATAATAAATATAATAATAATAATATTTTTTGGAAACAATAAATAATAATTATTATTATATTATTATAATTCCAGCTCTGAGAAGAGCTATATAGAATGTTAGTCTTTTACTGACTAAATCAACCTTATTTTTTGAGCTGGGAAATAATCTAATGACTTCTCCTGCTCTAAGATAGAGCGAGATGATGCTGATTATTCGATAGTTTGCCACCGAAAAAATTAGGCTTACACGTAACATCTCAAATGATTTTTGTTTGCAACAAATTGCAGTTATATCTTTTAGTCATCTATAGGCCCACAGAGCAGAAGAATGTATGATTCCTGTGTTCTGTGTATAGGCCCATGATGATTATGTTTTTGTTAGTGTTATGTATTGTTTAGTATGTATGTAAATACACCGTAAATACAGTCCGTACACCAAGAACTAACTGTGTATCTTTTTCCTTTTCTCTATAAAATCCATCTTATGGTTTTCTGTATAAAAATATCTTTTAGTGATAAGACCGCCTATTGTACACTTTTTTTTTATGTTTGTTCTGTATATTTGTTTCTGTGGCGTACAATAAAGAATATAACAAGCTTTTAACGAAAATATTTTTTTCATAGGAAGCTTTTATACCTATATAATTAATACTCGTCAACACGAATCATATGAGCCCAAACTCGATGGAGTTGTGTCATTAAACTACTAAGTTCCTATAGCCACTTCCAGTTCCATCATCAGATCAGCTCCATGTCATAATAATTTTGCATTGTCATCTGATTTACACATGCATGAAAAATTTCAGCTCAATCGGTAACCGGGAAGTGGGTTAAATTTAATTTACAAGATTTGATGACAGACAAACATCGAGACAGGTGAAACTAAATAAAAGCTTGTAATAAAAAACATTTTTTTTTTTTTGCTTTTGTGATTTATATTGGGCTGACCGTACCACTCTCTAAGTTGCCTCACCTAAAAAGTCGTGCAGTTTAAAGAGACCCGTCAAGTTTCCTATCGCGCTCCATAACTTCCCAGTACATAAGTTAACAAAGCTATCGGCACATCTAGAAAGGGAAACTATTGTTTATTAGTCCGATTCGACGATATAAGTCACACGTACTGTGTCATTGTAGTATTAAAAGTATAATTTTAGACCTGTTTCCTTCCTTTGGTCAAATTGTTGGAGTCTGTTTTTAAGTTGGAAATCATCAAATGAGTTCTAGGGGTTTTGCGAGAGAGAGTATCAGACTATTTCTGACTAGGTTCGCGGCCGGTTCCGCAAACTAACCACCTATGTAAAGAGTTCAATTCCTGATTTGAGTCCCAAAGTTTTTATCATTTCGCAAAAAAAAAAGACATCCACCACCACGCACTGGGCCCGCGTGGTGGATTACGGCCCATTCCCTCTTCTAGAGAGGAGGCTAGTGTTTCTTCAGTTGCCTTTATGCGAGAGCCACGGCAACTCTTGCGAACAATCTACAGTCCTAGCAGGCTTCGGCTCTAACTGACTCCGTCAATTTTGCTGACGTCTCTTAGTCTCTTTGAGGCGCGCGAGGAACAAAATGCGCCGTTAACCCGGGTTTGATGCTTCCAGATGGCTTGGTCCTTAGTGAACAGCTTGGTGTTTACTAGATGACTTGGTCTTTACTGGATGGCTTGGCCCTTACTGGACGGCTTGGTTCTTACTAAACGGCTTGGTTCTTACTGAATATCCTGGTCCTTACTAGACAACTTGGTCTTTACTTGACGGCTTGATCTTTACTGGATGGCTTGGTTGAGAATTCACTGACGAAATCACAGAACCAGCCCTAGTGGCAATGCTTTGTCCGGCAATAGACGTTTTCTGGTCAAAATCTTGTCCTTCAACCGAATATAAATCCAGAGCTCTGATCACTTGATCAATTAAGAGTTTCTGAAAATAAAAATACAGTAACACTTTATCCGATTTGGCAATTTAATCCAAAACCCCAAGCACAGTAGTCGCACCGATGACCATTTGATAAATGATCCTTTGTTGAGGAATTATCATTTTTTCTTTTTTATTAAAAGTAACGTTGGTACACACTAAAAATTACTCCTGTATCGTGGGTGCGTGTGAGTATGTACAAACTTGTGAAACTCACATATACAAAATACCCAGACTCCGAACAATTATCTGTAGGCCGTACATAATTTTTTTCCACCCAAGAATCCAACCTGCAACACTCAGCAGTTAGTCACTCTACCATTGCGCCAACCGTGTGTCGAATTGCAGCCCCGGACCGCAAAGGATAACTGAAGATATAAAAGTGGATTTTAGTTAGGAAAGCTGTGACTCTGTCTCACTATGCTCCACCTGAGCGGATTTAAGATATCATTTGATGATTTCCCACCTCAAAAAAAAAAACCAAAACCAAGCGCCTATCTAACACCAATACGCTCTTATACGCACAATCAAGCCTTATTTCGCCTTCTAAGCTGCCGGGTACTATATCCATACTAGACTTATCATACCTACTTATTACCGGCCGTCGAGAGCGATGTAAGTGCGAATTATCTCGAGGCTCAATTATCTGGTGTGCTTAACTAGATAACACTATAACTTGAATGCTTGCTCAAGTGATTGAAAATTGCTAGTTTCCCTTATATTTCCTACTATAAAGCCAACGCCTTGGTTTTGTATGGAACGCCTGCGCAAATATGTAGTTGTTTCTTCCGCCATGCGGCGTTGCTGTGTTCTGGTTTGTAGGTAATACGTGCCGTTTTTCTTGCGGTGGCGAATTATCAAAGATGGTCGAAAGGGAGTGTCGTCATTTCAGCCAAAAGACGTCCACTGTTAGACATAGGCTTCCCATAGTGTCGCTCAACGACCGGTCCTGTGCGTCTCGCATCCATCAGATTCCCGTGATCTTCACCAGAACATAGATCCACCTTGTGGGAGGCACTGGGCATTTTGTGCCTCTGCTATTGAGTTCCCATTATTAAGATGAAGTCGAGTTGAGAACCATCACGTTGTTTACACAATCTAAAAGCTTCGTTTTTATTATAATTTGGTGACGTATCATTTGGCTTGAAAAATGTCTACGAAATTGTAAAGCTGCCTTAAAATTCGTGGTTATTCTATGGAAAGTCAAAGTTAATCTTGTTATTATCAAAAAAAACTTAGCTCTACTTAAATATTTTAAATATTATAAACCTGAAGAGCATGTTTTTTGTACGCCCTAATTTCACAAAGTACTAGTCCAAATTGAAAAATTATATTAGTGTTTGATGGCCCATCTATCGAGGAAGGCTTGTAGGCTATTATAACATCACACTATGGCAACAAGCAGCAGATTAGTAGCCAAAGACGCGAGAGGAACCGCGGGGTCCTACTATAATATATAAGAGTGAAACGGATTACTTTTCTTTTCATCTCACAACTCACAGCGATTAAACGTAACAGTATGATTATATTCAGTTAACACAGAAAAGTCTACTGAGATAAATTGCGTAATGACTCCACACAACTGATGGACAGATGATTCATTAACTGACTACGATTCGTGACATGATTTACTAGCAGTCAATAATGAACGCATGACATGAGTGATGTGCTCATGAGTTAACAGAATCAGACACGATAATGATATTCATTCACTGAGATCAATAAATGTTCCAGTTAACACCAGAAATAAATCTATACTTATAATAAATCTGTAGAGAGGTCAATTCTGTACATGAAATATATTTCCAAAATAACTATCAGGGGGTGTTTAGTGATCGATACTGATGCCAAAAATGCAAACAGTAAAATTTTTGTCTGTCTGTCTGTCTGTCTGTCTGTATGTATGTTCTTTATAGAAACAAAAACTACGCGATGGATTTTAACGAAACTTGGTACAATCATTCTTCATACTCCTGGGCAGGTTATAGTATACTTTTCATCACGCTACGATCAATGGGAGCAGAGCAGTGAAGGGAAATGTTGGGGAAACGAGAAAAATTACTCCATTTTTTAAGCTTCCGTCGCGTTTGCAGCCTTAATGGTTAAAGCTACACAGAAATCATGTATAATGGAAATGTTTTCCTTAAAATTATATAAAAAATATCCCAAGACATCATATGTCTATCTTTTATGGTTGACTCACAATAATACATGTAACTCCCGATAGCTTAGCAGTTCGGAGCTTTCTGTTTATTTTTGTCTATGGCACCAAGGTGTGTGCACACTGTCACGCGCGTAAGTGGAAGGGAGAGATCTGGAACGTCTCGAATCGTCTCGCGCATCACGTTGTTTTCCAGGCTCTTAGAATTCGACACCAGACGTTTCAGATCTTTGATTTTGACGAATCCGTTGTCGCTGGCATAAGCAACAGGATCCGCGTACGAAGTCGCTGGCAGAAGCTAGTAAAATAATAATACTATTACAACTTTCACACAACGCCGTCTAGTCCAAAACTAAACAGAGCTTGTAGTATGAGTACTAGACAACTGATAAACATACCTACTTACATGTTTCATGTGACAAATGATCGCACTCATCACACAAACATCTTATTTGGGTGGGAATCAAACCTACGACCTCCAGTATAGCAGTCAGGACTACTAAACACTCTAGTGTTAAACTAGTATGTTATTTTCTTTTTTCGAATGGCCTGGTGTTCTACCAACTTCCGAAAAAAGAACATATAATTTATTGTCTCCCTTAAAACTATTATATTCATTACAGGTACCTAATGCGATAGAACGGTCTAAAAATTTACTTACAGTTGTTAGTTACATCAAATAACTACTTATATACTACTTTCCTTGAAAACCAAAACACAATACTTAAAATATAAACAATAACATATAGCCTGCTCTAATTCCGACTATATTTTTGTGAATTCACTCCAATACATTGATCTTGACGTGAATATTGTTAATAACCCCAATTGCGAGGTTCAATGGTGTTTTGGCGAGAAGGCAGGTTCTAGAAAACGGCACAGCCAGCAGCGGTAGACAGCGCTAGCTATAGCCACACATAGCAATCAGGTACACATGAACTCGGGCACTGCAGCTCTCTTGCATTCTCTTCAATACAACGACGTAATTAATCTAACCAGAAACGAAACATATATAAGTTTTAAAGGATAATAAAGATAGATTTGCGACCATGTACCAGAAGACTCAGCGTTAGAAGGCCATCCACAAGGTGGACCGATGACCTGGTTAGAGTCGTGGGAATCCGATGGAAGCGAGATGCACAGGATCGGTCATTAAGGCGACACTTGGCGGAGGCCTATGTCCAACAGTGGACGTCTTTCAGCCGAAACGACGATGATGATCAAATTTGCATAGAACAGAAATCTTTTCACCGGACTATAACACGGTTAATTAAAGGTTTACTGCACATAAGGTTCCGTCCACTGGTTTTACAACACCGTAGCTACACTCAATCTAATGATAGTTTACCGTCCTTGCTTTTCCTGATTCCTCATAGCAGGTCTTAGTACCGGAAAACGCGGAAGTGGGAAAGGAAACGAGAGTGAAATGTGCACACCTAGCCACCCAACCCCTGAGATAAGAATATTACAAGTGTGACTAGTTTTTGTGCCAACCTGCCAGTTGTAAGAGGCAATTAGTAGGGTTTCCTGATCAAGCCTCTTTATCCAATTATAGAATTCAAGTTTGTGAACAAGAAAGTATCCGGTTGATGCTTTATATCCTACTTGGTGTATGTAACTTAAGAATTATTAAAGATTATATCTATTTAATTGCAGGAAATTTTTCCTTGGGTTTAATAGATTTCTTGATATGGCCTTTGCAGTTCTGGTTTGAAGAAAACTTTCGATAGATCAGACTGTGTGGTGCCGGTATTATAGATCTATGTGAAACCTACATAGTAATGTGTCGTCCCTCTGAAAGATTTTTTAAGATGCTCTTAATCTCTTATGGTAGTTATAAGCGTTTTGATTTAATGAAAAAAAAAAGGCTACATGCCCTAAAAGATTTCGGGCACTATGTCTTCTGTTTATGATAAAAATCATCGTTCCATGAAAAATAATTAAGGGTCCTCTACGAGTTGGCTTCAGCTCCTCGTACGCCTTTCAAAATTTCAGAAATTAGGTCCTGAGATTTAAATAAAAAAATATATAAAGAGGAAGATTTTAGTTTTTTTTTGTTTGTAATAAATAAATTGAAAAACTTCACGACCGATTAAAAAAATCTTTCTCCAGTAGATTGCTCCTTTATCACTGAGTGACATAGGTACCTATGCAATATAATTTTTACTCTGCGATTGCGAAGCCGTTGGCAAAAGCAAATAGTTTCTTAAAATAATTACTCACTAACTTAAATATCACGTGACCTTACTAACAGAAACCATGCATTTTCCAAGATATAATCCTTAACAATATTGTATCATTCAATCAGCGAAAGCATTTCATAATCAGCAAAGATATAGGTAGCGACATCTATACCACCACAGACGAACTACAACACAAACCTGACATCACTCAAGCGCTACTCCGAGACAGCAAAATAATCCGCGTGGCTACCACACAACATCTTGATAGCAATCATCGGGCTGATAGTCACTAGATAAAACACGTAGGATACTCGTATATAAAATCTTCGAAAACACTCGACTGGAGGATCAATACAGATCGCGAAACTATCACCTTTTTTCGCTTAGAGGTATAAACATATACATAGTAAATGTACATCCTGAAAGTAGTATGTTCAGAACAGGCTACTGAATTGATTTTAGCTATTAAAAAAATAATATTTATATCTTCTAGAAATACTAAGAATTATTTAGGATAAAAAATACCCAGGCATTCTTATAAAGTCCTGATAAATCTATCTAATCTATCATGATAATGCATAAATATATTCCAATACCGATGCGCTACTACCAGCGTAGTACGTGGATACCATTTGTATTTGCTTATAATAGGATAACTAGTTTAAAATTCTAAGTACCTAAGTTCATTTGAGTAAAATTTCAGTGCTTAAGGCTGGAGTCTGTAAAAATTCACCCGCGGCAAATTATTAGCGCATCTTTGTAAGTATGCTTTTTTTGAACAAAATAATGAAACAACTTGAAATAGGTATTATTATAGCACATATATAACCATAGTATGAGTAGTAGCCAGTTATTTTTTTTAAGTCAATTTGGGTGTATTATGTTTGGTAAATCAAGCGTTAAACATAGCTCTTTCGTGCCAACATCTTTTCGACTTATGTTTGTGAGCTTCGTTAATGGCATAATATAACGAACTTACAAATCTTACGAATGGAAACTAAGCGCAACATTATCATCTTTGAAATGCATTCATGGCTAGTTCTAATTATGTTTCATTTTCTTATTTCAGAAGTCACAATTTCATCAAAATTCTCAACATTTGGCTCTTATTAAATGTTTTTTTTTTCACAATAACTAAGCATCGTAGTTACATCATAATTAGATTATTTTGATGATAAAACTTCAATACAGCAAATGATAAAAAAGTTAAAATCCAAATTACCATAATTTATCAAAAATATTGATTTTAAAAGATGTCCAAAAAATGTGTATAAACTATTAGTATTTGTACACATTTTTTGGACATAACTACTAACTGACTACTACTCATACTATGGTTAAATATGTGCTATAATAATATTTCAAGTTTTTTTCATTATTTTGTTCAAAAAAAGCATACAAAGATGCGCTAATAATTTGCCGCGGGTGAATTTTTAAAAGACGGCAGCCTTAAATTATGATAATAACTTAATTTTCTAATTGGGATCTCGCGAAGAAGAGAGACTTTTTTTAAGAGGGCTGGGCTTTTCTTCGGTCAACGAATCAGCATTGCCATCCAGCGTGGCAATGCTGCCAGCGTTCTGGGCACATTTCCCATTGACATCGATGTGGACGAATTTTTGACGCCCTATAAGTTCCTTTTGTTTTTTACCCGTTCCTACATTACTTTAAGTTTGTATACATACCTATTAGTTTATAATATTTAATAATTAAGATGTATTTATGTATGTTAATAAAAAAATTGGGGTCGTTTTAAAATTATCTTAAAAGTTGTACTTCCATAAAATTTTCTTTTAAAAGTCCATGCATAAATGTAGAAACTATTTCAAACGGTGACATGGGTGGTATGACGGAGTCATAATGCATATCAGCAATGAGCTTAGCTTAGCTTGTCGAAGTTCTAAATCTCCAATATATATTTAAAAACTAACGTCGTAAGTTAGAGGGCTAACGCCTTGAAGTGACACTTTGCTTTTGGTTTTCATAGCTCTAGCTACCGTTTTCACAATCTGTAACTATTTACTCAACTAATAAGAGTCAATTCTAAAAAGCTGAAAACAATGTAATGCAGAATGTTATCAATCCCAGCTATGAGTCAGCAAGGACATGGACAAGCAAACATCAAACGAATTTTAGAAGGAGAAAAGAGCCTTCCCAATGAGTCATTCATACCTGATGAAAAGCATGGTTTAATTAGGAAGTTATTACAGCATAAGATTATGAAAAGTACAAGTCAAAGCAATGGCCTATTAAGAATGGTTTCTGAGAATAGACGAGAAAAAACTTACAAATCATTTTTACCTGACGTCTGAAAATGCAGTGCAATAAATAACAGGTAAATTAATCGAAGCCAGACTTCATGTTCGTGATATAGAAAATTACAGTGCGTATGTTATAAAGCAATATTTAATAATTTGTATCATTACTGGTTTATAGCACAGCGATCTTGCACGAGCGCTCAATAGGTCGTGAAATATGGACAAGAATAACGATCATAGTTTTAATTGCTATCATTCTACGGATGCCTTTGCTTTTAAATCATTTAATTTCAAATGGTTAAGTTTCATGTCTTAGTCATTTTACTTTTACTGGTAATAAACATTACCTATTTTAATCACTTTGCTTATGGATATGCATTTGATTGCAGTTACATAATTTGTCTTACAGAAGTCTATAATTTTGTACACCCTATACCGCCATCACTTTACTCCTGGTGTTTTCTCTTCCTAGTTTTACATTTTACTCTGGACGCTTTTAATATACACGTCTTTTTACATAGTTGCACGTGTATGTATAATTTCTACATTAACGATGTAACCATAGGTTAATATTTATTGATTTAATACTGCCAGTAAATAAATACTTTGAGTTCCTGTTTTCTATTACTTCTGCCAAGATCCTTCTTTTGGGTATATTTTTATATTATTCTTATCTATCTCTTATCTAAATATTACCTTTATCCTTAACGATTGATAAAAGGGAATGAGGACCCTCTAATAAAGTCAGACCATGGGAAATAATACAGATCTCTCTTTTTCGTCTTATTTTTAATTCAATATTGTGTTATTTATTATATATTTATAGATACTGTACGAAAACAAATTTTAAAACCACAGACGAAAGAGCATTTTGGTTTACGCCAGTGATAACTACTAAAAGACTGTCTATTCTAATCCAGACAGCTTGTACTGCCACTCTGCAGGGCAAGAACCTCCCACTACATTTTTACACAATCATTACAGTATAGTACTTACTATACTACTAATGAACAGTTTCCAGTTTTTATTACTTGTTTAAGTCAGTATCGATAGGTAAGAAGGGTTTCAATTTCAAACACAAGCAATCGCAAAGTTTATTACACTATTTAATTTATTATACTAAGTATATACCTATCCCAAGTTATTGCACATCAAATTAGGAAGAATACACAACAACATTTTTTGTAATAAATAATTCAAAGCATTGTTTTACAATATTGCACACTTAAAAATATACTGTTGTCATCCTTAGCTAAAGCCTCTTCTTGTACATTATGTGTATTTACATTTGAATTGATTATACTGTGCTCAATGAAAACACAAATTTTGTGTCAAGTGGGTATAATGTAGCATACATTATAACGTTTTCGCCTAGATGGCATAATTTGCTACCTGATATGACTGCTAGTTCTTTAACAAGTTTATATCTGTCTTTTCATTGAAAAGATCATCCTATAACGTATCTTTTTCATTATGATGAGTTGAAGTCAGAAAGTCTTTCATGTTTCTAGTACCACCATTATTTTCTTCTACTATATCAAAATCAACCATAAAAATTGTGACTTGATTTCGTACTATCCTCGATGTTCTTAAAATCGAATGTTGTTAGGCTTCTATATTTACAGCACCTAAATCATTCTTAACCAATCACATAAGATGTGATATATTTTTAATTACTTATGACAGCCTTTTCTTTTCGTTTCTTTCATTCTTGTTCTTGGAGAATGCTGATTGTCTTGAATCTGGCTTATTTTCAGGTTTGACCATACGTTTGGGATGTGAGTGGTAATTCCTGGGGTAAGGTGGCGGCTTCTGTTTACCCACTGGTGGTACGTAACGGTATGGTAGAGTGTACTCCGCTTCAGGGTTATAGTCTTGATGAACTACTGTCTGACTGTAAGATGAAGACATCGGATGGGAGTTCACGTACGTTACCTTTTCTGTAGACGGATTGTGAAGGAAGGTCTGTGGCACCATAACTCTGTACGGCATCGGGTACTTTGGATGAGGCATAGGAGTGACGTAGCTTACAGTTTGTACCATTCCAGAGTTCTGTTTACCGGTCTTGTAATGTGTGGGTAAAACAGTGGCAATTGTGTGATCCTTGCTTGGATAGTTTTCTGAAAGGATTAACCCATGAGAATCTGACTGTGGTGGCTGTTTTTGCTGGTATACATAGTTTTGCTGTTCACCTGAATTTGATTCTGACGCATGACTCGACTGTGCGCTTTGAGAAGAATAACCAGAATGATCTGGTTGGTCATGCTGAGTTTGAGTGTAGTAAGATCCAAGAGAAACTTGAGATACGGCGACTCCTTGTGCAGATCCATAATCCGGTGCTGGTGTTCCCGCCGATTCGTATCCCGCTGACACCGATTGCGAATGTTGTTCCTGGGGAGCTCCATATTCGGGAGCTACTGTATTTGTATGTTCGTACTCGGCTTCCGCATGTGCCGGAGGAGTTCCATATTGTGGAGCAGGAGTACCATACTCAGGCTTAGGAGTGCCATACTCAGGCTGAGGAGTGCCATACTCAGGCTGAGGAGTGCCATACTCAGGCTGAGGAGAACCATACTCGGGCCGAGGAGTACCATATTCGGGCTGAGGTGAACCGTACTCAGGCTGAGGAGAACCATACTCGGGCCGAGGAGTACCATACTCGGGCTGAGGTGTACCATACTCTGGCTGAGGAGAACCGTATTCAGCGCCAGGAGTTACTGCTGATTCATATCCGGCACTGACCTGCGCTGGAACTTCATATTGATACTGAGGCGTATCATGAACACCACTTCCTTGCTCCAGAGACGATTGTTGAACCCCATGAGATGACACATGTTCTGTTTCTTGTTGGTAATGAGTTGAAGGCATATAAAACTTTTGCGATGACACTGCTGATTGTGGAACGTATTGGTACTGGTATTCATACTTCTGAGGCAGTGCAGGTTGTTTGTAAAGAGAATAGCCTTTAGGCATTGTCATGTAATGGTGACGAATATAGCTTGCTGGGTATCTGGCCATCACAGGTTGAACTGCTGAGTATTGTACTCCAGCTGAAAGATGAGCTTGTGTGTACGAGGGCTGAACGTAAGGATGAGCGTAATGCTGAGGCTCGTATTGAGAAACAGAAGAACCACTATGACCTATGCTCTCTTGACTATAACTCTCATGGCCATGGCTGGCTAACTCAGGACTAGAACTAGGATATGCCATTACCTGAGGAGCAAATTTATATCCAGCTTTCTTGAAGTACTGGTTCACCAACTCTTGTAAATTTAGATGGTTCAAGTAACTAGACAGGGGATAGTTCTGCGGTAAATTTGCATACAGTTCAGCAGAGGGATTAGTCAGAGACGAGCTCGGTATTCTCAATACTAAAACTGGGACAACCTTCTGTTCTAGGTGAGAACCAGGAGTACGCAAATGATCTTGGGTCAAACCAACATTTTGGTACTCTGGATTTTTGAGAAGCTGTGTAGGATCAACTAAGTAATCAGGCATGACGGCCGGAAACTGACCACTTAAGCCTGTAAATTGTTCGCCATTGTATGTGGTGTACAGAGTTGATGGGTGTGATGAGTAAGAGCTACTGCTATGTCCCGCTGATGAATATGATATAGGTTTTGGTTCAGGTGTTGTAAACTCAATTGCAGGTTTGTCATAGTGATAGGAAGGTTTCTCTTGTTTTATTGGTACTAATTCAAAAGCTTGTGACGGTTGAATTTCAACACTTGTTTTAACATGCTTCGATCCATCGTAATGACGGTAAGAATGGCTATTTGCCGGGGGAATATCTTCTTGCGAGTATGGATATATCATGAATTTTCCTTTTTCTTGAGCAGGTTTTCCAAAATAGGAATATGTGTATCCGTTGTTCGTTTTATACCCATATCCAAGGTTAGCGTCAATTGTACGCTTTCCTTTATTTTTAGTGTCAGTGTCGTTAACAATTTCAATAGCTATAACAGCAGGGAAATGTGTATTTACTGCTTGTGACGCTTTAGGTTTTGTTTCAGTAACATTTTTCTTCTCTTCTTTTGGTGCATCAGTTTTAATTCCATACTTTGCTTCTACATCTCTTAAGAATTTCTTCTCGTCTGCTGTCAGGGTTGTATTTGATTGTTTATCTTTGTCTTTTACTTCTGATTTGTATTTCTTTGGATCTGGATCAGCCCATGTCGTTGTCAGCGCCACACAAAACAGCATCTGAAATTGATACAAGGAATTGGTTAATGATAATTAAATACAATGATGAATGATGTTCATGAATGTATCTCTTGCAAAAATATCAAAACAATTTATTAAATAACAGAAATTCTATCAATATTCGTAGATGTTAATCATTATTTAGTCTAGAGGAAAAACACGGTCAACTGATGAAAATGCGTAACAGCGTGCCATAAATTAATTACTTAATCAAGATCATTGGGTAATATCATCATCAGCATAAGAATGACCTATCGACCCAACACTGCCTATGGCCTTGTTATACGACCCGCTTTTTTATCTTTAGATAATATTTGATGTCACTTTCCATCAGTTCAAAACTATATAGCGACATCACCGAAACGTGTGACCACACCTGTCTACTTTATCTACAGCTATATAAGGCTGTTTTTAACTACCATAAAACAAAGAAGTATTCTCAATAGCATGTGTACCAGCAGTGTCCGCCTGTACAACGTCCCATTAACAGATTGCGTGTTTGTCTCATCGTTCACTCTCTAAGCGAGCACTGCAATTAGGTAACATAACATTATCTTTAATTCTTAGTATTCCAACATTGAGTCAATCTTGTGAAATTTAACATCTGTTACGAGGCGATGACGCCAGATGGTCACTTCATATGATGCACACATCCGCATACAAATTGATGCACATATCTCAGTTTAGATTTATTACAATTTCTCCGTTTCTGACTTTCCATTAATAAAATTATTATTTTTTAAATAATCTTTGATTTGATAATTTTGACATTTTGGTTTCATCTCAAATGTTAAGCTGTACGCTAAAGAATGAATCAAGTGGTGTGTGGATGCGTTATCGTTCCTTATGATCTGCCTCTTGCGCAACAGTGATTTTCTCGCGGAGCGCGCGACCCGTCGCGCCTGCGACTTTCCACGACCTCAGGTTCTCGATGGTTACCTCGCTGATTAATTAACGACATGTTCGCATTATGTGGAAGTTGTAACTATGAGTTACGTAACAGTCGTACGCTCTCCGGTGACTATACTGCGAAATTTATGGCCGTCCGCGGTTGATCGTAATATTGTTGACTAATTGGCTGGAGAGTCCCTAGACGAATGAATATATATTTCTATGTTCCTACTGAAGATGCTGATTGCTTTTGATATTTATAGCTGCAATATCCGCATAGCGAATGCGTTTTATGTTTTATCTAAATGTACAAATGATTACATATATCACAGAGCGGTGCTAAATAGCAATGATCTTGATATGTTCGTGCAGTTAGCGATGCAATACGAGATGAAAGTAATCGTCGGGAGCTGATATAAATGTTGGGAGAAAGTCTGCAGACCAACGAACAACGGCCAGCGATCAGGATTGCAACACCGAATAACTATACGTTTCCTAGGTTCGGACTCCTGCCAAGTTTAAATAACTGTAATTTAAAGTGTTTATGTTTGAAACTCGTGACTCCGTTGTTTTGTTTTCTTGGCAGTGTATCCGAGATTTACATGAAAAATAAAATAGGTAAAGGTTGTAGAGGTTTTCTTCTATAAAAATTGAAATTGATTATATACAAAACATGAATATGTTAGGCTGTTGTAAAAATGTAATTATTAACTACCTTGTAACCGACCTGTATGCTGCTACTGCAATTTGAGATCAAAATAATATTGAGGTATGTTGTCTTTGATATCATTATTTTAGTGATTTGTGTTGCTATAAAACGATAAAAAAAATTGAGATAATAATGACAACATATTACGAAGTTATTTATTAAGGTGTAAGTAAAACATATTTGAGCGAAAAATAAATAAGTAGAAAACTCAAAAAAATCAAGTCCTCATAGTCATAGTTTTATTTCTGCACCACCCTAAGGTCGACTGGTAGAAAATGCCTAAGGCATTAAGTCCGCCTTTGTACTGTTTTAGTGCATAAAGTTTTAATAAATAAATAAATAAACAACCATAGATTCGAAATGGGCCCAAAAAAGCTGGCAGCATTACCACATTGATTGACAACGGAGTCGCTGCTTGTTTGAGCGAAAAATAGACAATGTTAAGTATGAATGTCAATGCTCATAATGTGGCATTGCTCATTCTCAATGTCAATTTATACAGCGGTTTTTCACAGTATAGCTTATGCCCAGAAATATTATAGAATACGTCTTCTTTATCAGAATAAAGTCACCCAAAGAAAAATGGAGAGCGTATTGCTCGGAGTTCCTTTGTGTGATTGGATTAAAAATGAGGATATCTTGGACATGGCGCATTGCTGCAAAACAGATGACCGATGGGACCGAAAGGTTCTGAGGTAGCAATCGCATACCAGAACATGCAGCGTTGAAAAGCCTCCCACAAACTTGTCCAGCAGTGAACATCTTTCGCCTGCAATGATGACGTCTTTTGCAAAGCTCATCGATCACACTCACTTATCTTTCAAGATCTATGCTGAACACGAGCCCAATCACGATGACAGTTGCATTAATATTCAACAAAGTGACTACGTTGAGGACACACACAGTCTGCATCCGCACTAACTTGTGTTTTGTTACAGTTATATTTGGTTCAGACTGATGTACCCACTACCCGGTAGTGGTTTCCTTACATAACACCTGCATTCAAAATTTTTAATTGCTAGTATGTTAGCAATGTGTCACACATTATATAGACTGGCAATTAGAATAATCAATAACTCATTCTAAATGCCAGTCAATACAGCTGTTTATTACAGTATAGCTTATATCCTGAATTAATATAGAATACGTCTTCTGAACAAACAAAACACACTGCTCACACTCATTAAACATTCTTATCTTTCAAGATGGCATCAATGCTGAATGCGTGTCCAATCACGGTGACAGTTGCATTACTATTCAACGAAGTGACTACGTTGAGGTCACACACAGTCTGCATCTACACTCACTTGTGCTTTATAACAGTTATATTTTGTTCAAACCGATGTACCCGGTAGTGCTTTCTTTACATAACACCTGCATTCACAAGCTTTAATCGCTTTTAATAGTCATATCTATACTAATATTATAAAGAGGTAAAATTTGTAAGTTTGTAAGTTTGTAAGTTTGTAAGTTTGTAAGTTTGTATGTAGGGGGTAATCTCTGGAACTAATAATCCAATTCTAAATTTTTTTTTACTGGCAGAAAGCTACATTATTCCTGAGTGCTATAGGCTATAAATTGTTTCTATAGCATGTATATTAACCGAGCTATCACAACTTTTGTCTAGCAAGTCGGAAAAAAATACCTCATAAAATAGAATTATTTGCGTGCGCTGCCTAAACAGTTGCTTAAAATTAAAAACAATGTATGGCTACCTGGTTCGTCTTAATTATTTCTACAAAAAAGTCCGCGGTACCATATCTCTATCTTTTATATTTCATCTTTTATACTTCTTTTATTGCATTAAAAATATCTTTTTTCGGCATACTTACGTTTGGTTGATTATTTGAGCAACAAAATATTAATTCTTATGACAATAAATTATTTCAGTATCACAAGAACATTATACAGATAAGATTTGCCATTTACAGCATAGCAATTGGTCGTACAGTTTCGAAGATAATATAAAATTACTAAAACGCAAAATGCCCCTAGCGTAACTTTCATTGTGCAGATGATTTCGTTTTACCTATTTTTTTTTTTATGGTGGGCAAAAATCATCTTATGACAACCCCCGCCCTTGGGTGGAGCGAGAGATAGTGTCAGACTCTTACTGACTCAAAACCCACCCCGTTCCTTCTAGCCTTCAAACCAGGGCACGAGTTCCCTTTCGGATAACCCTGGACCCGGTAGGCTTCGACCCAGCTGGGCCTCTGCTGTTGCTGACAACTTCTTGAGGCGCGCGGGAACAGTGCGCGCCGTTGACGTCTTGGGCTCGGTCCATTACCGGACGATCGGACAGCAAGCTACCCATGGCTCGCCGTCCGCGAGCCCGCGTATACGGTGGCCGGAAATCGGGATCGGAATCCCGGCGGCGGCGGCGGGGGCGCCGTTGCCTGATGCGGTCTGCCTCCGCCTTTGCTAGCATTACTGCTTCGCAGAAGGAGGCGACCGCCTGCCATTCCTCCTCGCTAAGGACCATGGCCTCAACTAGAGCCCGCCGCGAGAGGTGTCCGCCGCCGATCGCCCCCACGTGGGCACGGCGATGCTCTGCCCAGGCAGGGCACACCTCGACTGTGTGCTCCACCGTGTCCTCCGGGCGTTCCGCACAGTGGCGACACTCGGGCGTCTCTTCCGCTTTAATTCGGTGCAGGAACCTCCCGAACTTGCCATGTTCGGTGAGGACCTGTGTCATGCGGAAGGTAAGGACGCCGTGAGGCCTTTCCAGCCACGCCTCAAAGAGGGGACTTACCGCCATAATTGTGGCGTGCTCAACGTTTCACCTTTTTGCCCATAGATGGCGTTCTGCAATTACGTAATTTTTCTGAATCGCGGTGTTAAGACTTTCTGTGGATTGATGACCCTCTCGAATTATTATGCCCACGTTGTCGTTAGTTGGAGTTCTTCTGTCAGTTGCTTATTGGTTTCGGTTGTTTCGTTCGTATGGTTGTTGTTGTTGATAGATACCTCATAATCGAAAATATCGTAATTTCGTTGTACGTTTTTGTATGTTCGTAGTTTCGTACTTCGTTCTATCGTAATAATCGATACGAGTTATTCGATATTACGATTGTTTGGTTTTGTAAAGGCGGACGGTGTTCGAGTCGCTCTCCTTTTGTTCATAATTGTTTTCAAGTCTGTGCGTAGTTTGTTGAGAGCATGTCTAAAAGGAAATCTCAACTGTCCCGGCAGACATCACAGACAAGAGCCGCTCGAGTACGCCGTACGGAAGAATCTGCCCCTGAAAATGAGCAGCGCCTCTCGAGAAATAGAGAATATATTTCGCAAGCACGCGCTAGAGAATCTAGCTCCGAGCGCTCACAGCGCCTCGCTAGCCAAAATGTGAGGACATCGCAGGCCCGTGCTCGAGGAACTAGCGCTGAACGTGCGCACCGTCTATCTGAGTTAAGGCAGCATGTCTCTGAGACAAGGGATAGGGAGACTAGCGCTAAACGCTCGCGGCGGCTTGGTAGGCAAAATGTCATAACATCGCAAGCCCGTGCTCGGGAATCTAGCGCTGAACGTGCGCAGCGTCTATCTCATTTAAGGCAGCATGTCTCTGAGACAAGGGATAGGGAGACTAGCGCTGAGCGCTCGCAGCGGCTCGCTAGGCAAAATGCCATAACATCACAGGCCCGTGCTCAGGAATCTAGCGCTGAACGTGCGCATCGTCTAATCGAGTGTAATCTTATTTTAAAACAAGAAATTTTCCGCGGACGAAGTCGCGGGCAGAAGCTAGTAAACTATAAATAAACGGTAAAAGTTACTGAACAGGTAGACATGAAAAGAATCAATGAAACAGGTTCTTCATTAAAAAGCTTTGTTGGTTTTTTTTGGCAATTATGTCAGGTAACCGGTCGACCAGATGGCATGGACGATATTGCAATCTCAATTTTGAAGAAGTCAAATTTTGAAATTTTATAAAGAAGCTAAAAAAGTCAGCGTAAATATTATAAAATAATGTAAATAGCCAAAAGAGGCTATTTATACAATTGTTGTAAGTCCTTACTACTATAATTTAATTACTGCAGTTTGTATAAATAAATAATCGCTGACAAATTTCCGCCTATCACTAATTGTTTCAACACCACCCAAAGGTCAACAAGTAAAAATGTTTTTGAGGTGGAAAATCATCAAATAAGTTCTCCCGCTCTGGGTGGACCAAGAATGATTACTGGTTAAAACCCATCTGTTTTTTATTTAGGTGCTCTTTGCGTACCGGGCCTCGTTAATTCTTTTGATGATTCCAACAGTCTTTAGTAGAAAATGCCTAGGGCAATAGATAAGTCCAACTCTGTTGTTTTATGTGCACAAAGAATAATAAATAAATAAACTTTAGGATACATAACACTACTGAACGACCAACCGCTGATTTGTGGTCACTTACCTTAACGTTATGTAGTTCTAAATTGCCTAAATGGTAATCACGTTTGCGGCAAAGAAGAAAATGAGACGAACTGCTCAAAATCGTGCAGTCTAATGACTTGATAAGCAACGCGAAATGATTAACAAAACTTCGAAAGAGTAAACACGAAGATACTGGAGATCAATGTATTACGACCGCGGTTGCTTACTACTTCATATGTCAGAAACTTGAAACATTTGACTTTGACATTTGACTGGCCTGTTGTTCTAGCGGTTAGTCGCCCTGACTGCTATGCTGACAGTCCTGGCTTCCATTCCTACCCAGGGCAAATGTTTGTGTGATGAGCATGATCATTTGTTCTGAGTTTGGGTGCAATTTATCTATAAAATGTATATTTAGAAATATATAAGTATGTTTATCAGTTGTCTAGTACTCGTAACACAAGCTCTGCTTAACTTGAAATTCGACGGTGTTGTGTGATACTTATGGAATAATATATTATTATTATATTATTTGGTAGCAAAAATGATGGTTTCTAGATATATTTTTTCTGCAACAACTATTATTTCGAATTTACAATACCGTTTTAAGGAAGTATCATTACTGCTGGTTTATCCTTTAACCTTACTAGGAATTACTCCTGTATCGTGGATGCATTCACAAATACATACACAAGACAACCCACCTCGGAGCAACTATCTGTAGGCAATGTTACCTATTGTTACGCTGTCTATTGAATTCATTAACCATGACGAAACCATGGGTCTTACTGAAAATATTAATGCTCTCAAAGTCACCCTAGATAATGTACAATACATCCTTATCCATGCATACTTTCAATGCGTCTATCACAATGATTTCTGCAATATTTTTTATTTATTTAGCCATTAAGTAGGTACGCGTAATCATAAATTAAGGTCAATTTCTAGTGCATTACCCGCTCATGCTGTGTTACATAATAATGTAACCATATTTTCGCTCACACTGTATCATCGAATTACACAACATGGCTAATAAGATGAATTTAAGATTTAATGTGGAAAATATGCGCATAATCTCACTCAATTCCTTAAAAAAAACGGAAATCATTACGTGTATCTGTTTACGTCTGCCGTGTGTTATGTTTTAGCTACTAATGTATGCATGGTGTTGCCAATAGGTCTCTTGGTCGATTACCTCATTTTCAGGAAGGGCCTCTGACCAAAATTGGTGATGTGATCAAATCGAGAAATCTGCTCGCAAAACAGTAAAGGAAAACGTAGTGAGGAAACCGGCATGTCCTATAACCAAAAATTCGAAGACATGTGACATTAACCAATCCGCACTGGGCCCGCGTGGTGGATTACGGCCCACGGGCTACCTCCTTCTGCGTAGCAGTAATGCTAGCAAAGGAGAAGGCCGACCGTATCAGGCAACGGCGCACAGTGTTTCCGCGCCATAGTAAGACACGGACAAAATTATTTATGATGTGAATTTACTACCTATCATCAGTATTGTATAGAAAATAAATATATTTAACAGAATAACCATAAATTACCATGTACTAGCTGTATCCCGCGGCTTTGCTCGATTTGAACAGGATAAAAAAAAAATTGTGTCAGATTCTAAACTATTAAGTTTTATGTTATAGAAATATCACATAACAAAATATAACATCAGTTTGAGTTGAAGTGTTCCATTCCATTTAGTTATGTCCATAATTAGGTGTACTTTTAATTATTAAAATCACTCAAAAACAATTTCTATCATAATCTTTCTCTTATAAAAAATAACGATAGCTAAGTAGGTTCACCGTTTAAATACGTCTATCATAATATTGATCATCTAAATGACTATAGTTATCCGCCTCCCTACGAAGACCGATCGTCATTATATGTTATGTCATCAAAGTTAAGCAATGTTTACTTAGGTGGTTAACTTTAGAAACATAAATCATCATTTTATAAACATAACGTTATATATCGTCACCCTCCCGGCTAACTGTCGTAACTAGCAATTGATATTCAATTGATATTTTTCTAGGACGACCGTTTTTCGTTCGGGCGTTACAATCATGTTCCTGTAATTGCGTTAGCTGTAGCTTTATTAATTAATCAATAAGTGTTTAATATTGCTCTTGGCTTATTTTTTAAGTTAGTAATGGCCCTAAAGCCCTAAAATACGAAAGTAGTAAGGGTATTTTTTCCCTTTTTTTTGCACTTACGCAAATCAAAATACGTAATTATCTTCTAAACGGTAAACGACACAGATACGACGATTAGAGTGAACTTATTCGAAATAATGTTATGAACACGTTGGTAATATCAGTGCTGATACGCCAGTAAGTGAGATAGGACAGTTAGCGGGGAGGGCGACGATATATCAGCCCTATAATGTACTCACTTCTGGGACTCAGAGCTTCTCTCTACGCGGGCCCAGTGCAGGTTTGTGGATATCACATGTCGTCAAACTTTTGGTTGTAGGACTTGCCGGTTTCCTCACAATGTTTTCCTTCACAGTTTTGAGAAGAGTAATGATGAAATAAATTACACAAAGTAATGTGCCTGGTTGCATTTGAACCGCGACGTAGGCGTATAAGTCGGGGCTGTTACAACGGGGCCGCCACTTTATCGTTTTGTGGCAATTCGCACTCTAGTTGCTCTGTTAGAATCTACATCAGTACCTTTCCATTTTTAGTTCCGTAACTTTTTATCTACACTAAAAGATATTAAAAAAGTTTGTTTTTTTATTTTTATAGGAGGTAATATCTGAATCTACTGGTCCGATTGCTAGTTAAATAGATAGCTGCTTTATTCTTGAATCATATAGGCTATATTTTATGTACACGGGCGAAGCTGCGGCCAAAAGCTAGTTGATAATATTTTTATTAAGAGCAAAATGATGATGATAATTGTTTTCACCTTGATGCAGTGTTTCATTAGTGCATACGCTAAAGCATATTGTTCTAATATTTATATTTATTTATTTAAAACTGTAACCCACTTCCTTAATTAAAACCTCAAGCTTCAGGAGATTGTACATAACATGATCGATGTGTTAATCAGCTTGTATCAATGACATTTACGTCGTAATTGAATAATAATATCATCTTGCACAAAAAAATGCATTCAGAGATCTATCAATACTTTTTAATTTGAGACGTCAAATTTCAAAAAGAGAATGTCGATTGTGCTAACTCTAATGTGAACTCTTTTATGTACATCAAGCAAATATAAAAAACTAAAGTTTTTTTTAGAATGTGTGTGTATGTGTATGTCACACTTTCAAGATCGAACAGCTGAACGGATTCTTATAAAACAATTGCATACGAGAATACCATATCCTGGAATTGAATATGTGATGTTTTATATTTCGGAGGTACCTATATTCCCTTGGGATAATTTAGTACTACATTTATGTTAGCAAATCCACCAACAGAAGCATGTAGGAAATAAATATGTTTGAAGATACAGTAAATAAAAACGAAGCAGTAGTAATTAATATGTCACCTTGATAATAATATAACAAACAGAAATGTGAAACTCCTAAAAAAATTTAAAATCATCCAATGACTTCTCTCAAACAAAAAATCATAAAAACAAAAATACAAACTTTACCGATGTGGACGAATTTTTTGACGCCATATAAGTTCCTTTTGTTTTTTACCCGTTTGCAGATATTTTTTCTTCAAGTTTGTAGATATACCTATCAGTTCATAATATTTAATAATTAAGATGTATATATGTATGTCAATAAAGCTGATCCCATTGGCCAAAAAAAAAACTTTCTCTCTTTATATTATTAGTGTTGATGTAAGTAGAGTTTTTAGTTTACGTTTACGTGGGTTGATTCACAATAGAAAATTATCCATTATAACGTAATAGAAAATAAGGTTTATGTACCACAAAGCATATTGTAAAACTTTCAGAATCTAGAGCAAACCTACGCGGATTACCTTTTGAGACGGATAGCTATAACATAAAACTTAATCTTGTATTTGTTTTAAAAACATAATGTCACAACATACTACTCTGTCAAGAAAGTACCGAGAAAAGATCAATAATACACAAAATGTCTGTTATTCATCCAAATTTATTTTATTACCTTCAAAGTATGCTCCTTTAGAAACGATACACTTGCGCCAACGAATAATCCATTCATCAAAACATTTTTTAAACGCTGCTTCCTGAATTGAGTTCAGTTCTCGCCGCAAATTCTCCTTTATGTCTTCTATCGATTGAAAACGGGTGCCACGAAGTGGCAATTTGAGTTTAGGAAAAAGAAAAAAGTCAGCAGGAGCCATAATATGGCTCCTGCTGACTTTTTTCTTTTTCAGATATTATCTGGTGAATATTTTGGTTGCTGGATGGTATTTGTTGAGTGTTTGGTCAAAAATTCGTTCACAATGATAGCCTTGTGCGAAGGCGCATTGTCGTGGTGCAAAATCCAAGAATTTTCTTTCCACAAATCTGGCCTTTTTCGTCGAATTTGCTCTCTTAAATGCCGCATAACGCTCAAATAATATTCTTTATTTACCGTTAGACCTTCCGGTAAGAATTCAGAGTGCACAACACCGCGATAGTCAAAGAAAACAGTCAACATGACTTTGACTTTTGACCGACTTTGGCGTGGTTTTTTCGGTTTCGGATCAGTTGGAAGGCGCCACTCCGAAGCTTGTTGACTAGCTTGCATGTCAAACTCGTAAACCCACGTCTCGTCACCAGTAACAATGCGTTTCATGAATGTTAGGTCCGAACTGACTCGTTCTAGCATGTCCTCAGCGACTTTCATGCGATTGAGTTTTTGGAGAAAATTCAGATCTTTTGGGACTAGCCGAGCAGCAACATGTTTCATACCCAAATGATTAGTTAAAATGGTACGGATCGACTCGTGAGATACAGAAAGTTCGGCGGCTATCTCTCTCAGAGTTGAATGGGGATTTTCAGTCACTATTTCCTTCACTTTTGCGATGTTAACTTCAGTTGCAGACGTTGACGGCCTACCAGAGCGAGGCAAATCTTCCATCACATCTCGACCGCTTTTGAACGCTTTGAACCATTCATAAGCACGAGTTTTTGAAAAAATCGATTCACCGTAAGCCTTTTGTAACATTTTCAGTGACTCCGAACACGAAATTCCATTGGCGATGCAAAATTTAAGACAAACTCTTTGTTCGATATTTTTGTCCATTATGAAATTCGCAATACACACTATATATGATATTACTAAAACCAGCACTGTATTTAATATAAATAACAGATGCAACTCAAACTCCGCGCCAAAATGGAAAACAGTTGTGCCAATCTAACAACTACAAAAAAACAAAAATTTGAATTTGGAACCATAAACAAATCATCCATTCCCGATACTTTTTTGACTGAATGTATACAGGGTTATTTGTAAAATACTGGCAACCACTCAAGACTATATTACAGTTTACATCATAAACAACAACTTTTGTTCTATGACTTTTAAAAATTTATTATATTTCTGTTCATCAAATTTTCATTTTTTATTAAATTAATGTTCTAAATATTATGAAGTCTATGCGAAGCAAGCGATAATACGATAGCCGAGGGGAGGTGGTTTGGTCGGTGGGGGTGCTTGATGCGCTAGCGTTGCGTCAAGCACCCTCTTCGAATAGAACAAGGAAGGATTGGTTTTTGGTAAATGTATTATGTTTTGAAAAAAGTCATAGAACAAAAGTTGTTGCTTATGATGTTAGTAATACAGCCCTGCAAGGTGTTTTACAAGTAACCCTGTATACACATGTATATTATGATTGAGCAGCGTGAGACAAGAGTATAATACGATGATTTACGGATATGATACTTATTCCTACTTATTGTTTTCGTGTCATTGAAAACGAAATCAAACCATATTGGACACCTTCCAATCTTGTTTAAGCGAATATCGCTAACAAACTCACGCTTATGGTAGTATCCCTGCAAGAATTTTAAACTACGAGTAACACAATTAGAATGAGATGGAGTACACAATATAATTCCACCAAGTCCGTTCCATCATCGGACCACAAGACGTGTGGCTTTGCGCCACCGGTACATGGTGGACATCCCACCCACTCGTACAAAGCGTTTTAGGAACACATTCATTATGTGTACTACTAAGGATTGGAATTCCCTGCTGGAGTCTATGTTTCCTGATTGCTATAACCTAGAGGTCTTTAAGTCAATAGTGAATAGATTGCTTCTAGGCAAGCGTGTTCTATCATCGGCCACATCATCGCTTACCATCAGGTGAGATAGTGGTCAAAGGTGAGCCTATCCATTATAAAAAAAAAATTGAATGAAACGTGAATAAATAATTCCATGTCATGAATATTATTTAATCTTCAAACACTTCAGTAGAGAACCAAGCTCGAGGTTATAAAGCGCAGCATCGGGGGGTTCGAATTTTAGACCGCGTATAAAAACAATACTGCGCGCCAGAACTAAGATAAGAGATGTTAACCGAAAAGCTGCTACACTTAAGTGGGATAGGACCAGACATATTAACCGCAAGTCAGATGAGCTGTTGGCTAAAAAATACTTTTTTTCGGTGGGTGGAAGTCATCCAATGTCATCTCCCGCTCCGCCCAAGGGCGGGAGATGACAATAGTGTCAGACTTTTGCTGACTAAACCTATGTAGTTGTGATATCTAAAATATAAAAGACAAACCAATTGACATCTTCATGTAGAAAGTCTTTCCTATTGTCAAGTAACCAATAGCAGCCTTGGCATGGTCAAATAGAATCAAACGGTCAAAAGGTAACGTTTGGTCATTGGCCAATTTTCGGGTCATGACCTACAAGGCTACAATAACATTGCTATTCACGCGTGCGATGTCTAAGGCGTTTACAAAAGATATATATTGATAATAAATATATCTTTTGTAAAGCCTTAGCCTAAGACATTGTGAATAACTTTACAGTACAGTGACAAGTGAGACAAGTATTTGTATTGCACTTGGAAAATGTAGGTAATGTAGGTAGGGTACATTGTGTACAATCAGGTCAATTGCTAGTGTATAAAGAAACTTTCAGAATTGGGACCAAAGCCCTACCACGAGCTTTAAACGCGATCCAATTGATGATCTCAATTGAACTGTTATAAAGATGGTTTATGATGTTTATCTCTCTTTCTCGCTCGCAAGTTTGACATTTTGACATGTCATGGTAAGGCCCCAGATAAGTATTAGTAGAGGAAACTGGAAGAAAGGGAGGCCTTTGCCCAACAGTGGGACACAATAGACTCATAATAATAATAACAGTCGTCAACAAAAGAATAATGCTCTATCTAAGGTCTTTTTTACATAGCAAGGGTAGGATGCCGACGCCAGCAGGGCCGATGCCTGCTGGAGCCATGGGGAGAAGTAAGGAAATAATAACCGTAATCCTAGAACGTAATGGGCAACTGCAGAAGCATAAATGTGGGTTTCAGTCGGTAAAAGTCCGCTCCGCCCGAGAGCGAGAAGTAGAAGAATAGACGATTTCACACCAAAATAAAAAGAAATAGGTAGGATATCAGCAGGACGAAAATATGCATATTTTAAGATGAAAGAAAAGGATAGGTGGCGAATGAATCTAACAGCTGTCACCCGCACTATCCTAGAGCAATTCTAACGTAGTCTAATAGTATTAAAAAAATGATTTAATTGCAAATAAAGAAATAATATTTCGTTTAAAAGTATGAATACTAACTAGTTTTCACTAGTGTCGAAAGTGCGTTTGTATAAGACAAATATTATTGCAGGTGGAATATCACTGATACGTAAACAGTTTATTTACATAGCCACTTATGCATCAGTCTCAAAAATCGAAAGTTCTACATTTATGACAGTGAAAAGTTTTTGAATGATATAAACAAAAAAAGGCTTTAGTTAAATAATAATGAATTAGAAATCAGTTAGCGATATCCAGTTTCGATTAACTTTTGACTTTGAATATTTTTATCTACCTATATTATTTCCGATGGATGCGTGACGCATAGGACCGGTCGTTGTGGCGACGCTTGGGGGAGGCCTATGTCCAGCAGTGGACGTCTTTCGGCTGATATGATGATGATGATATTATTTACTATAGTTATCTATATATACAGGGTTATTTGTAAAACACTAACAACCTTGCAGGACTGTATTACTAACATCATAAACAACAATTTTTGTTTTATGACTTTTTACAAAACATAATTCATTTACCGATTTTTTTATTTAAACTAATCTTCAAGATTTCGTTGTTCTATCTAACACATTTTGGGCCAATTTGATATCATTTCAACTCTATATTTTGATGTACCCACCTCTGCGTCCCGCGTACGATCCTGGCTTCCCTCCGCTATTGTTCTATTGCTTGCTTCGCATATACTTCGTACCATTTAGAACGTTCAATTTTTTTTTATTTTTTTTTGGTACGAAAATCTGATAAAACAATGTGATAAATTTTTAAAAGTCATAGAACTAAAGTTTTTGTTTATGATGTTCCTAGTATAGTTCTTAGAGGTTGCCAGTGTTTTACAAATAACCTTGTATAAAATGAGAAACTAGCTGACTGACATATCAACGCACAGCCGAAACTACCGGGACTAGGTGCATGAAGTTTTGTACAAGATTTCCTTTTATGACATAGGCTGGCACTAAGAGAGGATTTTACAAATTTCAGCCATTAAAGGAATTAAACAGGGATCCAAAGTTTGTAGGGAGAATCCTACTTTTAAGCGGGAAAAGCCGCCGGCAAATGCTAATGTTAAAATAAGCTTTAATTCATTAATTAACTCTTCAATCGTGATAATTAGAGACACAATAGAAAGACAATGGGTGCGCGAACGCCGGCGTTCGCTTGAGGTTTAATGAAAAACAACAAAGCGAACGCTAGCATTCGTTATCCCATTGCCTTTGTATTGTGTCTCTAATTACGATAGTCGAAAGGTTTTCTTAAAAAAAGAACTGAGTAGAAACACAATTGTTTTTAATGTAACACCAACTTTATATTATGCAAGTAAGCTTAGTCGTTACAAGTTCAAATGTCAACGTTTTCAGACAAGAGACACCGCACACAGATACAAATACAGCAGTATCTTTTTGCAGATTACAAAAAAACTATTGAGAAACAAACTTGAACTTTACTTCAATTGCGGAATCTCATTACTCTTATATAACTCAAAGAACAACATACCAGTAAATATAACCGCATATTGAAGTCACTGCGCCGCACTTTCTGTCAAAAGAAAACAGACTTATAAGCACCACACTACTTCAGTTAAACCACGTCACAGCACTGTTATCACGATATCACAACACTAATAATACCTGTGTGTTGTCCGGAGTGGGTATATGGAGCGAACGGGTACATGCAAAGCAATGGTTCAGCGAAAGACATCGTTACGTTCTTTTATACCTCGGAACCATTCCCACGAGATGCGCAGAGCTCCGCTTGACCGAAAGCGCTCACTCCGGTACCGCGCCGAGTGTACAGTCCGCGCGACCAACTTGCTTGCGTGCTTTCACTGGCTGCGACTGTGAGACAAGATAAACTTCTTTTGCATTGACTTTTTGCAGTAGGTACTTTCACAGTGTGCCTATGTATCGGTTATTTCTAAGTAATTTTAAAAACTTAAAATCTAGACTTTAAGGTTTTTGAAACGAACATTTTGTAACTTTCTTAATTTTATTTCATTTGCCACCAAATTATATTTTGCTTACAATTCAAGAAACGTTCAAATATATCTCAGTAAATATATCAGGTATATTATCTTAGTGGCAATCAATGTCAACAATTGGTTAAAATGTAGGGGTATTTTTGACAAATTGCGTCACTACGGGTGTCGAGACAAGCTTTTTAAATGATATATATTTTTTATCTCTAGTTGTCGTAGTTAGCTCATCACCTAAACATTGTCGATTAAAATCAGTAAGTAGCTTAACAAACAATGTTGTAATAGATAAATGTGTCAAAATCAATACCACTAAGGGTACTGATTACTAACCTGCATCACTCTTGCAAAATTACTTGGACATCAGTTATTTTGGTTTTATATTGGCTGCGAAATGAGAGTCCGTATTATGAAACCCGTTGCATGATAGATAGTATTTATAATAGGAACAAAATACGAACTTCTATATTAACTGTCATCCATTTCATTTCCTTTCAGTTTTATCAATGAAATTCCTATAAAACTCTCTTGTGCAAGTTTATGTTCAGCTTGCGTTTCGTCTTTCAGTGCCTTATGAATACTAATGAGTACTTTGGTTATTATTAATTAGTTACTTAGTTACTGTCAGTCAGTAATTGGTCAATAACTTTTAGCAGCAAAATAAATTAAAATACAATAAACTGATTATGCAAAAGCACGTATTCAATTTCCTGATTGCACTACGTCTATTCTCCAGTTCTTCCTGAATAATTAAATGTCAGCAGTATAACATAACGATTACAGCAAAATCAAACAACGCACCTATGTTTAGTGAACGTAGAACAGGTGGTCGGTAGCGCTTTCGATTTATTTGCATACAGCGGGCAGCTAGGATGAACCAAATCGTAATATTGCCAAAATGTTGATTTTGTCTGCAATTATGGTACACCAACAACAAGTACTACCTAACCAAACAAAATGTATTACCAACAAACAGAAACAGGGTCATGACAGATGAAGAAGAAGATGACAGAACGACTTTAATGACTTCTTCAACGAAAGTTGCCTTTTTTTTCGATAAAAAATCATCTAAAGACTCCTCCTGCTGTGGGTGGAGCGAGAGGGAGTGTCAGACTTTTACTGATTCTACCCACCTATGTATCATCTGATGCATTTTGCGTTCCAGGGCTGCAGTTACTCTTTCAAACAATCACGCAAAAGCCATCCCCTTTTTTGCGGGAACTACATATTTACTCAGAAGTGGGAACATTAAAAAGACTGATGATGATGATGATGACATATGACACGTATGGACTGTATGGACTTTCAAAGAGACTTTGAACCCTGAGTTTGTTTCGGTATTTCATCTCAGTGTAGTCAGCTAGGAAATACCGGCTTCATCTAATTCAAAATGACGAAAAAAACGACGTTTAAAAGTGTTTTTTTAAACTTATTAGCTAAATAAATAAATATCGTTTACTGTCTTAGTACTAACTATACACAGAATTAGGACAGTTCAGGTTCATCATCATCATTTTAGCCGACAGACGTCCACTGTTGGATATAGGCCTTCCCAAAATGTCGCCATAATAATTATCCCTGTGCGTCTCGCATCTATCGAATTCCCGCAATCTTCACCAGGTCATCGGTCCACCTTGTAGGAGGACGCTGCGTCTTCCAGTACGCGGTCGCCACTCCAAAACCTTTCGGCCCCAACGCCATCTGTTCAGTTCAGGTTAATAAAATTTAAAACAAGGCAATTGCCCATCTTCCTCATAGTCAAAATTACTTCACCATTACTTTATAGTTTATAATTTCGGCTCATGTAGTAATGTCTTGTTTATTACCCAGTAAATTACATGATGAAACTTAATAGAGAAGTGTCGATTGGGCTTGGTTTAACATCTTAATAAATCTTAACTTTAACTGGTTCAAGAAATTGATGCACAGTTTATTATGTCTTATGCAAACATTGTGCCGATTAACTGCTAGCTATTTGAACTCATCTTGTGATTGGTTTACGCCTTTAAAATATTCTAAATGTAGGTTGTTTACGCGATTAATTAATGTCAGTGGAAAACAAGCCGTAGCATTAGGTAAAGCTTTGGAGAAACGCAAAAACTTATCTATCATAATATGGTGTGGGATTGTAATAAATCAATCGATCAACTCGATCGATCGTAGTTTATTGCTGGGCATAGAGACCTACATTATTATTGGTGTGTAGTAAGTAACTTGAGATAGTCGCATGCAGCAGCTTATAACTACAAGATATTAAGTTATCTTAGCTTATAATTATGTTGGGGATTTATATGTAATTTCAGTAACAGACTTTGAGAAGAAATATAATATGATATATAGGAAGCTCCCAGTAAATGAGAAATATTTACATTGTATTTAAGATATATGCACAAAGAGAAAAAATATGTGTGACAAAAATAAAATTAAAAGCAAAACTTATCGACGGCCAGGCCAGCTATAAAAATCGCTTTGAGGCTGCACCATCAAACGAAATATTTTAAAGATGCCCCCGGTGGGTTGAGAGGTCTACTCTCAACCAGAATCTTTGGGGTGAGACACCGGCAGAGGGCATATCTTGCAGAATGGACGATGAAAAAAAAAATGAAAAGCTTAAGTACTAGCTGTAATACTTAAATATTACAATTTATAAACCTTGTAACCTAATTAACTGTAATTTTGGAAAACGTGTTAACTTGAAGGTGCAATAAAAAAATATATTTTATTTTTTATTTATTGTAAACTTTCTGGAACTATAGAAGATGTCGAGAAAAAGCTCTATAGTCCGACTTCTGTGCTTTGATTGCGAGTTGTTTTTACTTTGACGGCATTTATATAATAATATATGATCGAAACGTTTTTCGCATTTAGCTCGTTGATTGGTTAAGATTTTAGAGCGGGCCAATTAGGGCGTCGAATATCACAAAAGTATCGATAACTCGCAATATGGACTCAGAACTTGATAACAAATTCATTGAGAGTCTCAAGCTGATCTGTTAGCAAGCAATCGTTTATAGTCTTTTACTTATACTTTTTTGTGGTTATAGACCAATGGCTTAAACTGAGGTTGAAAAGCTAGTGTATCTGCCGTTACTAAAGTTATTTGTAACATGCTTATTGATAACCACAAACTGTACAATAGATAGACATGTAAAATTATTTCAGCTAAGTAACCTAAGTTAAACTAAATCCGCTTAACTTAGTCTGCAACTGACTTTTCAATAACCATTTTTTTCAGTGGGAAATCATGAAATAGATTGCCTGCTTTGGGAACAGTAAAAGAGAGTGTCAGACTTTTCATTACTCAAACCCACCTGTATTCTTTGAAATTCCTGCAGCTGCTCCTTACAGTCCTGAGCCAGGGTAACCTTTTATAACAAACCCCTAGGCCCTGGCCGATCATCATCATCAGCCTTTTTTATGTTTCCACTGCTGAGACCGAATGGGTCGTAATCCACCACGCAGGCCCAGTGCGGGTTGGTGAATGTCACATCTTCGAATTTTTGACTGACTTGCTCGTTTTCTCACGATGTTTTCCTTCACCGTTTTGAGAGCAGTGGTAGTGAAACAAATAAATTACACAAAGTAATGCGCCTGGAAGGGTTTTAACCTGCGACCTACATCTTGTAAGTGGGAGTCATTACCACTCGGCCACCAGTGCTCTCCCTGGCATCATATCCTTATGTCCACCCTGATATACATTTCAACTAATCTATGGTCTAGCTATTTCTTTCCTGTGGCAACACTTGTCTGTAACATTACTGTATTTATGCATTCAGTTCCTCTAACGCGCAAAAAACATTCTTCACATAATTTCCGTTAACATAACGGTCGATTTAATTGTTTCAATTCAGTTTTCGTAACCTTTTATTAGTTGATTACTGCAATTAATTCAAAACTAGGTAATTTGTGGTTTTATGTGTTAATACATAATACGTATTTTGCAATACAATTCTCAGTACATAAGCTTGCAAGATTGTTTATGTTTTCTGCAATACATTGCGATGCAGTCTACGACATAACAGAAGAAAAGTATAGGCACCACAGAGTAGTGAGTCGCAGAGGTCAAATTATCGTTTTCATATCGATGTAAATTCGTTAAACCCCGAGCGAACGCCGGCGTTCGCGCACCCATTGTCTTTCTATTGTGTCTCTAATTATCAAGATTGAAGAGCTAATGGCAAGGCAAATTATCTTTTGCTGTCTTTCGAGCCCCATCACTGCATGTATCACTGATTAATCTCGTTAATATTATTGCTTTGGAGTCTAAATAGAAGAAATGCATTTTAACTGGATCTGCAGTTGTATCAAAAATGGCCAAATGACTGTCATAAGAATTACAACGCAAATGCATGCCAGCTGCACACTGACTTCAAGGGTATCCGTTGCGTTTATTTCGTATTTAGTCTGTCTGTGGAGACTTTAATCATTCAGTTTTGGTTATAATCCTATTGAGTTTAGTCTCTGATGTATTTCTACTCTGTGGTCTGTAGACAGTGTCGTCATAATCTATCCTCTTCACGCTATTATTCGTTACAAACATGTACTGGTCTGAAGCATGTCTGGAGTGTATCGAATCCTTTCTTTTGCCAAAGCAAACACAGATATCAAAACCAGGTAGTTATTGAGTCATGTTGGCATAAGCATTGACTTCAATTGAAGGTCGATGGATAGATTATAAGTGCAGCAACATTCACCTGTAACCGGAGATTCAATGAACAGGATTTCAGAAATAAGACAGTGTTTCGAAACAAAAATCGACTTTAACATAATTGTAAATGGAGCACAATCTTTGTTTGCACCTCTTTCAAAACACCATATTGCAGACACACCTAACTGTCGTGAGTAAAGTTTTTCACATAACTACACAATGAGAAAAACTTAAATATAATGGTTTGAGATTTTGCACCGGAAGTACCCAAATCATTGCAACAAGCAAACAATGCATTAAGAAATAATCACATTTTGCATAAATTCTCATTTGCACTCTAAATAACTAAACGTAAAAGTAACAGTGTGCATCAAAATACGTTAAAAAAAAAAGTTGTAGACACTCAAACGCATTTGTCTATACCACGCAAGAGTTCCGTCACAGATAATATAATAGTATTCCGTCGTAACTGCCTTAATTTAAATTTGGAACAATGGCGGGAATGTACTCGTCTGTATAATGAGTCGGAGAAAAGAGACAGTTCGCGAGAAATTAAATAGTTATGTAATAATAACAATTAGCTCGTTAGTGAGTTTGTAATTATATAAAATTGTGAGTAAACTGTTACTTTAGACATTGTGATGCACGATTTAGAAGATTTGTAGATTTTTAAGGTGCGTTTAAAACGAAGATAGTCATGTTTGAGTCGTCTTTCTGCTAAATTATTCATTAGCCATTTTATCTGCTCCACCGATATTTATACAAGTAACTGGAGCATTCTCAAAAGATTGAAATCTATTTGTCAAACAGCCCATAACCTATCTTCAATATTTACATTAAAATGCTAACAACATGCAATTATTTATTTAAATTATTCTCGACTTTTGTTAATTTGTTTACTTAATTCAATCAAACAAGATAAAATTTTATGAAACAACTACCAAACTGGTAATAAAATCTGTCTTGAGAATATTGGATGTTTTATTTATTTATTACAGCAAGAACATACATCTAAGAAATTTAATATAAACCCCGCACTAGGATTCCTTGTTTCAATATAATTATGTTTATGGTTATGTCACCAAAATACTTTTGACATAACCATAAACATAAAAAAACATAGGTTTATAGACAAATAGCATAGACATAAATGATAAAAAAATTACTCAAAAATAATAGAAAAAAAATAGGTTAAAAATAAAACCATTTGTGTGTGGGAAAGTAGAATGCAACTGTATTATGTGGGTGAATGTGTGTTCTTCATCCACTTATTTATTGCGAATGCATCTAAACGCACCTTAATACATCTTGTGCTTAGATTTAATGTGTCCGTAGTTTGTATGCAAGTGAGAGGTAAGATCTAAGATGTCACTGTCTTATCGTAATATCGTTACAATTCCACTGTTTTGTGTTTTTACAACATATGTAGTTTCTTACATAACATTCACCATGACGAAGGATTTTTGACCTAGGAATATCAAATCCAAAATGCCTCTGTAATTATCTACGTGAATTCCGATTCAAAGTATTAAAAAGATTATTTTGACCTACAAATGATAATTGGCGATGCTTTCGTGTTATGTCATTCGAGCTAGCTAGCCAACAATCTTGTTCCACATGCCCCAAAGTGCAAATAAATCTAAATATAGAAGGATATACATAAATTAAATTCTACGTTAAAAATAAATGTTTGTACGATAATGTTTGAAGCGGAAATGAACTGTCGTATTGAGGTATCCATTTTGATTTATACAACTTACTTTGTGTTGTGTCTTTTGCTTACTACTTCAATCATTTTTTCTTTAGTATTTTTTTTTTTGTTGATAGGTTTGCGCTTGACCGCCATCTCACCTGATGGAAAACGACGATGCGATCGACGATGGAACGTGCTGACCTAGAAGAAACCTATTCACTCTCGACTTAAAGATTCCAGGGTTGTAGCTCTCAGGAAACACAAACTCCGGCAATGAATTCCACTCCTTAGCTGCACGCATAATGAATGTGTTTCCAAAACGTTTTGTGCGTGTAGGTGGGACATTCACCATGTACCGGTGGCGCTTTGCCGTACGTCTGCTAGTCCGATGATGGAACGGGCTAGGTGGAATTAGGTTATGTAATTCTGACGCACACTCCCCGAAATGCAACCGGTAGAAAACCGACAGGCTAGCAACTCGACGTCGATGCTCAAGACTTTGAAGCCTCGACTCGACGAGTGTATCATCTTCAATTATCCTTCTGGCTTGCCTCTCAATTGGCTCAAGTGCGTCAAGCTGGTATCAGGCAGATCTGTCCCAAAGATGAGAGCAATACTCCATGCACGATCGAACTTGCGCTTGATAAAGTTTGAGCAGCTGTTCCGGCGTGAAGTACTGTCGACCTTAGCTAGGATTCCCAGCTTTTTTGCAGCCAGTTGAGCCTTTGCTTCGATCTATTTTCTACCGATGAAATTCAAGCCTAGAAATTGCGTACATTATAATTACGGAACAGTTGGTGTAGAGGTGTCGCAGGTTCGAATCCCGCACAGTACAAATATTTATGTGGTCTACAAATAGTTTTTTGTTTGTCTCGATTGTCTGTGTTAGTTTAGGTATCTTGTGTATATGACTTCACATGTTTGTGAACACGTCCAGAGTACAGGAGTAATGACGCAACTTTTTCAATTTGGTAGCGTTAAAACCAATCAATGAACTCAGCTTATCACAGTCCCCAGCTGGACAAAGGTTTTTCCTAAGCTTTCTCACTCTCAAGACCTGGTCCTAAATTTTTTTTTTGTTTTTCTTTCGTGTATAGTATATAGATAGTCTTTGTTGCAGTATAGGTGGTCGATCGGGCTGAAACGTTCAGGAGTGGCAACCGCTTACCGGAACACACAGTGTTGGACAGCCTCAGGTCTACATTCTGGGAGGCCTTCCAACGCTGCGTGGAGGTCGCAGGAATTAACGGAAGGATGGCCTATGTCCAACGGTGGACATCTTTCGACAGACTTAATGATAACGATAACACAGTCTTTATTCCAGGAATCGTATGCGATTTCTGCAAAAAGAAAATTGCTTTAAAGGAAAATGGAAAATTCAGTTTCATCAATTAATTAAGTTCATACACACATACATTTTCGGCGTCTCACGCAAATTTATAAAGATCATTTTTTAGAAATAGACATATTTATGTGTAGTGGAAATGCTTTTCGACGAAAAGTTAGTGCACTGAACAAATCCTAATTTATTTTTTGTGATAACTAATTTGTAACTGCATAAATAAAGTGCTTTCTGGATTAATACCTAGCTCACCGAGGAGTTCTCATCATAGCAAACCTCTAAATTAATGTGTGGAAAATGTTGTTGTTATTACATAGATTTTATTTTGTATATCGTTATTTTTCCCAAATAAAATAAAAACATTAGTTTCATATTTTGTTCCTTATTTGGGCACTTTCGTTTACTCATATACTGTAAAAATATTACACAATAATTATTACCTAATAATAATCTCATCTATGTGATACAAATGTACAAAGCCATCAAGATGAGTTACAGAATACGATTTTAAAATCATCAGTCATCGTATGTGTTACACTCACACCTATATGTGTTACACATTTAGATCGATTGACAGCAAGATACAATGTTGTAACCCACAGCCAGTTTTAATACAAGAATCAGATGAGTTATACTGTTATACCATAACAAATCACTAATTAAAAGCCCTTTCGTCACAAGACCATCTTTCAAAACTAAATAAATTAACGAGGCCTGGTCCATTTTATATCACAACAATCTACATTCGATACTTTAATCATCTAATACGCAATCGTTAACTATCGAATCAAGCAGTAATTACAACGACCTTAGACATACTTTTATTATTAAAAAAAAAACAAAGAGTATCGCAATGATGGATCGTAGAAAACTAACCTCTAATCTTCATCAATCATCAATTTTAAACTCTATAACAATCGGTTAAGGTTTCAAATCCAATGACTAATAAAAGAAGATCTACGCAGAACGAATAGGAAGAGAATTGAATCTCATTGCTCACGTCACGTGACTAGTGGATTATTTTATGAAATCATAATTGAATGCCGTTTCGACATACAACATGATATAATTCGTAACAAAGCATGGTGTGAAAGACGTTTTGTTCCTCCATGACATCAAGTGTAGCTGTTCTTTTTTTGTAGTGGGAAATCATGTAATGACTTCTTCCGCTCTAGAGCGGAGCGAGATAGGCTGTTCTGACAAGCCTTTTACTGAGTAAAACCATGCCTATATTCCTTTAACTCTTTGCGTTCTAGGACCACAAGTATCTAACCTTTTCAGAAGTCTTCCTATGACCCTAGTAGGCATCGGCCCTACTAGGCCGCTTCGGTTTTGCTGACATGTTTTTGAGGCGCCCGGATTGTTACCGGAAGGTTGAACGGCGAGCTACCCATTGGTTGTCGTCCACATGCCCGCGCCTGCGCGTATAGTGGCAAGTAATTGGGCAGGAAGGGCGTGGAAACGTTCATTCCCTCAACCGGGCGACTACCGTCGATTCCTTCCCCTCCGGATCATATCCCGAAACAGGGCCCAAGTTGAGCGCAGCTCAGATGGGGTTCTCGAACGGTCCCAATCTTCAGTGTTTGTGCGGCGTCTTTCCGCAGATCATGTCCCACCTTCAATCCTGCACCACGTGCCCTGTAACCTGTTCCCGTAGGGGCCTAAAGACAGCATCAGCGGACGGCATTGCCATGGCCGAATTCTGGGCCAGGTAAGGAATTTAACTAGTTTTGCCATCGATACGCTAAAAAGAAGAAAGGCCCGACGCGAGAGGTCATAAGTGTAAGTGTTACTACCTGTTTATACTTGGTAAGTACTTACACTCGAGGAGCAAAAGGTCAAGCATTTTCCTTACGCATTATTTCCGGCGCATGCAATTTATTTACAACTAGCTTTCCGCCCGCGGCTTCGCCCGCGTGAACTACAGTTTGTATCGCGTGGACAGAGACGCGTGCTCAGCAGTGGAATTATAGGTAGCCTATGTGTTATTCCAGTGTCTCTTCTACCTACCTACCAAATTTGATCTAAATCCGTTTAGTAGTTTTTGCGTGAAAGCGTAACAGACAGACAGACAGACAGAGTTACTTTCGCAATTATAATATTATAAGTAGGGATGAGCAATACAATTAATTAAAAATTGGCCAAGTGCGAGTTGGACCCGCGCACAAAAGGTTCCGTACCGTCCTTAGGAAAAATTTTTTTTAAATATTTGTTTAATTTTGGTTTTAGTATTTGTTGTTGTAGCAACAACAAAGATACATAATTTGTGAAAATTGCAATTGTCTAGCTATCGCGCTTCTTGAGATACAGCTTGGTGACAGACAGACGGACAGTTAGCGAAGTCTTAGCTATAGGGTCCCGACTTCAATTATTGGGTACGACGGGGTCCATATTGATCTTGAAAATATTTTACCTATATGTACACAATAAGGAATGTAATACAGTATTGAGTAACCCTAAAAACTGACTCAAACATTAACTTTTTCATTTCTCAACTATACATTAATTATGCTAGTACGTTACTAGCGGTCTAAAACAATGATTTAGAATATTTAGATCTTATCGTTATCTCATCCGTAAAGTAATACATGATGTTTCATAACTACTGTGTGAATTAGAGAATCCTTGAAAGTATTTGCATTTTGTTCCAGATCATTTGCGAAATATGATTTTTATTCCAGAATCAGTTACACATTTGGTATTTGTTACGTACAACACTATTAGGTAATTAGTGTATTACGGACAGCTGCATTAGGAGACATCGAGATTTTTCCGACTGAAAAAAATAAACAAGTACATACCTAATCTATATATATAAAAATCAATGCCACTTTTCGTTGTTATTTTATAACTCAAGAACGGGCTCACCTATCTAAACCAAATTTTTAGGCTTTGTTCGGACTATTTAGTAGATGGTTTATGTGAAGTGTGGTAGGGTAGAGTAGGGTATAGTAGAGTAGAGTAGGGTAGTGTAGGGTAGAGTAGGGTAGAGTAGGGTAGAGTAAGGTAGGGTAGAGTAGGGTAGAGTAGGGTAGAGTAGGGTAGAGTAGGGTAGAGTAGGGTAGAGTAGGGTAGAGTAGGGTAGAGCAGGGTAGAGTAGGGTAGAGAAGGGTATAGTAGGGAAGAGCGGGAGCGAAGCCGTGCGGGCAAAAGCTAGTCTATATATATAAAACTCAATGCCACTTTTCGTTGTTATTTTATAATTCAAGAACGGGCTCACCTATCCAAACCAAATTTTTAGGCTTTGTTCGGACTATTTAGTAGATGGTTTATGTGAAGTTTGGTAGGGTAGAGTAGGGTATAGTAGGGTAGAGTAGGGTATAGTAGGGTATAGTAGGGTATAGTAGCGTATAGTAGGGTAGAGTAGGGTAGAGTAGTGTTGTAGTAAAGTAGTGTAGGGTGGAGTAGGGTAGAGTAGGGTATAGTAGGGTGGAGTAGGGTAGAGTAGGATGGAGTAGGGTGGAGTAGGGAAAAGCGGGAGCGAAGCCACGCGGGCATAAGCTAGTCTATTCTAAATTTAAAAAACGCAAATTCGATGATAAAAATCTCTAAAAACACATTTTTGTCAGCTGCTGAGAAATAAATCTTATCGTAGATATGTCCACATGATTGACTACAAAACACAAAAACGATTTCAAAACGTATTTTTAGACCCCTTGAGGCATTTTGTGCAGCAGTAGCAAGCAAGACCTCTGAACTGGCTCCGGTATAATGTTATATCACAAAATTAATCGACATTAACGTATGTTACACAATGGTCTCAAAACCAATATTATGATGAACTGGTGACCTGCCCCGGCTTCGTACGGGTTCGAATTATATACACAAACCTAACCAGTGACCCCCCATCAAAATTGATTGAAAACCACATCAAAATCTGTTACGTTGTTTAGGAGAACTCAGTTAATAAGTAGACAGACTCGGAAAGTCACTTTGTTTCGTACCTTCTATGTAAAGATGAGTAAAATTCTTTTTTATTTTCTTATCTTTCTTTTTCCGTTTTCGTACTTCAAACGAAAATCTCGTAGTTTATACGGAACCCTCAGTGCGTGATTCCAACTCGCACTTGAACAGATTTTTTTATTTAGGAATTACTCCCGTATCGTGGTGTTTTTTTTTAAGTTTGAATACGATTTCAAAGATATTTTAACTTTTAAAACGCTATTTAGTAGCAGTACTATCGTTGACACCCGCTACTTAGTTTATTATCTAGGAAAGACATTCACGGTTTCTGAGTTATAAAAAGTCAGTCGCAAAAATCTCGAAAGCGCGGGAATGAAAAGTGACGATCAAAACTTATATAAATTGTCTGAAAAATATATATTTTTTTATTAGCCTACACTATCCCACTGCTGGGCAAAGGCCTTCCCCAACTTCTGCCAGGCATTCTTTTCCCGAGCCACCTCGAACCAGTCCCCGCGGTAGGAATCCAGGTCATCTTGCCACCTCTTCCTTGGTCGACCTCGGCGGCGTCGAAAAATAAAATAATAAAACGAAAAGAAAACTACAAATTATTATACAATTTATAAGTATATCAATTTCATGCCTCCTACTATGGAATGTTTGAAATAAATAATCACACGCGCTACAGCTGACAAATTTTATCGAAGGACCCAGAATTCTATTAGCATATTATTCGCATTAAGGACAGTAGCTATATATAGACATTAGCATATGATATTTAGTCCTCCTTCGGCAAATTATTTATTAATTAATTTTATGTTCAGAAACTGCTACCGCGTAGCTCGATAGATTGATTTTTAAACATACTCTGATTTGTTTAAATATATAATTAACACATGCAAAACATATATTTATCAAAATTGCTGTAGATTCGAAAATGATGATTTATTTATTACGATCTCTAGGTTTGTGTGGGAATAGTAAAATCGTTTTTATAAACTATGAATTTTAAGTTGTGAAATTGTCAACAAATTCTACCAGACCTGTAATACGTTTGGTAATTTCTCACACTAAAGTTAATAAGTAGATAATCTGCTTCAAATTCTCAATTCATAATCCAGGCGATAATCTAGTATTTATAAAATAGATAGGTACTAGCTTAATCATTTTAATTTTTATAAGATTTCAATAATGTATCTTTAGCAAAAGTTCATTATTAGATAATCTGCTTCAAATCTCAATTCAGAATCCAGGCGATAATCAACATTAATGAAATAGATACTAACTTAATTATTTTAATTTGTATGAGATTTGAATAATATATCTTTAGTAAAAGTTAGAAATGAACACCTTTAAAAGTGTTCCTGTTAGTACATTGCAAAACTAATTCAAAGATATCATCACCATAAAATATAATAATAATCGCATAATCAGCCATAAAATGAACGGGTGCTAGGATTTTGGCTTCTTCTTTAAGAGACAAAAAGGGCCATAATCTACCAAACAGACCCAGTGTGGTGAATGTCATATGTTTTCGATTTTTTAGTTTTAATTTAGTTTTGGTTTTAAATTGTTTATACTCCAAATCATGCTGTGGCCTCCTCTAATTGAGGGAGTGCTTTAACTTAAAACTTAAATGTATTAATAATTTATTTGTGCGTAAACATGAATTGTTTTGGTTTTCCTTAAAAAATTAAAAACATGGCGCAGTTTCTTTTAGTTGCAATTGAAATACGGTCTTTTTAATTCAGCGTAAAACTTGATACATTTTGCCACTTTTATACATTTAATATTAGTTTCCGTAGTCATCTAATAAGCTATTTATAACGACTACCGGCTGTATGTTAAGAAATTAAATATGCATCTAAAGATGCAACATGCAACTTATGTGAAGCAGGTATTTTTTCATCGCAATCGGAAAGCATAGATCATTTAAATTGTGTAGTCAAGTCATAGTTTTAGTCTGTCTACGGTGACTGGCCTTATTTAACAGTTTCACTTTATCAGTAACAGCCTGTTCACGAATTCAGCACAAAATATATAGGTACAGAAGTCAATCAACATACAAAGCGCGCTCGAGTAACGCACACATAGACACCGCTCACGGACACAATATCTCAGAGCGTCTCGGCTCGCTCGTCGAACAGCTCCGGCTCAAACGCTCATTAGTGTGCGGTCCACCGAACGTAGGTATAAAAAGGTAAGTACATACATGAGCTTGTCTTCTGTACCTATCTATTTTGTGACTTCAGTCTTAGCAGCAAGCGGAGCAGTGAGCGGGGCGGCATCGAAAGCGGGCGCCAGGCGCTATGAGCGGCATCTCGTGGCGTGCTTCAAACATTTTCATACTTTTGTTCTTAGGGCGGCAGTTTTTTTCTTTTACAAAATTTTTTTTTCTTAAGTGATCGTAATACCAAACATAGAGTAAAAATGTAGTTAATTTACTGAAGATATCTTACAAGTTGTTATTATTTATTGCCTCTTACGTATTTTGACACTTTTCATGCATTTTCGCATACACACGTATTTTGAGCTTTTTATCATCATCATCTTCCTGCCCTTGTCCCGTTTTACTTGGGGTCGGCACACGTTTTTTCTTCCATTCTGTCCTGTCACTCGTCACGCTATCAATAACTTCCTTGATACGTATTTTGAACTTTTTATTTTGCAACTAAAAGCTATTTATGTATGGAGATTGCTCCATACATAAATATAAATAATGACATCCTGAAACATTTGCAACGATTTCAGATTTCTCAAAACGCGATAAAAGAGAGAGTAATTCCGTATGTTCTTTACCTAACTAATCCATTAAAATATAACGATGGATGAAAAGTATAAGTCATTGAATTATTGATATTAAATCAGTATTTTCCTTATTTCAGATTACAATAACTGCTTGCAAAAAAATGTGTTTTGCTAATATCATCCATATTTCTCAAGTGAATTAAAGCCAAAATGGCTTGGCACTTTATGTATATGAGTAAGCTGAAATGTGTGGTCTTGGATGAAGTGGTTTTATAAGATGACGATGTATGACTTAAAATAATACTGTATGTCTGTTGCCCATTCATTCTTGTCACCTGTTTCGTAACATTTCAGTTAATTTTATAGACTTATGAAATCTTATTGCGTTGTGTTTTGTACAACTTTGTGTCTAGAGAACGTAGGTACTGTCGACAAATTGCTATACATTTTGACAGATGTTATGTAAGACTTGCAAAATGCACGAAACGACCTTAGTCCATCTTAAAAATATTTTGTCTACGTAGGCATTTCTCACACGATGCACTATGGACCAAAAAAGTGCCCTTCAGTTTGCGTTTCAGGACTACGGTTCAAAAATTCCCGAGGCCCTAGCGGGTATCGGCCTCACTGGACACTTACAATTTTACTGGCATTTCTTTGAGGGGTGTAGTGAACAGTACACCCCATCGGTCGGGTAGTCGGGATTGGTCCTTACCGGACCCGGTACCAATTGCTTGTCGTCCGCAACCCCGTTTCTACAGTGGCCGGGAATCACCCTGGCCCTGGCCCGCACTGCAGCAGCAGTAAGGGCGAGAGGATATTAGCAGGCCTAGCCAAGTCACAACGAAGGAGGATCGAAGCGAAACTGTCGTAACTTGGCTAGGCCTGCTGTTCCTTTACGGTTGCGGCCATCTTCTTCTCGTGGCAGAAAGAAGCGAGTACATCCCATTTTCTTTTACTCCGGACCATGTCCTTACCAAGGCCGCTGGTGAGAAGTTGCTGCTGCCGAATAAATTCGGTTCAAGATTTTTTTTAAACACTGTCGTAGTTTCCTGCCTCTCAACAAAATGACACCATGCACTACGCTTTTGCAAGATCAAAGATCAAGTCAAGTATTCCGACTTGATCGTAGATACATTAAGAGGATTTAAAAGTACTTTTCTATCTGATATAATGATGATGACATTTAGCTTTAACCCCATAACTTAAATGACTTCCTAATACCTTCACAAGTTAGGTAAACCATATCCAGCAGTCATAGACTTATGAAACGATAACTAGGAATAGTATAGGTAAGTATTTTTCTTTATAAGCAAATGTTGGCTTCACACTAGGAATGAGTCCTGTATCATCCATGATACAGCGTTCACAAACATGTATATGTATATATGCAATGGATAGCTCGCCGTTCGGCCGTCCGGTAATTGACCGTTTTGGGCCCAGTCGTCAAGAGCGCATAGTGATGCACACGCTCCTCGAAGAGATGTCAGCATACCGTAGGGGCCCAGCAGAGACCAGAAGAAATTTCTGAAAAGAAAACTCGTAGTCCTAGAACGCAAAGGGTACCTGAAGAAGTCGTTGGAAGAATTCAAATCAATCCCGTGGTATGACTCCAGATCATTTCTCCACATTTTTCTGAGCCACCGTCAAGTACTTTCCATCTGCAGGAACCAACCACATGGAGACTTTTGCCCGATCACTGTGCATGCGGTTGATATGACCCCACCCAATCACATTTGATCTTAGCAATCGTTTTACCCACATCTGTTTTGAACGCTACTTTTACTCTAGTAAACCACAGAAAAGAAACCGCGAGACCAAACTAGTAGCATGCTAATGCCACTAACTAACTCATAAAGCTGTTAATCATTAAGAAGTTATTTAAATTAGAACATTCAAATTAATACGTCACTCTCACTGCGTGCGTCAAGTAAATATTTATTTTAATAAATTAAAAATTACATAAGTATTTAAAAGAGAAACTGAACAGGTAGGCAGTACCTACAGTTCACTATATTTAATTATAGCATGAACAGTCAAAACCCATTGTGATTTTCTCGTAATTATTTGATTTTGATCTACATTATTCAAGACAATGAAACCGAACTTGTTTCAATGAAAGTTTATATTATTTTATCACAATAAATGGCAAGTAACGGTCCGATTCGCAAGCCCTTTAGAAAATAATTTAGTTCTGATCTAATCAACCTTTCATTGTTTCTCGTTTTACTACAGCTTTTTATCGGCTTCATCCGCGTGAAGTTGGACAACATTAACTAGGCAGTAGTCACCAGGTTTGCGCCACAAACGAAATAAAAGACCGGGCTAGTCAGAGTCAGACTGCGCTCTAAGGGTTCTGGACAAACTTACCTATAATTCCCGAATTGAGTTAGAAAAGATTTTTCAGAACCGCATTTTTTGTAACATAACTACAAAGTTACATTTTTCAGATTTTTTTGTGCTATGAGACCTTGCTTTACAAATACAAATATTTTTATTTGTTAAACATACGTGGTTTAGGTACAGATGTTCATTATTGTTATGCTTCATGCCAAATTTCACGATTGTAGATCAACGGGAAGTACACTTTTTTTTGCGAATTGAAGTTTTATTTTTGGACAGCGTCAAGGGATCGCAGACCTGAGTATTCATTTCAACTCGATACCACTGCGCGTTCCCAAGATTAAGGATGTTGACAGTCAGGTAGGCAAACGGACAACAAAGTACCCTATAAGGGTTCCGTTCTTTTTCTTTTGAGGTACGAACCCTACAAAAAAAGTATAACATTGTTTTAATCAAATCAAAAAGGTATATTTCAGCAATGATGGTTTATTTCAGCAATGTTGCCGGACATATGTTGTCTGACGCTGGTCTTACAACGAAACTTGAGTGACGTTGCAAAGGATTTCATACACTCAAATGTGTTCAGTCGTTTGAGCTTGAAGGAGTAACAAACATACACACAGACATAAATCAACATATTCCTGCCCTTGTCCCATTATATAGATCTTGGATTTTTTATTCCATTTTATCCTGACAACTTCTTCTTCACCTTTAAAATATTAGTGAGATATATTTATGTGAAAGTGCCTCTATATATATAGTGTGTGTATGATCGTGCATTTATATTAGAACAGTTACTCATATTACTTCCATCACTGACAGTAAGCTGACAACCGACAACATCAATCTCTCATACAAAACACAGGTTCAAGTTGTTTCACCTTAACATTGATCTACAAACAGTAATAATATGAAATAGAAATGCTGATAAAAACACGTCTACGGTCTATACAAGTTCAGTGAGCTGAACCACTTTCTTACTTTCGATTACAGGACAATGGTCGGTTGCTCTGATGACCAACAAAAAATGGAATGGGCTACTTGGAAGGTGCAGTGGAACGTGCATTTGTATCGAGTTTTATTAAAAGTGCACATATAAGCACTAATTGTTCCCTAACACAGGATTGAAAAAAATGGTGTGGCGCCGACTCCAAGTAGTTTCGTAATCATAGAAATGTTTCCGGAGATTCATCATTGTCTTTTCAGCTCTAAAATGTCCACTGTTGGACATTTTTGTTTTTTTTTTTGGGTGGGAAAATCATCCAATGACATCCCCCGCTCTTGGGCGGAGCGGGAGATAGTGTCAGACTTTTACTGATTAATTCATGAATCCCCAAGCGACCACCGGTGGCCGCGCATCTATTGTCTTACTATTGTGTCTCTAATTGACGGTATCTGAAGGGTTAAAACCCACTCCTGTTCCTTCTTTGCCATTGCTCCAGGGTTCCGGGAATCTCTTTCTCATCACCCATGGCCCCAGTAGGCTACGACCCTGCTGGGCCCCTACGGTTACTGACAACTCCTCGAGGTGCGCGTGTAACCCCACGCGCCGCCGACGACTTGGGTTCAGTCCGGACGTTTATCATTTGGACGGCGAGCTATCCATTGATCGCCATCCGCAAGCCCGCGCCTACTACGGTAGCCGGAAATCGGAATCGGAATCCCGGCGGCCCAGGCCACTGTTGGACATAGGCCTCAAACAAGCCGGCCACGCGTCGCATACAACGATGCACTATGATACATCTTTTTCTTTTACAGTAGTACTTTCAGTTACCATTTTTTTTTTAAATTGCGTCATCATCATCACCATTTCAGCCGAAAAACGTCCACTGTTGGACATAGGCCTCCCCCAAGTGTCGCCACAATTAACGGTCCTCTACGTCTCGCATCTATCAGATTCCCCCAACCCTTACCAGGTCATCGGCCCACCTTGTAGGAGGCCTTCCAACGCTGCGTCTTCCGGTACGCGGTTGCCACTCCAGAATCTTTCGTCCCCATCGACCATCTGATTTGCGTGCAATGTGCCCTGCCTATTGCCACTTAAGTTTGGCGATTCTTCTAGCTATGTCGGTAACCTTGGATCTCTTGCGGATATCTTCATTTCTGATGTGATCACGCAAGGAAAATCCGAGCATAGCCCTTTCCATCGCCCTTTGGAGGACTTTGAGGCTTTTTATAAGGCCCATTGTAAGTGGCCACCTTTCGGAGCCATAAGTCATCACTAGCAACACGCACTGATTATAGACATAATATGATATAATTATTTTTAATTCTCTATATCATCAAATATCTTAAATATTTCTTAATGTTTCACTTATATTACCGAACTAGAGGCCTCAAATGAAATCATTAGCGGACCAATTACATACTAATTAAGATAAGGCTGAACATCATTTTATAGTGTTATATAAATTAGAACTAATATATAACACATAAATCATTTTGACATCTCTCTTATTATGATAAAATCTGAATTGTAAAGCAGCTGTTGTGATAGGCCATTCGATATGTTCTTCATTGTCACTGCCAAGCGAACGGTAAAATCTGATATTTCAATCGATATTAAATTACCCATGTAACTGCCCCTGCGCACGAATCCGAATTGTTTTTTTGCTTCAAGATTTATCTTCATGGAGACGATTAAGAAATTGAAAAATGACTAAAAAATTTCAGGTTAAAAAATTCGCGAAGGTACGCAACTAGATGCAGTAAACAGTACGTTTAGTATATTTTATTTGTATTTTTGCCTGAAATCTAGACTTTAATTGAAACCTAATTTTAGAGAAAATATGAAGGGTGATTATAATGTTCAGTATAGCGTCTGACTTACCTCTTTAATAAGTTATGTTGACAATGCTAAAAATCCGTTCAAACACATTTTTCAGATTTTTTTTTTGTCATTATCATTACATAGTTATTCCCAGAAATCATACTTATACTGACTAAAACCACCTATGTACGAGTATGTTCCTACACACTGCAAAGAAGAATGCAAAGGGTAATTCCAAAGCCACGTTAAATATTTCTAACAAATGACACAAAGAACAAAGAAAAAAGCCTATAGAACAGATGAAAGAGGTTAGAATGGCCTTATTGGCGTAGCAAGCGTGCCACAAAATAGGGAAATGCTCATAGTTCTACTGTACCAATAGCAAACTTGCGATCTAAGTGTGCGTGGTCTGTTAGTTGCGTAGTGCGCGTTCGTATTGATTTACTGCCTATTTACTATCGTTGTAGTACAAATCGGAAAGTATTTCCTATCTAACCTCTTTCATCTTTTCTGTGGTTATGCCTACATAGGTAACACTATTTTTCAACACCTTTACTTTTTTTATCGAATGCTAATATCCATAGATATGATACTAGTATCCTTTGATAAGAAAGGAAAACTATAAAGAAATTATACTGTAGAAATTAAGTTGTTCAAACTTTTTTTTTTGTTATTGAATTGAATTGGTATACAGACTTTTCCGGAAGAGAACTTCCTAAAAGCATTAATTAATTAATTAAAAGTCATGCTTTCACTTAAAACCAACGAATGATAAACATTACTTCAACATGAATATTCCATGAAAAATTTAATAAGACAAAATGATTTCATTGATTAATTTTCCCTTCCTATGCCTATTTATCTTACATCACTTAACTAAACTTCCACCGGTTTGACATCAAAATTATCATAAATATTTAAATGTGCCTTATGCCTTAGGTACTATTATATAATGTCCAATTAGTTTCTGTTATTGTCATTATGTAAGTATAATAGGCTATATAATTATATATCCGGCAATGAGCGACTGTGTAATGCGCATAATTTATGTTTATATGCTTCAAAAGCCTATAAAATTATTATGTGTTAAGTTTATAGAGTAAACGTTAGGTAAATGTTGACTTTGCCATTTATCCTCGATATGAAAGTCTAGGCATTACCGTCTATTACGCTCCTTTGTGATTTCCTAAAGGAACGTAGTACACGTTTCTGCAATAAGTAGGCATTTAGCGATTCTGATTGTAATTATAATCAGATGAACATTACATTTTATAGTGATTACAAATTAAATAATATTATATTTTACAGTTTTTTTTAAGGAAGTGATTTAATACTTGTTTGGTCAACTACATGTAATTATATGTACCTAAAAATTTTCTTATGAGTGTAAATGACCTGAGGATAAATATAGACTGGCCTAATTTTTATGTTTCTGTTAATAGCCTACCCATTTAAACTCTTAGGCACCTCCCCTTGGTGACTTTTTGTAACTTCACTTACAAAACGCGCGACAGCATCGCTACTAACGCGCATTAGTCGCATTTGCAAGTGCTATAGAAAAGATGCCAACGCGCTACAGCATCGCGACTGTATCGATGCAAACGTGCCACAGCATTGCTACAAAAAGTCACCGTGGGCGATGGGGCCTTTACGTCTCCTAATACAGAAGTATCTGAAATAAACTTTGTATATTCAACTGTATAATGAACTATTTTTTATTTTGAGATGAAAAGTCTTCAAAGAACTTGCCCCGCTCATAGTGGAGTGAGATGGAATATCAGACTTTTGCTGAATAAAACCCACCTCAGTTCTTTCAGTTGTTCTTTGCTATCTACGGCAACGGTAAAGGTAGAACTACTACGGGCACACGTGAGTCACGTACGCCGATCTGGGCTCGTCAGTCTCCATACATTTTTCTCCAAAACTCTTTGTCTTTCTCTTTTCTTTTTGTCATCCGCGCAAAACGGCCAACGCTCAGCAAAATGCTGAGGCTCATTTAAGACAGAGCTACTGTGCTGATTTTCAGCACTAGCCGTCGTCGACGTTGAGACGCTGATCGGCCAGCAAGAAAAAACCCTCCGTACCAATCAGGCGTAGCGCACGTGTGCGTTGATCTAATGTAGTCCCCGCTTAACTCTTTCAAATAATTCCACAGCCCTAGACAAATGTTTGAATTGGTCAATATATTCGATGTTTTCTTTGTATGTCAAGACCACAGCAATAATCGTAGCATCTGATTGTCCTAAAAACACTACATTGTGATTCACACTGATGTAATCAAGTAACATTACAAGTTGTTCACCGTCCCAGCTTTTCACTTTTTTCTCAGATGAAGCATCTCATTTTGCTTAGCATGCATGAATTCGGGTGTAATAACCGTTAGCACGTCGACTATGAAATATTTATGAGATGTTTGTTGACGCCGATCTCTCTCTTTATTGTCACACAACGTATCTTATGTAATGTTGTGCTATTTTGATTGTGAGTAAGTGCGGATTTATTCATAGGGGCCATGATTTATAATGGGATCTTCGCGTGTCTAGGAATTGCCGATGGCGATTCGCGAATATGCAGTTTGATGGACGGGTTTAGTGTGGCGGATGTAGAGAGAATTTGAACTGTGTGGCGGAATTTTTGAGATTTTAACGCCTTTTTTTAGTTTAAAAAATCATAACATAAATTTCCCCATCCTAAGTGGAGCGACAGTGTCAGACTAACTGACTAAAAGTGAACCATGTTCCTTCACTTGTCCTTTACGTTCAAAAACTTCTGTAACTCTTTCGATCAGTCCTGTGTGAAGAAGAAGCCTCTAAGCTTTTATTATCTTAGATAAATATTAAAATTCATAAATTAGCCTCGCGACACATATAGTTTCTTAGAATTAGGTAATAGGATTCATTTTGAATTGAATGACAAAATGCATCAACAAATAGGTAGGTTAGTTAAAAATAAAAAAAAAAACAATACGATTAAAACAAAAATTGAATTTTAGAATTTAAAAAAAAAACTGAAAGTTCATTAAACTTTTATTAATTCGGTTTCAAAAAGTTTAGAAGGTGCTGTATCTAAAAAGTAAAAGGATTTACAAAAATTGCAAGATTCGCTGTATGTCACGTATGTTATTGTAGATACTCAAGTTACCAGGTGCAAGCTGCCGTAAAATAAACATTACATGTTAATGACTCAATAAAACTACAGTTTAGTCTAGAGAGATGTGCTAAGAGATCTAATTATGTAACTTTTACAGAAGTTTCACGTCTTCTAACTACCCTAATAAAGGAAATTAATGTAACCTGCACTGAAGACATAACTGCTTTATAAACTAGCTTCTAGTCGTGACTTTGTCCTGATTGACATCTGTGAACTGTCCTATCTTAAGCATACTCCGTAGATGAAAGGGACAACCCCGCTAGCCAACTTACAACCGTTTTGCTTGCGTCGAACGCTTCACCCCGAATTGTTTTGTTCTGAACACGTGACTGACATCCTTCTTTTACTAGCATTTACTATTGCAGATTAGCAACTTGGCTAGGAGTACAGGACATAGTCTACGTCAAGTTTCATACAAATCCGTTCAGAAGTTCAGATGAGAAGAGGTAAGGGACTGGTAGAGTCATTTTCGCATTCATAATATTATATTAGTAATTCTTTCTTTATTGTTCATGATAATTTACAAAATATGTGGATATCAGAGTTCATGTACATAGACGAGCTTAATTCAAAGTTTAGTTTTCTTCCCGCAAACCATTGGGTGATAGAGAGAGATCACAGATGAGGGTAAGATCCAGTGCACAATTATTAATAATTATTATTGATTTATTTTTGTAGTTAGTTTTTAATCTGTGCTTGACTGCGATTCCACCTGATGATAGGCAGTGATGCAATCGTTGATGGTGAGTCGTTCTAGTTTATGAGGAGCCTTTTCACTCTAGCCTTGAAGACATTCAAATAATATAATCGGTTAGTAAAAGTATTGCTACTCATAGCTAAGTAAGCAGTAAGTTACGAGTAGGTAGTAAAAGTATTTTATTCTAAGAATCCTTTGTCACCAATATCTTCCTGCCCTTGTCCTGTTTTATTTGGGGTCGACGCAACCTATTTTTTTTTCTTCCATTCTGTACTGTTACCCGTCACACTATCACTAACTTCCTTTTCTTTCATATCACTCTTCACACAATCCATTGCTCTTATCTTGGGCCTCCCTCTCCCTCTCCATCCATCCACATGTTTACTCATAACTTTTATGAGCTCCATCCTTTTTACATGATTCAAGAGAAATGATATCAAGAGAAATGATTCTCCTTCAACTTTTCAATCACTGGCACCACTGTTAAACTTCCTTTAATCGAGTATTTTAGAGGAAGTTCAGAAGTGACGCTTACTTTCGAATATATAATATACTACAAGGATCTTTTGTAATATTATAAATTTGAAAGTAATACCTAACCTAGGTAACTTTGTTTATTTATAATTTTACGTTATCGTGGCGTACGAGCAATGTATTCTTTTTTTTAAACAAAACTACCTTTTATTAATTTTTTTTTTATAGCAAGCTTTTATAGCTCGGCTACCTATATAATTAATACACGTCAAGACGAATCATACGAGCCCAAATTCGATAGGGTTGTGTCATTTAACTACCAAGTCTTTATAGCCACCTTCCGGTTCCATCATCAGATCAGCTCCATGTCATAATAATTTTACATTGTTATCTGATTAACACATGCACACAAAATTTCAGCTCAATCGGTAGCCGGGAAGTGGGTCAAATTTAATTTACAAGATTTGATGACAGACAAACATCTGGACAGGTGAAACTAAATAAAAGCTTGCAAAAATAGGTAATAAGGCTCTCAGTTGATGCATGATTGATAAACAAACATCCAGACATACAGACTTTCACATGTATAATAATTAGGAGTCTCGTTAGTCCCTTCTTTTAACCAGTGAGAATCTCGAAGTAATTGAATTGAATTGAATCAGCCACAAACAGTAATCACGGAGCTATAAATGTGTAGCCCCTAGACCCGAGAGCTGCAAATGCTTGATTTACTTCTACGAGTTGGTTTCTTTAATTCTTTATTGTACACTATAACTAAAATAAAATAAGTGGATAACAATGTTCATGTACTCTTAACTTCTTCTTTTCTTCTCTTCTTCTCTTAACTTCTTCTGCGAGCTTAACTCAAAGTTCAGATTTCTTCCAGCAAACCATTGAGCGATAGAGAGAGATGACATGAGATGATGTTGGTATCGGATGGATATTTTCAAATAATCTACACTAATATAATAAAGAGGAAAAGTTTGTTTTTGTTTTGCTTGTAGTATTTAACCTCTGAAAGTACTGGTCCGATTGCCAAAATTTTTTCACCGATAGGAAGCTGCTTTATTCTTGAGTGACATAGGCTATATTTCATGTACGCGGGTGGAGCCGCAGGCAAAAGCTAGTATAAAGAGGAAAGAATTGTACTTTGGTATGTTTGTATTTTTGTTGGTAATTAATAAATTTAAAAATTACTGGACCATCATCTTCCTCCCCTTATCCCGTTTTATTTGGGGTCGGCACAACACGTTTTTTTTTTCATTCTGTCCTGTCACCCGTCACGCTGTCACTAACGCCCTTTTCTTTCATATCACTAACTACTGAACTTTCAAAAACTACTGGACCAATTATAAAAATTCTTATACCAGTAGATGAAAGATACCGATAGATAACGGAGTGACATAGGCCATTATTTTCTACTTTCACAGGGGTGACGTCGCTGACAAAAGCGAGTTATAAATAAAATTCATAAAATATACTTTGACAGTATGTGGAAGAACGCCAAATCAAAGCCAATTCTTATTTATTAGACCTACTAGTGACATGCCCAGTTTCGCACGTTTGGGTGTTATAAATCTTTAAAATTCTCAGCTTTTTATGAAAATCAGTTTAGTCATTTTTGAGTGTACCAAGTTTTTTTCGAATGTTGAGATGGATGTGTGGTGTGACGAGAATGGATAAAGTGAGAACAGAGTATATTAGAGAAAGTTTAAAAGTGGCGCCAGTGACTGAAAAGTTGAAAGGTAATCGGTTGTCTTGCTATAGTCATGTGAAGAGGAGGGCTAAAGCGCATATTACTAAAAGAGTTCTGAGTATACTTGTAGATGGATGGAGAGGAAGAGGAAGGCCGAAGAAAAGATGGATGGATTGTGTAAGGAGTGATATGAAAGAAAAGGGAGTTAGTGATAGTAGGAAGAAAAAAACGTGTCGCGCCGACCCCAAGTAATATGGGACAAGGGCAGGAAGAAAAAGAAGACCAAGTTTTTTCGAAATTCATTCAGCCATTCCAGCGTTAAAATAACAATCATACACAATATTATACACTGAAAAACTTTCACATTCATAACATTGGTGTCATTCCTTCAAATTTTTAATTCGAGGGACTTGGTTTTATAATGTGAATTCGTTAGAAAACCAGTATGTTTGGGCCCACTGAAAGCCTTTGTTTTTAATTAATTATAAATAGGTTTGCGTTTGACCACTATCTCACGTGATTGTAAATGATTATGTAGTCGACGAAAGAGCGTGTTTAACTAGAAGTAATCTTTGTAGTCTCATAAAAAAACCCCAAAGAAATAAGAACTGTCAGTCTTCACCAGTTTTAATTAATATTCTTTATATATCCACCGAGTTAGGACTAAAAAACAGTACTTATCACAATACTAGATACTAATAATGTAAAGGCAAAATTTGTGAGGGTATGTGTTTATTAATTCTTCACGATCGAACGGAAAACGGAATAACAAATTCATATTCTGTATTCATTTAATTAATGAATCCCCAAGCGACCACCGGTGGCCGCGCATCTATTGTCTTACCATTGTGTCTCTAATTGACGGTATCTGAAGGGTTAAATAACACAACAAAAAACAATCAATTACATTCGATGGTTTCTGATGTCACATTAAGGAATCTTATATTCCATTTAGCCTGTGTGGTACGTGAAGTAATTTTTTTTTATACCAAGAAACAGAAAATGTTTGGATATTTAATACAATAATATTTCAGTACAAGTATCCTATGTAATTACTTATTTTAGAGACATTACTCTAACATATTATAAGTAAGTAAGTACATAGGATAGTTTTTATCTCGGGGGTATGTTGCTTTGCTATAATTTTCTGCTATCTCGCGGTGTTGGAGCATCATCATCACTAGCCTGCGTCAAACCACTGCTGAGCAAGTACTTCTCATCTTTAGGACGCTTGACTAACATTGCATAGCAGCAAGATGTGTAATTAGCTGTAATTAGTTCGTAATGTGTCCGGCCTCAATGACATTTCACATGTTCTTAAATCCTCATAATGTTAATACCTAATTTAATTTCATCTAACTTGCATTGAGCATCCAGAGTTTAATTTCTTATCTTTATGCTAACACACGCGGGCGTAGCCGCTGGCAGCGGCAAGTTCAATTTAATTGCGTAGATTCAAAACCAGTCCTCAGGTGCGAAAGTGATTGATGACCATCTAGAAACATCTAGCATTAATTTATGAAGATCTATTGTCACATTGGCCGAGTGTTGTATAATATTTTATAAATATTATCTGACCCCAAAATATTCTACGCCTTGTTGATGAGTTCAAATAGTTATAAACTGGTTGTGATTATTAAATTAAGGCTTACAACAAACAATAAAAAACAAAAAGTTGGAGAAAATTATGTCATACCAGATCTTGCCCGCGGCATTACCCAAGTGAAAATCGAAAATTATCTCAAAGGAGTATAGTCTATAGGATAGTCCATAATAAATAAAAATGCGAAAATTATGTTCTATTCTTATCAACGAACAATAGAACGCAGTATACAAGGTGTTAAATTAATAGATCGAGTTCGAAATACTATATTGCGCTCCAAAACCAGGATAGCTGCCCAACTGAAATAGGACTCATGTGACAAATCGACTAAAGTAGCACAAAATTGGTGCCTTGAAAACAGTGCGATGGAAACGCAACAAAACATACAGCGCCGTGAAAAATGGAAGGAGTTGAGGGAGGCTTTTGGTCAGGAGTGAAACAGTGTCCCAAATATTCAAACTTTCACCTTTATAGTATTGGTATGATTCCGTCAACATCAAGGCCCTTAATGTCGAAAGTGGTTCTTCTTATTCAATTTTCTTATGTAATTTTGAATCCAAAATTATCACACTTGGATGAAATTTTTTTTTGTTTGCCTGTTCTGTCCCACTCCTAGGCAAAGGCCTTCCTCCACTTCTTCTTGCCAGTTCTGGTGGAATCTGTCTAGTTCGTTTTAGTTCTAGGATGACTCATACTAATAAATAAAGTTATGATCATAATACCCCTACAATCTTCATGTCTTTTCTTGTATTTCAAGATTTTTTTACGAGAGAAATTGCTCTTTACGAGGGCCTAGGCATCTTCTAGAACAATTCTGACGCTAGCCCTCACTGTATCTCGGGCCCGTCTGCTCCATCTTCTACCATCGCTTCTCTAGTGGCCACACTTTACGACTTCCGGGCACACGATGTTTCATAGTTTTCGTAAGCTGGAAAATTCAGTAACTCGTTGACATATTTAGGTAATAATATATGTAAGTAAAATCTGACAAGATGGCTAACAACATAAATATTGTTAGTAATCTGATCAAACACACTCGGTTAACATATGTGGATAATGTGTTTACTATATTGCTTACTTACTTGTGCACACCATTTTCTTTAGCAAGTGTATGAGTAAGCAGTTTTTCTGAATTTGTTAATCGCCAACTAAAAGAAGGAGAGCCTAAGGTTATAAAAAACTTAAAACTTTCATAAACTTGAATTGAAATAGTGAAATGGTTTGTAAAAGAAAAAGATGATCCTAGATCACCTCTCAGCAAGAAAATCGTTAATTAGGATTTATAAAATTATATTTTGCTTAGGCCAACTAATGATGATAATAATGTGGAATCGGTGATCTTTCTATCGATGGGCATGTCTGCCAATTGCTTAACAGCCACGAGCCTCGACCATCATCATCTCAAGAGGCTCTCATTAGACTTGATCAAGGGTTACATACAGAAAGTGGAACTTCTGGAGACGGCTCGCAATGTTTGGATCCCTTCCTTTGGAGCCTTAAACTGGTAGCTACAGGGGTTTTTTTTAATGCTTTTTGATATTGAAGTATTTAAATAATTAAATCATTCTAAAACCGGTATAGTAACGATCACCCAGGGCGTTAATTATTATTATAACTGAAATTCTTTCATATATATCTATCATACATATTTCATCTGTTTCTCTACAGCGCCCTCAAGGCATTCACCACTGCACTTCTTCATATTTTCAATACCAGATGGTAACCTGCTCAAACTTTCTAAAACCACAATATACCACAAAACTCTTTAAAGTTTACGATGCCAATGCCATCTACTGCACACTCCTCAAACTGTTTATTCATTTGGTTTCTCGCTCCAACGACGTTCTCTCCAAGTGAAAGGTGGTGTTCGGTTCTTGCGTTGCGAGTGTTGCGACTACACCGTCAAGCACCGTTGCATTACCAAGAATGTTAGTAGTTTTATTAGTCTTCGATAGATGGCATTCTTTGCTTTTAGTTATAATTATGTACCTTTTATTAGAGCTTTAAGCTTCACACCTCTTCTTTATAATTCAAGAGTAATATTTAATTTGTTCACTGCTTTCTGGTTTTTTGCAGAATAGCTAAATTATAACAGAATGTACAGTAGTGCTCCACGTGCACCTCAAAGAAATGGCAGGAAAACCGTAGTGGGGACCCGTTAAGGCCGATGCACGCTATGGCCATGGGGAATTTTGTCATTGGATGATACTCACCCTAAAAAAACAAATAGCAGGTCAGTAGCGAAATGAATTTATCTCAAAAACTTGTTTATTTTCCATCCTCAAAAAAATGTGTGGAGAGCTCACTCTCTCAAGACCATAGCATGATAGCTACTAAATTCTACTAAGTATTTCGTATCAAAATTCTCTAGTTATTATTTCAGTCCAAGCCATTTTGGCCTTGCTCTTAACCAGGGCCTAAAATCTGCTATTACAATATTGTCAGAATGGTCTATCATTGACTTCATAATTGTCGATTGTGACAAGTTTGATAATCTACTAATGTAATGGCGTCATTATGACTTTCCAATGGTCAACCAATGACACTCCATTGAAAGAAGTGGAATAAAATAGTAATCTCGTACACATTGACAAATGAATATTTGACGTATGCGGTATTCTGCTAAAACTTTGACAGTTTCTTTGATCAGTGACCTACCAATAGAACGTTATAGTGCAGTTATTGGTTTTAATAAGCTCGATATTGTCATTCTACCACCACTCTATTACGAGACCATTGACCGATCAATGATCGATCATTATAAATTAGCAGATTACGAACTTTTAGCAAAATGACAATGGGATCGTGTTGGAAAGACGAATTTATAAAAATAGCAGACTTGAGCCCCTGGCTGCTAGATCATCATCGAAATAAAGTGAACTTAGTAGCAACCTTTACCCAAACACGTACAACTGTAATTACATAGGACTATGTATAGTAAAAATGTAGCAATCGAAAATTTAAGAACTATAATTTTAGGTGAATTCATCAGGTAACAAAAGAAACATAGAACATAAGCACCATTATTGCTTATAAAGTTCATAAATCATCTGTGAAATCTTGAAAAACATAATAATTTGCCAGTGTGAATATAATTCAAGATAATTTTCTATTCAAAATTAAGTTATTATAAAAATACAATAGCTTAAATAATGTGTTGCTATATATAGCAACACATATATTTTTGCTATTGCATATATTTTGATATGACATTATGCATTTCAACTTTCAATGTAGATATGCCACATGTATACGTCACTGGAGCTGTAATATAAATAATAGTAGATTATGTGACTAGGGGATAAAGCAGTGTCTTTCAATCGCGGATGACATGTTCAACCCCGAATGCAGTGAAGGACTTATATAATTAACTCCCGAGCACTATAAGGGTGTTAATATAAAAACATGAATGAAGAGAGCCCCTCGTTGAATGCTCTAATTTTTTTAAATTTCTGTGAAATGGAGGTCAAGCGTAAACCTCTCAATAATAAAAAAAAAATATTAAATTGCCTTAACAAACACTATAAACAAACATCTACAATTATAATACCTATTAATTACCTAAGTCGCTTTTGTTAACTTTTGGATGCAAAATAAAATTATACATTAAATTCAAGACAGAATAACATATAACCTGAACAGTTATTGTTTTAAATTATGTAGATATCTCTTACATAACTTGTGCATCGTCTCTCCATTGTAATCCTAGTGACCGTGGGTTTATTCCAAAGTACGGTTACACTTTCGTCTAGACAGTATTAGTTATGTTAACTGGACAGGTTGAAGATATAAATTATATATCTTGCATTAATATTGTTGCGACTTTCTAGACCGATAACTGGATATGGACGTTTATCATCGGGTCTTGGTCTAGTCTTAAATAACTAACTAAGTCAGTGGTAGTGAAAATGGGCATTAGAATTGTTGCATGTGAACTAGCTCTAACAATGTAGGGCCGGGAGAAACTTTCAACAAATGATATTATAATTTCTATCAGCTATACTTATTATCTATTATTTATTCATTAGTCTATTTTTACGGGTTTATTTTACCTTGTGAACCCAATTGTTTGATGGATTTAATTTAATTTAATGACCATTAAAATTTAAATTGTAATATCGTAAGAGCGATGCATACTAGGGCTACGGGATTGGTAGGAGATACTGGAACACAAAGGGCAACTGAAGAAACACATTTGGGTTATAGTCAGTAGCAGTAATATAGTATACTAGCTGCTCCCAGCGGCTTCGCCCGCGTGATAGCAGAAAATTATCCCAAGGGAACATACTTCTGGGATAAAAGTAGCCTATGTCCTATTCCAGGACATGGTCTATCCGTGTACCAAGTTTCATCAGAATCAGTTGTGCCATTAGGCGTGAAGACGTAACAAACAAACTTACTTTCACTTTTATAATATTAGTAAGGATAGTTAGTTAGTAAAAGTCTGACACGGTCTCTCGCTCCACCCACAATAAAAGCAGTTAAATCATGATTTTCCAAAATAGTTATATCTTTTATTTATCAGTCTATGTGCTACGAAGCTGAACTTTTACCTTTGAACCTATTGTTTGGTGGGTTAAAGTTCAAATAAATTACCGGAAGCAGAAGATAGAGCATTTTGATTTGGGTTGAACTTAATAAGAAATAACCATTTATTTCTTACTAGCTTTAGCGCGTGGCTTTGCCCGCGTTCATAAAATATAGCCTATGTCACTCAGAAATAAAGCAGCTTTCTATCGGTGAAAAGATTTTAGCAATCGGACCATTACTTGCAGAGATTACTTCCTACAAACAAATAAAAAAAACTTTACCTCTTTATAATATTAGATGTAGATAATAAGTTCTTCAGTCCTACAGTATTATCGCTGTTAGCGATAAGACCGTCTTTTGAACTCATTGATTTATATTCATGTCAAAAAATTGTGTAACTGTTTTATAATAAAGTATTAATCTATTCTATTTTATCCTACAAGCCAATAAACCATTTAATTTCATCATTACTTGTAGTTAATTGAAAGCACATAAACTGCTAACAAATATCTAGAAGTGGTTATCACTTCTGACTGACAGATCATGACGTTGATGACAGCTTCATTAACCGCCTGCAGATTTGTAATCTTGTCAGGTTGATAAGCTGTGAGTTAACAAATTGTCAGTTTAATTTGCGTTGACATTTTTAGCCCAGTGGTTGAGCGATTAGTCTGTCTAAAAAGTCAAACGACTTGGGAATTTTGTATGATATTTAATCATTTAAAAAATACTTGATATTTGATATTTTTTATTAGGTTCTTCTATTAGTAAACAATGATAAAGATCTGTTAATCAACCTTAATTATTGAACTAGTGTTGATTACATCAGATTTCAATTTACTTTTAATTACCCAAGTCGTTTGACGTTTTAGACAGGCTCTACGCTACGGATCGCGGGTTCGATATCCGTATGGCACAAATATTTTTATGGCCTACAGATAATTGTTCCATGTGTGTAAATAGCTTCTTGTGACTGCACTCGCGATACAGGAGTAATTTCTAGTTCGGAGCAAAAGTTTTCAAATATATAACAAAAATAAATCAGTAGAAGTTTATTACTAAAAACTTCTCGCTCATCGTGTAAAATGTACCAAATCGATGTAGATACCTTTTATAAATTAAAATTGTGTATAATTTGATATAATACTTAGGCTTTGTTTCATCGCAACCGGTTGTTTATATTGAAAAAATATACTACATTTATTGACTGTTAGACATAGCGCGCACTGGTGACTTTTGTCACGGTGACAATAAATTTTCTACCCATTTTTTGTAACTGTCACGTCTTCAAGTGCGCGCACTACATATTGGGTTTAAAGGCACGATGACTTTTGTCAAAAGTCACGGTGACAAAGTCACCCACCAGTGCGCGCTATGGCTTAGGCTATCAATCCCAAATCCTTTTGACAACATAACAAACTTTTGATTCATGCAGGTCCGACACCAAATAATTGGCTATGTCAAGTGTCAAATTCCCTTTCACGCTTGCACTAACATTAGTCATTCAGAAACGATGTGCCTAGGCCTAACGATGTTACACAAGAGTTTGCAACCACAATATCTATAGTACTCTAATATAATAAAGCTGAAGTTTGTGTGTAAGATAATAAAGAAAGAATATTTATTTTAAGCTTATTACCTTCCGCATGACGCAGGTCCTCACCGGACATGGCAAGTTCGGGAGGTTCCTGCATCGGATTCAAGCGGAAGAGACGGCCGGGTGTCGCCACTGTGCGCAGCGCCCGGAGGACACGGTGGAGCACACCGTCGAGGTGTGCCCTGCCTGGGCGGAGCATCGCCGTGCCCTCGTGGGGGCGATCGGCGGCGGAGACCTCTCGCGCCGGGCCCTGGTCGAGGCCATGGTCCGGAGCGAAGAGGAATTGCAGGCGGTCGCCTCCTTCTGCGAAGCAGTAATGCTTGCAAAAGAGGAGGCCGACCGCATCAGGCAACGGCGCCATCGCCGCCGTCACCGGGATTCCGATCCCGATTTCCGGCCACCGTAGACGCGGGCTCGCGGACGGCGAGCCATGGGTAGCTCGCTGTCCGATCGTCCGGTAATGGACCGAGTCCAAGACGTCGACGGCGCGCACTGTTCCCGCGCGCCTCAAGGAGTTGTCAGCAGCAGGAGGGGCCCAGCTGGGTCGAAGCCTACTGGGGACAGGGTTGTCCGAAAGGGAGCTCGTGCCCTGGTATGAAGGCTAGAAGGAACGGCGCGGGGTTTTTAGTCAGTAAGAGTCTGACACTGTCTCCCGCTCCACCCAAGAGCGGGTTTCGTCAAAGATGATTTTCCCCGTCGACAAAAAAAAAAAGCTTATTCCAAGGATACATAAGTATCCTTTTTTACGGCCACCATTTTAGCGGGTTTTTTTTTATATTTTTATTAGGTATTCGAATCGCTTCAAAATATCCTTTTCTTTACTTAATATTTGGTTATATTAAACACATCTGTACTTTTGTACTTACCTTTTTTACTAAATATACTTTTTTTATAATTAGTCAATTTTTTATGCAACTTGCTTGCTATGCCGTGTTCTCTCCATGGTCCTTGATTGACTACTTGAGAATGTCCAAGGCAATACGTCCGTTTTTATACCGTTGTATTGATAAATAAATAAAGAATTTATATGCGCATTTATTTGAACGCAATAATATTTGGAAAAGGGGAATTTTCCAATAGGTACCACTATTGAAAAATTCCCCTTTTTACATTTGATAGCCCCACTTTAGAAAGAATCACAATCATGCTACGAACTTTATAAGCCGAGTAAGGAAATAAAATCGAAATTTAGTCGAACTAACAAAAACAAAGTAATTGAATATCCCAGGCGGTTGAAACCCTGGGACAGTGCTAGTTACACGTATGATTAATCTCAGTCTATGTATAATACAGTATATAAACTCGTTGACCAGGAAGCTTGTGTTTGAATAATTGTCTTCAAAGTTTTCATTCATCATTTTCATAAACTTCAATTGTTTGGTCTCTGTCAAAACTTAATGCAAATCGATTCTCGAAATATATTTCGAGATTGCGTGACATGGCGTGGTGGTTGGCTAAAACTACATTAGACCAACGCACGCATGGACCACGCCTGATTTGAGTCTTTAATTGAGCCCGAGTGGCGTCGCGAGGATCTAATGTAGCTCTACAAGTCCAGTTGCTATATAAATATGAATGGAGACCGACGCGCCCAGATCGGCGTACGTGGCGCACTTGTGCGCAGTGCAGTTCACCTTTAATTCTAGTCCAGTATTGTTATTCGGATAAATGAACAGGAGGGTTTTTCTTTTGCTCCAGCATTATTGTTTATTTACAGCCATAAAATCTTGCTTGCGGACGTCGAGCAATGGGTATGGGTGGACCATTCGGGCCGAGCCCGAGTCGTCGACAGCATATAGTGTTCTACTTGCGTCTCGCAGAGATGTCAGCAAAACCCGGTCCCAGCAGGGTCAGTGCTAGCTAGAGCCACGGAGAATTTCTAAAAGGGGAACCTGTGGTCTTAGAAAGAATTAGAACACAAATGGTAACTTGAAAAAAAAGAGTAATAGTTTGACACGCTTTTCCAGCGCCACCCTAGAGCAAGCGAACTCATCGGATGATTTCCGACCTCAAAAACATTATAATTGTGCATCTGTTAAACTGAATCCGTCATAAAGAAACCTTGGTTCTTATAATAAAACTAAGCATAGCATTAGCTAAGGGAAATAGAAAGAGATGCTGCCCTTCTTTTGTTAGCACTGTGTACTATAAGAAGAATGATACCACCTAAACAAGATCATGTTATTAATTAAAGAATAATTTGGGGGCTTATTATCCTAGCAAAAGCGCTCTCATAACTGTCAATACGATTTGATAGCGTTATACAAGTAACTATTGTCGGCTGTCACGACCGTGACGCATCTTTTGACAAGCATGGCTAAAGGTGTTCAACGATTCTGACAGCTCTCAATATTAATGTTCATAATTATTATAGACAGTAATTAGTGGATGGGTACTCTTTTAATTACATATAATTATATAAGATGCCATAGTTGCCTTTGATTGATTTCACTTTTAGTTTTTTTGTCTTATTTAGACAATAGGGATCATGCTCGTACTTCTAAGAGAAGCCGCGGGCAAAAGCCAGTAAGTAATAATTAATTAATTGATATAACCTATTAATCACAACCACAGGTTCAGTTGAAAACCGGCGTCAGGCACTAGTTGTCTGGCAATCATGCTGAACTGGACCTATTTTGGTGGTGCAGTGGTGTTATAGGTTATATTAACCTTTACCTATGTTATATTAATTATTACTTACTAGCTTTTGCCCACGACTTCGCCCTCGTACATAAAACTATAGCCTATGTCACTCATGAATAAAGCAGCTTTCTATCGGAATTTGGACAACTATTTTCAGAGCTTTAAAGTCATCAATCAAAGTTTCAGAGATTACCTCGTACAAACAAAAACCAACAAACTTTACCTTTTTTAATATTAGAGTATATTACCTCAACTAAACGAATATAATTATAAAGAGAAGTCCGAAACAGTTTGGAAAGAGGTAAAAAGCGTTTTCGCCATGCTGAAATGAAACTGCTAGGTTTTGTTTTTAGGTCCAAAACCATTCATAAACCGAGAAATGATATGAGGAATAAATGGGAAATAAAACGAATTGTCATTAACAACAGTTTAATTATAAATAACAATATATTTCAAATGTTAAAATACTGACCTTTCAAATTAATTAATTTATGAACATAAATGAAATATTTGAACTCTAGGAGCTTTTTCCATTTTGTCAATATTACTTAAGAATACTTAATTTCTATTAATATACATTCATTCTTTGTACATTGCTGTCATACTTTTATTTTATATTTTTAACTACGTTTAATTATTACTATATATTTTCATTCGTTACCTGCTAGATTCACGCAATGTAAAAACACAGCAAAATAATAATAATAATTTTCTAAACCCTTATTTTCGTTTATTCGTTTCATATTAAATTTATGGGTTTATTAACTATCGTAGCTTTAGTGGGGAAATCTTAATGATTACTTTACCTTAAACAAGGATTTAACCTAAACCTCTTTTATGTATACTGTTTTTTTTTTCAGCCATTAGGTCATTTATGTGGAAACTTTTCGATTTTCGGATTTCTTTTATAGTGTCCATATGTGACACCACCAGCAGCTGTAGGGTACATCTGATTCGGTAGGAAACCTCTTTCTACATGTCGTGGAATCGCCAGATGGGGCAACCGCCCACTTGACAACGCATCGTACAAAGACGAAGGATCCTTCGCCAAACCTCTCTTCAAATATTCCACTTGAACGCTAGAAGGTATGTAAGAGTCCAGCAAGGAGGAAGGACGTCTCTTAAATGGACCATGAGGTTGATACGGCCGTGGAGCCAACGAACTCGAAGCTATATTATTTTCTTGGTAAACCTGCTTTGAATAAGGACGATACATTGGCAACGTCCTTGGTATATGCGACAGGTGCGGGGGAGGACCTTTCAACAGCAAGGGATTAGGACGAGGCAAGTCAGGTATAGCATGGTGGTTGTATTGATGAGCTCTGAAAGGCGCACGCGAATTATAGTGACGCGGAAACTCTTCCTCAGTGGGTGGACGGTATGCTGGTGGTGTTTCAGTTTGATCAGTGTCGTCATCGATTGTGTTCGTTTCACTATAGTCTGGACTTCCATAATAAGACTTGGGAACAGTTGATGGTAATAGCTGTATTCCTGGAACGTAGCTGTTGTAGTTCAAAACAGGAACCTGGACGGGCTGGTAACTTATTACTGGTTGCATCGTTGCTAGAGCTGGAGTGACAGTCGGTTGAGCTCGGTACACGAACGTCGGTGACGGAGGAGCAGTAGGCGGTGAATGTGCGGGTGCCCCTACGTAATTATTGGATGTACCGGCCCCATGCGGACCATGAGGATTGAATTCTGCCAGAGCGTGCGGCGTTTGTGGCGCTGACGGTGTGGAGTAATACTGCGGGACTAGATATATTTGCATTGGCATGTTCGACAAATACCCCACCATGGCTTGCTGGGGCGGAGGGTTATACTGTGCTTTGTTTCCTTCTCCCGAGTATCTCTCTGGCGGTTCTGTTACAGCATACTGATGCACATATCGCTGTTGTTGTGGTTGTGGGTGAATTGTCTGGGTCTGAGGGTTCTCGAAAAACCTCAGGAGTCCAGTTTTCATAAAATCTAAAGAATTAAAGCCTAGTCCACTTTCAGGAGACGGATTTTGTTGAGCATCAGATTTATCGTGGTCCTTTTCTAGTTCACCCTTTAGCTCACTCCTCAAGTTATCTTCCTCTATGTCTTGCAACTCGATTTTCTTCTCGGCTCCTACGGCGAGGGCCACGAGGAAAAAGGTAGCAATCTGAAAGTAAAAGCGGAAAAGTGAGTTGAGAACAAGGTGTACGTCCAAGCAGCCGCCGCACTGGACCGTTCGAGATGGCGCGAAGAGGCGTGCCCGCCGCCCGCACCCAACATTACGCCAAACAGGTGAATGGCAAAAAATAGACTAGAACCTATTATGAAACCGGTTGACTTTGCCAGCGTACGGGAATGCAAACTTTTACTCGCAATTGATGTGGTTAAAAGATAATGCGGTACCAACCAAGTTACGTGTTACTTACATTAACAGTGATTACAACTATTATTTTACGTTACAATCATTAGAAACTTACGCATCGATGTGTTCTTAAATATACTCTATAACAAGTAGAATAAGTGTTACCTCACACATAACGAGCGCATGTAAATCCAGTTCAAATAATAATAACATAGATTGATGTGTGAAATGTATTCACATTCAAAGAAGATGAAAAAAACAAGTCTTGCGAAATTAATTCTTTTGTTTTCAAATTTCACATCACAAGCAATGGTATTGAAAATGGTATCGTGGGCTGAACCTTTTATTCCACACATAAGGATTACTAATCCGAAAATGAATAGACTTTGCCACTTAGGCGTTACCTACAGCGTTAATTAATGTTAATTTCTCTGTCAGATTAGATACAAGTATGTGTTGATGAGCTGTCAAGCAAATCACCAATTTACTCGCTCCAAACACGGTCGAATGATTAGGCATCGTAGAAAAACTCGTGCCTGCTTGTGAATAAAAATGAATCAGGATCTTTTTAGTAATATTGGCTAGTTTATATTTTATAATAATTTATTTATGCAACAAATATCTTAAGTTCTAGAATACAAGCTCATCTCTTTCTTAACTAGATAATTTAATATCTGTATCGTGCTCTAGGCTTTCCTTGTAGGTTATCGTTTAATTGTAAACAAGAGAGATCAGTAATTAATTGTATAGTTGTAAAGTTTAGGTTAGGTCAGAAGAACAATATGTAATTGTTTAGTTTCATCACAGTTCAATTTAACAATTACTTCAAAAAGTTTTCTTTTGAGCTATCTAATATTTAAACATCTAATGTAAATGTTTCAAATTGAGATGGAAGACTTAGGCACTAAATTATCGACATTTATTTTATCTTTTATAACAATCTTAGTTAATAGTTTTAAAACATTCTAGTTTTATTTCGGAATGCAATCACATGCATTTTGCGTAATATATTCTAAAATTGTGTTAAAAATCTTTTATTACCGTTTAAAAGCTGATTGTTATCTAATATCACGTGTTTTGTACGCTTACTACCGTTTCTAGTTTGGAGAATTTTATAAACAGGAAAGATTGTTATAAAATCTAGCTAAAGAGAATCTTAATCTCAGGTATTAACACCAATTTTGAAACCTAGTTCATCCTAGATAGCCAAATTATACATCAGAACCGTTATGAGACGATCGTAGGTGATATGATTATTATATAATTATGTTGTATCAAATTCTTCGATGCTGATAAATAATATTATGCAAAATGAAAGGTGCATGAGGATGTTATTGGTAAATGTTCGTCTGGACTTGATTATGGAATATTAGGATGGGTTACGTCTATGTTTAAAACATGTAGGTTTTTATAATTTATTTCGCAGAAAAAAACTCTTGTTAAAGATAAAAAAAATCTCAAATGTAATATGTAGATATTCTTGCACTGTCTTTGGCCGATCTAATCCGGAACTTATTTTTCATACCACTATTATTTTAATTAGATACGGTATCTTTATCTCTTTTTTCCCCAACTCTAATTTCTCTGGTAGGTTGCTGGTACAGATTTCTTGAGAAATAAGCGGATAAATTAAGATTTAAAATCTTCCGCTAAATATAATTCCTTAATGCTTGTCAATAACGGTTATCCTATTAACAGGTTCGATATAATTGCAATATCTGCATAAACCTTGACCGTGGTCGCTAAACGGTATTATCTGCGTTCATTTGTATGTTAATGGTACACTTTCTTCATTTCACTCTTGCTTATTATTCAAATGTCGATATTACGCCGATATGTACAGGACGTAACTAATGAAATAAAAAATGAAATTTAAAAAATATAATGCATTTATTTTGAGTTGCTTAGTTACTAGTTAATCTGAAGTGTCAGACCGGTGACATAATTGCTTAATTTTTATTTTGTTAATTAGATTTTTTAGTAATTAGATGATTCGACAAACGTCCTTCTATCTAAAAGGAGTGATAGCTAACTTAAATATTGACAGCTTAGAACATTTTGAATATAATAATAAAAAACAATGTGTGTTTTATGCAAATTTTCGCAACACATTATTTTAGGCATTCATTTACACATTTACACATATACATTTATTTATATACATTTTTGTTCTACCACGATGCCATCTAATGATGATAAAAATATGGCCAAGCTTCTAAAATGAAATTGATTGCAAAACGATTGTGACAAATTGTCTAAAGGACGTTAACTGGTGTGATTGTTTGAATAAATTTTCAATAGCATCACTTTATTTGAGACATATCAACAATTTCTTCCTATAAACCTGGTATTATCATAATAATACAAGTAGCATGTGAAACTGCTCCTAATTGTATGAGGCATAATGCTTTATAACCATTCTCCGTGGTGTGAACTGCCGGTCTTCTTCACGAACCATTATGTTCCTTGAATAGGAATTGTCAAATTATATTAGAAACGGACGTACTTCACGCATTCAAATCTCCAAATCTTATATTTTATTCTCTTGTAATGCAAAAGCTAAGTACCTAAACGTTTTGGGAATGGACCATCGCGAAGAAAGTTTTATGGACAAGAAAAGAAAATCACGATTGTTGTATGGAAGCACCCTTAAATATTTGTTTTATTCTGTAGGTATTTGTTGTAATAGCGGCTACAAAAATACATCATCTTCTTCTTCTTCCTACCATTGTCCCATCTTATTTGGGGTACAAAAATACATCATTTGTGAAAATTTTAACTATAACTATCACATTTCAAGCGATACCTACAGCCTGGTGACAGACGGACAGAACTAAGTCTTTGTAATAGGGTCCCGTTTAATTCTTTGGGTACGGAACCTTAAAAATAGAAGGTCAATTTGTCATTTAAACCAAGGCCCTATTATTCAACTTTTTCAAGTGATATTTAAAAGATCTCGCTCATCAAAACGGTACTTATACTTTTTACAATATCTTACGTAACCAGATGAGTACTTACTGGGGAAAAAGCCTACATAATGACTGGAAACCGTAATATTTCGGTGCCAAATATGGTATTTTTACTTCACCTGAATAACAAGAAACCGTTCTATAATTGTGGAGGCTACTTTTTCGATACCGTGACCCAAAGCTTGTCGGCAATAAGAGCAGATTTTACAAGTTATTTAATTTCTTTGACTGTCTTTTTCTTTATGCGTTACATTTTGATGATTTTCGGTTACATACTAGTCGTTTTTAGGCCGTTATAGGCTGGTTACAGCTGCAAAAATTACCAGTTTGAATGGCTAAAACAATAGCAACTACATTTTTAGATTACCAAGGTAAAGCAACGCTTGCCAAGCTCGGTTCATAGATGGGTAACTATCCTAATATATCGAGATTCCCTCGTGCCTCGTGAAGCCGGTAGTCCCGGCTGTCATTTAACAACTTTTGCCAACCGTTACGGATTGTCAGAAACCAGGAAATCTGAAGATAGGCAGTCGTTCCACATAAAATATCGGTATTCACCTGAAATCGATGAGACTGGAAGCCGACACCAATACACTTGCGAGATGACTGAGCAGTTTGCTTGTGATGTTCCAATAAATACTATTCAGCTTCACTTTCTTTTTGACTGACCGAATTTTTGACAGTTGAAAAATGCCTGTAATTGGTCTATTTGAAACAAACGTTTCTGTTTTCTGACACCCTGATGGCCTGATCCTGAGCTGCTTACTCCCTATAGCACATCTAGTCCATTAACCGCAATAGACTCGGTTTGTTATCCGTAAGTCAATCATCAATCAGAGAACTGGCCCGATGATTAGAGATTGTATCTATAATTTATATTCAAGCTCAAAGTTTACATAAGTCCCTTCTCTCTACTATTTATGACTGTATTACGGTTTGTGGGCAAAATAATTGCAGTTTGTCAGAGCCAACTGTAAGTGCATTTACAAGCCAGTCCGATGAATTAAGTAAAAGTAAATTTCATAATAAGCAAATTTACTTATTTGGATAGGTAAATTCTCATTCTTCTCACCTTTCCGGTACAATAGCAATTAATGGCAATTAACTTGAAATGAAACCATACCACATAAGGTGTATGTTACAAATCCAAGTTATTTCACAAATTCAAGTAATGACACGGCCCACAAATTTTTAATAGTTGCAAAGGTCTTGTATAGAGAAACTATATTCGTAGTGTAGGGGAGCCAAAAATAACTTACTTGTAACGTAAGAATTGATGGAGTTTTTGAGCCCAAACTTTTAAATCATAAGTGGGTGGATGAAACAACGCAGTTATAAGGCTTGTAATAGCTTTGCTCGCAAGAAATAATACCGTATTTATTGTTCCCTGTGTTCTAATACAGGCCATATTACATACTCGTAGGTTTATGTATGGGAACAATTATTTGGTGTGTATTGCCACAGTATTGCACAACTGCAACCCATCTAAAAAATAAGTGTACACTGACGGCGTAAACGCCCCAGATTTCGAAATCAATTTTTAGCAAAACCCAAGAGGTACAATTATTTTTATTGGAGGTACTAAATAGAACTCTTTCAGGGCTACGTCCCCACGAAATTTCAACAAAATCGGTGACTAGTGTACGCTGTAGCGTGTGACGCGCCATGACCCGCCTGTCCGTTATTCATTTGTTTCGAATAATTTTGGTAACGGATATTATACTTTTAAGGAATTGTAAAACTAAAATAACTTTATCATTCGATATTTGTGATCAATGATTTTGGTAGATATCTACTTTATTGCGGTAACTACAATCAGACATTATAAGTGATTATTGTAACTCGTAATTTTTACTTAAAATGCAAAAACCTGTCATAACATATTATCTAATTTAAACTGTGCCCCTATTCGAAACTTTTATTTATTTATTAGTATATTTTTTAATTTACGATTATGAAACTACATAACATTCCAGATCTAAACATTTGTACATTAGATTAATATAAGAAATAAGTTTGTTTTTTTTTATTACATATATTATTACTAGTGATAATACATTAGTTATGATAACAACAAAACACAAAGAGCACATATTTGTTATCAAGGTTTTTACTACGTTCACATAATTTTCTTTGTAGATACTCGTATTATTTTGGTGAATAGTAGATACAAATTCTTCACTGCAATCACTATTCTGTATAGAAACAAGAAATATTACAATTGTATTGTAAACCTATTTTAATATTACACAACATTAAATCATCGTGCCATGACCTAGTTTTTTTCATATGTAAAAAATCAAAACCGATATTTCACGACGATATGAGACAAGATGAATTGGCCATCAATTATTTTCATAATTAGACAAAATTGCTACACGTATTAAAAGGAAATCCAGGAGGATTTCCTTTTTACATGTTTTGCAATGTTGCAAAAAGGTGAAAATAAAGTGTTAGATAACTAAAATTATTTAAATCATAATGCATATCGATTTTGTAGCTATTTATCTTTCCAAATGACAACGCAGACAACACCCAAGAACGCGAAAAGACCGCCCAAAATCACGCAAGATCGCGAAATGCGATAAGGCCGCCCACTGTATATATGTGTTTTAGTTTTAAGTTTTCTTTTTTTATGTATAATTGTGTGCAATAAAGTAAATAAAAAATAAATAAAAACACCACATCCTGCACTAAAGATTTATAAAAAAAATACTTTCAAATTACTATGACGATTAAAAGACCTCTTTATATTGTTTTTCTTTAGAACTTTATGGCAAAGAAAATGATGAGACCACCCAGTAATGTCCACGTGTGTCAAGATAGTGAACAAAAATGATTTCTAAGTAACAAGTGCTAGCTTTCTCCTTCTTCACTTCCTAGTGTTCCATACAAATCACCATGATTGTTGTGTGACGAGGTCTAGACATAAAACTAGATATTTTTTGCATATTAACAACGTGGGTTCCAGAACTGACTTTGTTTATGAAATTCATGACTTAATCCCCATAGTAGGTTAATTATCTCTATTTGATTGATTTGAATTATAACTAGATGAAATTATTACCTATAACAAATAAACAATGGTTACTTTCTAAAGGAGTCGTTTTTTTATGCAAAGAAAGACAATATTATGGAAGGCATAAGTAAGTAATTACTTTTACTTATAACATTACTGTAGTTTTGATGACCTTAGGCCAATAACAATGTACAAAAATTGAGAGTTTCAATCGAATCGATTTTTTTCTCTCAATACTGTTTAGTAAGTAAAAGTTTGACACATCCTCCTGCTGCGCCCGAGAGCGAGGGAAGTCATTAGACACTTGCCCCACCTTTTTTTATCAAGGGGAAATCATCATAGGGCGCTTTGGTTTTTGGGGAGAAGATCAGGGAGATTGGGATTTTTACCACATTAAAACCAACTCGGTGATCACCATGTGTAGGACATTGAAGGAGGTCCCTGACCTCTTTAAAAACCACATCGGAACAATCTGTAAAACGCCTATCCCATATACTTTGGTACATCCCTGGAGAGACTTAACATATGGTAACCTATTACCTATATGATTGTTATGATACAATGAACACATTGTATGATAGTGTTGTCTATTGTGATACCTGCCAAAACTGTTAACAGGCGAATGTTTTGTTAGAAAACAATAACAATATGAGTAAAGATGTCAGTAGCATAGCCACTATCTATGAGACAATGTTTACAAAATATTGGGTAGGATCAATTCAGGAAATTATGATGTAATTGATATATTTATTTGACAGACCTCTGCCGACTCAATGTCTCAAATAAATTAAAAAAAAACACGTCAATTTAAACTGGATGAGGTCAGTGTTTCCTAGCTGATTAACCCAAAAAGAAACATCAAAACAAACACCGAAGCAGTCCCTTTTAAATTCCATACAATAAACAAGTAGTCAAGGTAATGGTCAATTATATGAGAACTATGTAGATTCCACATTTGATATGATCAGGAAATAGCCACACAGATTTGAGTGGGCCAGTCAGTCCAAATATTTGTGTAGCTCAACTCAGGACTACACCAAAAAAAAAATTGGATAGGCCACATTAAATACTCAACCTGCCAGACACGTTAAAGTAGGAAAAAACTACGTGAACGATACTCGTATCTTGATAATTATGTGCTTTCCTATTACGAAAAGTTTGGTATGAAAGCAGTGACTAGTATACCGAATGCTCGTCATGTTATAAGTCCGATACTAAATCAATCATTCAATTTTCAAAATTTCAAGACAACAATAGATTTTTAGGCATTCATTTAAAGATCTATCTATTTGTGAAAAGAGATAACGGAATATTTTTATTATACATGTATCAGAATAAAAACATTCAAAGATACCGGTTGGCATTTTAAATACCACAATGCAATAAAACCTTTCCAAAAAAAGAGTCTATGCTCACCTTCAAAAGAAACATGATGAACTATTTAGCACAGCACAGAGTTCCGACAGTAAAGTTGTACCACACACAAATCACCAACGATTCACGATCACTTAGTTCAAAGTCACAACACCTTCAACGATTCACCGCATCTTGCCGCCTTGCTTCGTTGACAACTTCAACTGTCTGTCAACACATCCGTCGTTGCAGCCAGTCCACGCAAGCGTGCTTGAAATCCTATAATTTAAACAAACCATCAGTTAAAAAAGAAAATCGTTCACCATTGATTGCACTCGATAATTGAACAATTGAACTATAGAACATGTCATTAGCATGTCACAATTTACGCGGGAAATTCGAACATTTCATTTTTAATTTATGTTTTTTTTTATGCAAAGGGAGAAATGTCAATTGTAATTAAAGGTTTTATGTTATGAATTTTAATTTATGATATTAGAAATACGCACTTGTTTTTATTAAAAAGTCATGGATGGCAAATGCGTTCGGACGGCTGCCCGCTCGGAAAGTGGTCGCGCGTATCGGCCGTTTGTTGTTAAATACCGCACTACTCTACATATTGGCGTACAGAAAGGCAATCATATCAAGTTGGATGTTATGATGAGCTCAATTTGATGCAAAGGAGATCATTCCGTCAATGGCCATTGAAGGGTCAGTACCACGTATTTATAATGATAAGTACAATGAACTTGGATGACACTTTCGTATTGCTTTTTTTCTAATTCAAAATAAGCGTATCTTTATTTATTTGTTTAAGTAAGTAAAGTGGTTTTTATTCCCTATTCAACATTATTTTATTTAAATGAAATTGAACGATGTTTGATAATAATTAGAGATGTTAAGACGTTAATAATAATAATTTATTATAATATTTTTATTATTACATTAATTATAATAATAATGGTAACATTGTGCAGGCAGAGGCCATAGTCTTGGTTCATTAAACCTCAAGCGAACGCCGGCGTTTGCGCTGTCATTGTCTTTCTATTCTATCTCTAATTGACTAAAGCGCCTCTGCGAGTTGGTTTCGGCTCCTCGTATGCCTTCCAAATATTGACACTTAAATAATAATGTTTTTTATGTACTGAAATATTTAAAAATATAATTTATATATTAAGTACAACATATAAGATAATATTTTTAAATATTTCAGTGAATAAACAAAATAATTTATTGAGACAAAAAAAACATATTTTTAATTAAATATAATAATTAAAGAGACAAAACATAAAATATTTCTAATATAAAATAATAATAATTATTATTATTCTTTTTAATTATTAATTTTATGTTTCTTATGTAATTTTATATTTTTGGTGTACAATAAAGAACTATCTATCTATTTACAACGAAATCCAAGGAGGACTAATAAATTACAAATACCATTACTCTCATATGGGATGTTTTATTCAAGTCACTACACAATTTTTTAAATTGTAAGTACATATTTAATATTCTAACACCCGCATAGAGTAGACGTAGTCACGAACAAAACTAGTTTATTTTACAAGCTTTTATTTAGTTTCACTTGTCCCGTTGTTTGTCTGTATTCAAATCTTCCAAATTAAATTTGACCCGCTTTACCGATTGACCTATTGCATGCATGTGTAAATCAGATGACAATGCAAAATAATTATGACATGGGGCTGATCTGATGATGGAACTGGAAGGTGGCTATAGGAAGTTCGTAGTTAAACGACACAACCCCATCGAGTTTGGGCTCATGTGATTCGTCTTGACGAGTATTAATTATATAGGTATACCGAACTATAAAAACTTGATATGAAAAAATGATTTTCGTTAAAAGCTTGTTTTATATTCATTTCATTATTAAGAGTTAACCAACTTTGTGTTAACCTGTTGTTGGGCCAACACTAGTTTTTTTTTGTCACTATAACTTGACAACCTGTCACTATAACCTACATTTGGAAGCTTGTAATTAGCAATTGAATTACCTAGTATTATCATTATGTAGTTATTAATCTGTAAGCTTTCCTAAAATGTGAAAAATAAATAAATAAATAAAATAAATTAATTTCGACAGGTAATTGAATTGTGAGTATTTTATTACAGACTAGCAGTGGCAAAGCCGTGAGCAAAAGCTCACGGCTTTGCCCGCATAAAATATCTCACTAAGGAATAAAGCAGCTTTCTATCGGTGAGGAAATTTTCGCAAATGGGCCAATACTTTCAAAGATTTTCTTCTACAAACAAAAGACATAAAATATTTTACCTCTCTAAAATATTTGTTATCGTTAATTCTGTCTAATATCAACAAATTGACTACTAATTAATCAAAGGAAAATAAATCTGATAAACCAAATATTTAAATACCTATTGAAACTTGTCCTGCAACAATTGCGTTACACAATGGATATGTCACGCGTGCTATTCATGAAGTCATTTTGTTTATATAAGAGAATCATATCCTATAACAAAAGAATGCCAATCACATTCTTGAAGGAATCGACTCCAAGTTCAATATCATTGAAGACAAATATTATAAATAAACAATCATGTACTTATAGAAGTTTGTTTAAAAAGTTATACGACTTGGGTAAAAATTAAATCTGATGTAGTCAACGCTGGTTCAATAATCAAGGTTGATTAAGAGATCTTGATCATTGTTTACTAATAGAAGAACCTTATAAAAAGTATCGAATATAAGTATTTTTTAAGTGATTAAATATTATACAAAATTCCCAAGCCGTTTGATTTTTTAGACAGACTATACGAAATCCCCTTCCTACTTTATGATTTGCTTCTCCTTACATTTATTTAGATACACTAAGATAATAAAGAGGTACCTAATGCAGGGCTGAACAGAATCTATCAAACAACGTACTTAACTACAAATATAACAATGAATTGCTTTTTTAAAACAAAAACGATGTTTTATTAAAAACCAATATATGCGACAAACTAATCAAAGTTTTGTTTTACTACTCATCTGTGCGTTCCACTTCCAATTCTGCTTGTAGATACAGTTTATAAGCTTTGACAAATCAGATAATTTGTGGAAATACCTATTATATTTTATATTATTTTTGTGGAATATAATTTATTTAATCTTCATGGAACAAAGTATAAAAGCGGACTTAACGGATACTGAGACCCTATTAAGACATTTTAAATTCAGTACAATTCCGTTGAAAGAGAAAGAGAGAGAGACAGGTTTATAGACTATATTAGCACTATCCCTTTCTCACATTGAATTCATGATGATTTTTGGACATCACGGACCGACGCTGGCTATGAAAAATTGTTTCATTGATAGAAAACCACACTTGCTACTTTCAATCGCAGAGATCCATTTACTACCTATCAATCTACCTATCATTTTGCACCGCATACCCAATCATCTGCACTCTTGAGGATCCTATAACTATGACAGTAAACGGTATTAGCATAATAGCATAATCAGCCTTTTTAATGTTCCCACTGCTGGGACTCAGGCCTCCTCTCTAAGAGAGGGAATAGGCCGTAATCCATTACGCGGTGGCTTAGTTCGGGTTGGTGGATGTCACATATCTTCGAATTTTTGGTTCTATGACATGCCGGTTTCCTCACGATGTATTCCTTCACCGTTTTGAGAGCAGTGGTGATGAAATAAATTACACAAAGTAATGCGCCTGGCTGCGTTTGAACCCGCGACCCACAAATCGTAAGTCGGTGTCGTTATCACTCGGCCACCGTTGCTGAATATTAGGCCAAAAATAATTTAACTTTACTGAGAAGGAGCTTACTTGTCATCCATGTAAACTAACTACGGTGCAACTAAGAAATTACTAGTCCAGAAACAAATTTGGAGCATTGAGGTGACACAATAAGGAACATTTCTGCAATAATACATTTACTTTAAAATAAACAACGTCTATCAATCGCGGATGTAGGAATACCGAGTAAATTCTTCCTACAGTCCTTTTCTTCGTAAACAATAGAATTATAACACCGCGCTGTTATGTAGGTGTAACGGACAACTAGACTATTATAGCATCGCCATTTAGTTACCAGCCTAGCTTTTGTACCTATTTGTTGTATTTGTATTACAAAAGCTAGGCTAGTTAGCTAGTTGTTCAGCTCAGTAGTTCGTAGTCAACTAGCTAGTTGTTCAACTCAGTAGTTCGTAGTCAACTAGCTAGATGTTCAACTCAATAGTTCGTAGTTCAACTAACTAGTTATTCAACTCAGTAGTTCGTAGTAAACTAGCTAGTTGTTGAACTCAGTAGTTCGTCGTACAACTAGCTAATTGTTCAACTCAGTAGTTCGTAGTTCAACTAGCTAGTTTTTCAACTCAGTAGTTCGTAGTTCAACTAGCTAGTTTTTCAACTCAGTAGTTCGTAGTTCAACTAGCTAGTTGAATGGTGCAGTGTAGTACTTAAGCAGGCAGCTACCTAAATGATATTCAGCTATTTAATTAAACAACTTGATAAATGACTTGGTCGTTAACGTTTAACGTGTAATATTAATTTTGATTGGTTTTTAGAGATCATTGTGGTGGCGATGATCGTAAGTTATAGAAGCTGATGAAGTACCTATTTCTGTCTGTTTTAAGGAACCAAACTTGAAGGAGACGACAGTCATCTCTCCGTCGAACCGTACCAGGGGCCTTACTATGACGTGCTAAAATGTCAATCGTGGGAGAAAGAGAGATGGAGCTACTCACCCAACATTGCTTCAACTCCTTCTCAGTTCAGTAAAATGGATCGTGTTAAGAGCTTGTGGAAGGCAACTGTCCGTCTTTTAAATCTTTTTTCGTTACATGAACATTATGTTCAAAATTGTATTAGACATACCGACTGAATGCAATTCAAACAAGTTTAAAGACCGTTTAGTTATCATTTTATCAGGCTACTAGCTGTATGACGAATTAAGTTAGTTGGCTGCAACATAACTACCTCGAATACTAGACTATAGTCTGTCTAAAAAGTCAACCGACTTGGATTTTTTTTTAAAGAATTATAAAATCTGTTACTTATAAGATTCTGTGAGTAAACAATGATCATCTCTTTGCAACCTTGATTGTTCAACCAGTGTTGACTATATCAGATTTTAAAAATTTGATTGTTTTCGTCGTTTGACTTTTTAGACAGACTCTACCATAAGTATGACCTGAACTTTATAATTACAAGATTATTCTAGTGCTGGCTGCTGCTTATATAAAGCCACTAGAACTAAAATTAAATAGATTATGGAATTGTTATGCTATGGTATCGAATCGATATCTCTATAATAGTGGAGTGTTAAATCCATTACCTAATGTCTCTTTTAGTAGTCGCCATGTTAATTCTTTTGTTTTAAAGGTTTTAATAAAATACGTGATACGATATTTCGGCAATCGAAGTACCCTTTTGGGAATTACTCGTTGATGCGTAGGCGTTGAATGAAATACTGAGATATAATTTGGATGGAAATGGTTTTTCTTTTATGTAACGTAGGTTTTTATTTGCTTTTTTATGGATCGATGGATCGATAAAGTATATTAAATCAATAAATGAAAAACTATAATTTATATTTTACCGAAAACTATTAAGAATCGGCAGATTTAAATAAATTATAAGGTTGTTTTATTTTCAAAGTCGTTCTAACGTTATTAGAATAACAAGAAAATATGATATTATTGACTAGCAAGTGGGAGCCAAACGCACTGACATTTAAAAAATATGTACTTTAATAAAAATAAATAGGTATAAAAACCATTTTTTTCATAGCAAGCTTTTACAGCTCGGTATACCTATACATTAATACTCGTCAAGACGAATAATTCGAGCCCAAACTCGATGGGGTTGTGTCGTTTAACTACCAAGTTCCTATAGCCACCTCCCAGTTCCATCATCAAATCAGCTCCTTGTCAAAATAATTTTGTATTGTCATCTGATTTTCACATGCATGCAAAATTTCAGCTCAGTCGGTTACCGGAAAGTAGGTAAAATTTAATGTACAAGATTTCATTACAGACAAACATCGGGACAGTTGAAATTAAATAAAAGCTTGTAAAATAGATAAAGAAATATCAGGCCAAAACCCCAGCCAACAATGTACTTACGCCAAAAATCAAGACACGCATTCCAGCCATTAAAACCAATACAAAGAAAAAACTTTTCAAGGCTACCGTCACGAAATAACATCAAACTTACACAACCACAAACATTCATACCCACACACTTTGCGACCGCTAAACAAATAAAAGTCTTGTTCATTTTTAGGGTTCCGTAATCTATTGCTAAGCCTGTCCGTCGGTCTATTCGTTTGTATCTCTTTAAAAAAATCAACATTTGAAGTTTTTGCTGCGCCCAACAGGATCCACGATTGTTTCTTTTACAAATGTCTACCACCTAAGCCTGCATTGTGAAATTCAATAAAAAATTGAGAATTGATTTGACTTGTTTATAGAACGTGAACTTCCCGCTACAACAATAATTAATAAAAAAAAAACTAAAGCCAGACTACGACAAAAAAAAACGATGCTGAAAAAATGTGCAACAAGATTTTCAGGATGCTGAAATAAACAAGGGAACTGGAGAAAAAAGCACAGAACAAATAGAAAAGCCGTTGTCAAACGTTAGTGTTACGATTGGTGGTACCTACATATATAGCCTATAAAATTTAATTTGCGTATTTTGCTCGATTTTAACATTGTAGTACAGAACCCTTCATGTGCGCGTCCGACTCGCAATTGGCCAGTTTTTTATGACTTGTTCACTTTTAGTTTTACTAAATATATTTTGTGTTATTGCTCACATCCGCCAATAATGAAGGTCCGGGATCATTATGGACTTAAACGTTTACGTTACGTTACGTCATGACGAGATGGTTTTCTTTCACATTATTGAGGAGGGAATTTTAGAAGGTAATTGTAATAAATTTGGTATTATAAAAGATGTCGTGATGTGAAAATTTGTAAAGTTCACGTTCAAGTCCATTAGTTATTATGGATATACTTATGAATGAATAAAAGTTGAGAACGTAAAATGGACTGTGACTAAAAATGGTATTATTCAGATTTTTTGTGAGGTTTGATTGCAAAACCATTCCATACAACGCAGTGTGTGTAAGTGTTGATGATCTAGACCTATTCTCCGCCAGCTTCTCTAAACTTAAGAAATTATCTTTCGAAGATCACTAAAACCGTCCTTACATGTACGTGCTCCGATCGTCTTTACGTCTTTTTTTTATCTTTCTACTATCTCTTATTCTACTGTTATACTAACTTGTTATTGGCCTTCTTTTAATATTTTTCAACTATTGGTATCCTAGCTTTAAGTTTTCCAAAGGTAATACAATAAAATAAAATAAATACGTGACTTTCAGAGACCCATATGGTCATCATCATCATCTTCATGCCCTTGTCCCGTGTTATTTGGAGTTCATCATGCACTCACTAACTCCCTTTTCTTTCATATCACTCCCGAGAACAATCCCACCATCTTTTCTTATCTCTTCATCCACACGTATAATCATAACTCTTTCGCTAACATGCGTTTCATTCCTCCTCTTCACATGACAAAACAAATACCAAAATAACAATATAAACGATTCTTTTTTAACTTTTCAGTCACTGGTGCCAGTTTCAAACTTCCTATAATATACTTGTATCTCAACATTCTCATCTCTGCTACATGCAATTAAAACAAGACGAGAAGATATTTATTTTTCCGAAATCCAAGCAATAAAATTAAAGCACGGATAAGTTTTTAGTGACTCTCAGGCAGTCTAAGGTGAGTAAGGTGCACCAGCACACTACGGTTTTTAAACGCGCCGTTCACGCGCGTTTTAGAAACAAGAATCGATGGCGCGTTTTTATCCTACTAAAGATCTACTGGTTGCGTCTAACTCGCTTGCGTATCGCGTCTGTGTCTGCTACAAACGCGTGTCAACGACGGCCCTAAATCGGCACCGTTTTAATTTTTATTTTCACATGATTATACATATAAATCCATTCTAAAAACATATAGATTTAAGAATATAGCTTACGATGAGTCGATGACATCTACAGCTATAATCAAGGCTTTCAAAACCTACATGTGACTTTGACGCAATATCAGGATTATCTAGTCGTAGTGATTAAATTTTTGGAAATGAACCTTGTATTAGTGCCGTGAGCAAACATAAACTAATTCATATGCAAAAATATTAAAGTGACGAATTCAGGTCAAAAGATTTCCAATGTAAATTCGTCATAGAAAGTGCAATTTGATGAGCTAAGTGCAGTTGCATAAAATTTGCAAGATTTTGATAACAGTTCAAGACAAAGATGTGAATCAAGATTTTACATAATACTGAAAATTGGACAATAGGGTATTTTCTTGTGTTACTTTATTACTTAGTACTTTATTATATGTACTGTATTGTTTTCAGATTTAATTCTAGACCCGTGGTATAAGAATAAAACCTTGCTTTATGCCAAATTTCAGGATTCTGTGTCAAAGGTATTTTGAATCCCTTGAGAGCGTCAAAATATACGCTTTTGCGCGACTTAAACGGCTGCATGTTTTTTTCAGTTAACTTAGAAGTTTGATTTTTTCACAGCTTCGAGGAACCGCAGACCTGAATATATTATATATAGTTTTAATTCCAACTTGATACCTCCACGCGTTTCCGAGATAAAGGGTCTTGACAGACAGACAAATTGACAGACAGACGGACAACAGAGTGATCCTATAAGGGTTCCGTTATTTCCTTTTGAGGTACGGTACCCTAAAAATTACCTACTGTAACAGAAACTGAAATTAATTTAGTAGCCGATTCTGAACATACTATTTTCAAGGTGTGTGTTTATTGTTATGTTACATGTTGCTTATATGTAATCAGCAAAAAACACAAACGATTCTAAACTCTATTCCAGTGCCATAAAGTCTACCAAATGCAGTCAGCGCAGTAAAAGTAGATTGCCCTTTTGTTTTATTTACAGCACTTTTGTTTCCAAATTATAGCTTGCTTACTGATTAAAATAATGCTGGGCTTTCTCTTGCACCTGTGGTGGTTAGATCTTCATTACAAAAGCAATTTAAGCTTGACGATTGCTCAGAAGATGGCTTTATTTATATGAATATTGTCATTATCGAGGTTCTAATATCTCCGCAAAAAAATTGGAGTCAAACGTTTCAATATCTACCATCAGGCAGATATTTAGAGAGGTCTTTTTTGGATCAGTTTTACACTATGTTTTAATTTCTATAGAAGCCTATATAATATCCATAACTCCGATAGCTGTGTAGGTATCCAAAATATCTAAATTAATAACATCATAATCACGTAAAAGCAGTTGAAAATTTTCCTCAGGTTGGCTGCTCTTAGTTATCTAGCTCTTACAATATCTCAATCCACAACGTCGCTGTCGGTTATTTCGTAGACAGGACTTCCTTCTTCAGCGGATTTATCTTTTTAAATGCAGATCTTATCTATTTAAACACAGATCTTATCAAAATCTTGCTTATTCGTTATTAATATATAATAATATTCCACAACCGTCACACAACGCCGTCTAATCCCAAGCTAAGCAGAGTTTGTGTTATGGGTACTAAACAACTCATCCATACTAATATTACAAATGGGAAAGTGTATGTGTCTGTTTGTCCGTCTTTCACGGCAAAACGGAGCGACGAATTGACGTGTTTTTTTTAACTGGATATAGTTGAAGAGGTGGAGAGTTACATAGGCTACTTTTTGTCTCTTTCTAACCCCCCACTTCCCAGGGGAACCGTGTTACCCCGAATTTAACGCGAGCGAAGCAGCGGGTAAAAGCTGGTACTTATATAATTCTAAATATAATTAATTAAATAATTATTGATTGCCTTATAAAGCTCAGTGTGACACGGTTAGTGGTTACCAATTAGCTGCTACGCTTCGTGTCGCGGGATCGATTCCCGCACAGAATAAATATTTGTATGGCCTACAGATAGTTGCTTCGGGAGTGGACATGTTTACCTAGTATATTAGTTTAAATGTATGTAAACGTACTCACAACGCTACAGGAGTAATTTCTAGTATTTTTTTGTTTTTTGGTCGTGGTTGGGCGGAGCGTGACGGCGTATCAGACTTTTACTGACTAAAACCCACTCGTTTGTGCCTTCTTTGCCTTGGGTTCCAGGGCCCCGGGAATAAATTTTGACTTAACCCATGGCCCCACTGAGCTTCGACTCTGCTGGGTCCCTACGATTTGCTGTCATCTGAGGCACGCGTGGAACACTTTGATGAGTAGTTTCAGGTTTTCTTTTCGTTTTTTAAACCTTTTTAGGAGGCTTTTATTTCACAATTCAGAATGAAGTAGATACATACTGAATCCTGATAAGGTTTCAAAAATGAAATGGAAACATGGAACCCTAATCCTTACTAATATTATAAAAGCGAAAGTGAGTTTGTTTGTTACGTCTTTACGCCTCAATGGCAAAACTGATTTTGATAAAATTTGGTACACGGATAGACCATGTCCTGGAATAGGACATAGGATACTTTTTATCCCGGAAGTATGAGATAATTTTCGGCTATCACGCGGGCGAAGCCGCTGGGAGCAGCTAGTTTTTCATAAATACTCCAAGACGGAACGTCTATCAACACTGACCAACTTAACCTTCCCACAAATGAGTGACTTACGCGTAACAAGTCGTGATTTTTTTTCGCACACACAAAAAGTACCTCGTCAAATTGTCACATTATAAGATTTCTAATACGCGACGCGTATAAACGCAATTTAACTATCTTTTTGCCTTTTTAATATTTCAGCACATTTTGTGGTCGAAATCGTGGACAACCATTTAAACGCATCGTATATTTCAAAAGTTCGGCCAGTTATGTATATTTGTATAGTGGCCAGATCTTAGAATTGATCACTTCATGATATGGCCAACTAATACTGGCCAGATCGGATATGTCAATCCTTGTTTGGCAATGTAAAATTTCTATGATAACAAAAGATCTAAAGAAAGTAGGCAAAACTAAAAGGCTAGAAGGAATGGGGTGGGTTTTTAGTCAGTAAGAGTCTGATACTATCTCCCACTCTACCTAAGAGCGGGGGTTGTCATTGGTTGATTTTTCTCACCATAAAAAAACCATGACATACGGCAGGACTTGATAAACTAATAAAGACAAAATATAAGGACAACAAGATTGAAATATTTGATATCATACAAGATGAAATTGAATACTGTTCATCATCATTCACTGTTCATCAGAATCATTTAAAAACAAAATTAGGTTTAGGAGACCTGTGACGAGAGATGAAGAGATCACGGAATGCGATAAGACCGCCCTTTGCATGTATGTGTAGTCTAATTTTCTTTTTACACCACCTGCTCGATAATGTCGTTTTATACGTCATACAAACCTCACTTAAAGCAAGTCATTATTCTCTAGGGAAATAATGCAGTATGGCCGATCCCTAGGGAATAATGAGATTTCAATTTGAAACATCAAAAATCGTCAACATTGTGAATTAAAATGTACGTGCGTCGAACAAGTTGACTCGAAATTCAAACTGACTATTATCAAAAAAAAAGAAAATAGTATAAAACCTGCTTACTGACTGCGAACTTGGAGCGTTTTAGAAAATTGAAACTATAGAATCTTGGAGTAGTGAATTTTGTTTGTTCGATGAACTTGTAAATATAATACTTATACATATATCTCTAATATATGATTTGATCGACCAAATTGTCTTTTAATTATTTCACAGATGGTGTAAAAAGTAGACTATGCAACACGGGGATAAAGCTGTCTTTGTCTTGGGCGGCTTGAATTCCTCACTTCACTCAGGTTTTTTTATCAACTTCCTCGCAATGCTCGAGAGTTAATTATATTAATCCCTCACTAACGTTCGGGATTAAAATCAACAACCTTCGTTTCGTTCGGAATTCAACATCCCGCCCGCGACTCAAAGACACTGCTTTATCTCATAGTCATATAAACTACTATTTTGTATGTAATAAATCGTTCGATGTGGCGACGCTTGGGGGAGGCCTATGTCCAACGGTGGACGTATATCCGCTGAAATGATGAAGATGATGATGTAATAAATAATAAAGCCTGTGATTACGGGGCCTCAGCTTACTCCTCCTGATCGAAACACAACATACCTAGGCCTGACATGCTCATATCATCAACATAATCATCTTGTCAGGGCATTATAGGTCGTATGTCCACTGGTAAAAGCGGTAAAAGGAGGCCTTCTTTCAATTTACCTGTCAGTCTTATGCTTCGTGACTTGCAATTATTGACTAACAACATAAGACCTATGTACGAGACCAGTACAACGAGCAATGATGTTTCCGTAATCACTTAACTAGACAGATTGATTGTTGACCTGTGGTGACTTATGATGCTTATCATCTAGGAGATGTCAGCAAAACCGTAGGAGCCCAGCAGGGCTGAAGTCTACTGGGGCCAAGGATCACAGGAGTAGGTTTTAGTCAGTGAAAGACTGACTTGCTCTCACGCTCTGTCCTAGAACGAGAGAATTATTGGATGATTTCCTAACAAAAAAAATCTAATCATCCCTGCTTGATTTTTCCAACAACATAAGCAGTCAAAGGTTTCCAAAGACCGGGTCCTTGGTCCCCGGCAAGTCTTATTAACTAAAAGTAAATTGCAATAGTAAAAGTATTGTTGGAGCTTTTCCACTTGGCTTACATTCATAATCTGTAACTCGGTAGATGATTCCTACCAGAGAGGGCCGATTCAAATTCCCAAACTTCCGAGTCATTTTGCACCATTCAAATTTTAATCGTAATTTATATCGGTGGTAAAAACAAGTTTTTGATTCGTTTTAGTACTGTTTCATTTGACCTTCGCCGATGCTTCTGATTTCAGTTCCGATTCCGATAAACCAAGTATAAAAACTCTAGTTATGAATTCGGTTCCGATTACCACTTTCATGCTAAAATTCCTTTAGGTACGTCTCTTCCTTATCAAAAGGTATAAGATTTCTACAATAAAAAAAACTACGACTAGAAAACTGTAACATACCAAAATCAAGGTTTTAGATTAAGTAAAAATTACACACCTCGTATAAATTGCTTATTTGATGTTTACCGTTCCTACTACTTTACAGTCATTGCAAGCTATCAAAGAGAAAACGTTTAATTAACAAAAACACTATTTAGCGCCAATTATGTTATACACCCGCGTAAGGTTTGCCGCTGAATCAGTTTCATTCGCTACTTTCGCTTAACCCAGGGATGGTGAACCTAAACACGCGTGCCATCCGTGGCCCGTGGCAAAATAATTCGGACATACCAATACAAGATTTCTTAGCATATAAATAACTAGCTTCTGCCAGCGGCTTCCCCCGAGCACATAAAATATAGCCTATGTCACTTGGGTATGAAGCACCTTTCTATCGGTGAAATATTTTTTGCAATAGGACCTCTACATAACTCTCAGAGATTACCTCTTACAAACCAAAAAATAAAAAATCAAACTTTACCTCTTTGTGTAAATAATTTTTCACGATAAAGTTAGGAAATTTGGTTTTTACATAAAAATTCTTCTTCTCAGTCGTGCACTCTTGGCAGAGTGGTCGTGGTCATGTCCCGGTCGAGTCTCGCACCACCGCGTCTCTCGTGATACGAGTGTACGACTCCATGCAGCTCTGTGTTTGGCGGCTTGGGAGTTTTCATTTATGCTGCAATGTGTCACCGTTTTGATGAGGTCTGTCCACCGTTCTGGAGAGCGTCCACGAGATCTTTTGCTCATGACTATCCCTTGCATCACCAAAGGTTCGATCGAGTCGACTTGAGAATTTGCATAATTTGCACAGACAAACATACTAGACATTAAAAGACGATACGGCACTGTCCGTGGCTCTTCTGTTCTTCTGTCTTAAAGACAACCAGCATTGTATTCCTACTGAGTCAGTAAGAATTGACAATTGAAGTTGGATTATTGTCTTAGTTGATTCCGGATTATATTGGGTTGTCAGCCATAATTTTACAAGTAATTTTTCAGTCATCAGTTGCTAGCAAAACAGACACTAAACAAGCTGATCACTCACGTACCTATTTACGCATCGCTATTTGACGCATCCACTTTGCATGGCCTTATGAAGCGATCAGAAAATTCTGCACTAATCACCGTACCTACGATACAGCTATTAGCTGCATATAAGTGTTTGGATGACGTCCACTGGATCGGTTTCACTGCGGACTTTCTAAGCCAGTGGAGCAACTCGGGCGCACCCGATGTCTCTACGCACTCCCTTTTGTAATCTACACCTGTAGTGTTAGGTATCTTCTTCACGTTCGTTTTCATTTATCGTGTAAGTGAGATGGAAATTAACAATCAAGTTGTCATGAACGGTGAAAGAAAACATCGTGAGGAAACCGGCATGTTCTAGAACAGATAGAAGACACGTGACATCCACCAACACTCACTTGGCCCGCGTGGTGAATTATAGCCCATTCTCTCACCTAGAGAGCAGTCCGAGTTCCAAAAGTGGGAACATTTTAATTACCATTACATTAACGAGAAGAAAAGATCATTGTGTTATAATATTAAAAATAAAGTTGTGTGCCTGTGTATATCAGAAGTCCAAATTGTTATTTAAATTGCGTGTAGAAGTGCAGTAATATGTATTATAAAGGCGAAAGTTTGAGAGTATATATGTGTATATGTTTGATATTTGGACAGCTGAACGGATTTCCCCTATGATACTATTATAATTTTACCCCGCGGACAAAGTTACAAAAGCAAAAACTATCTGGTAAAAAATAAAAAGTCGGACAAAGTTTTAATACTGTGGACACACGGTATTAAAACGTTCATCATCATTATCATATTTCATTTAATCATCATTCATCATTACAGTCGAAAAACTGAAAGACTGTCCACTGCTGAATATAGGCCTTTCCAAGGTTCGTCACATGGACAGGCAGGCCAGCCACATGGTAGACTAATCAAATCATGCGAGGTTCACAAAAGTTTGCTGGATGTATGTAAGTATGTGTCTGTATTTAAACCGGCACCCTGGATACTTCTCGATCTCATCCCAGATAGTACAGAACGCAGTCGAAATTTCTCTGGTAACCGTTGAGGTTCTACAGTAGGCTGCCAGTTTGTTTAAAAGAATTGCCATACACGTGGAACGCATTAGAACAGGGTCACTATATTCCTCTGGGAACTTTTATCCTTGCAGAATTGAGTATGAAGGTGACTTTTTTACGGTGGCCAAAAATCATGTAATGAGAACCCCCGCTCTTGGGCGAGCTTCTACTTTAATTTTCTTCTCTGTTTACATAATCTAAACCAGGCAAAACCTTTCATACGCTCTCCATCAGTTCTAATCTAACACACTATTGTCTCATTCAGTGCAAAAAAAAAAATACAAATTAAAACTCGCCAGAAACTTTTTGACTTTTTACCACACGAACGTCCATCACAATTTCACGCCTGAATGAACACATCAATCATCGACCACACACATACGAATAATTTGACACGCAAACGATTTAACCCTTCAGATACCGTCAATTAGAGACACAATAGTAAGACAATAGATGCGCGGCCACCGGTGGTCGCTTGGGGATTCATGAATTAATACATAATTTAATTTGGCCCCGTTAGACGCTCTAGTGATGACTTGATAGAGCTACTTTCGTTTATGTAACATGTCTGTAAAAAAGACAATGGGGACTTTATGTCTGTCTCAATATGCCTTCTGTTTATTGAATGCTATCTTTCGCCCGCGACTTTGCTCGCGTTAAATTCTGGGTAACACGGTTTCCCTGGGAAGTGAGGGGTTAGAAAGAGCCAAAAATAGCCTATGTCACTCTCCATCTCTTCAACTATCTCCACATAAAAAATCACGTCAATTCGTCACTCCGTTTTGCCGTGAAAGACGGACAAACAGACACACACTTTCCCATTTATAATATTAGTACGGATTTTTAATAGATGCTTTAATGTCGTGAAAGCTATTCGTAGATACTTTATTAATGAAAGTAGGTAGTCCCGGATTTCAAAAGGATACGACTCGAACAGAGTCGAACTATGGTCACTTTAATTAATAATAATAATTTATTTTGTAAACAGACAACAAAGAGCTACGAGGTTAGTAACAAATATTCTTATCCTATGTTAGTACTTAATTATAAATCGCGACAATGTACGGTCCACCAATGGGCATTCGTGGACCGTATATCGTCACAAGCGTAGCTGTCCCTTGTAGTTTTATCCGCATCTTTGGTTACTGTAGAACATACGTGGTTTTTAGTAAGTAAAAGTCTGACAAGCCTTCTCGGTCCACCTTAGAGTCAGTCATTGTAGGATTTCCCATTTCAAAAAAAGGTAGAGGAACGAGGAGATTATGAATAAAACATTACAAAACCAGCCTCACTCATCAGTCTCTCTCTTCCAACGAGAAAGCATGTCAGGCATTTTTCTGACTGAAATCCACTAATATCTTTCAGGTCTTTCAGGTGTGCTTTGCATTCTAGGGCCACAGTCTCTCTTTCAAACGTTCCCGCAGCCCTCGGCGTCGTCTCCACTGGGCCCCTTCATTCTGCCGCAGGTTCTTAATATTATTTTCCCTTCTTTTTCAGTGAGAAATCATCAAATGACTCTGACTGCGTTGTCCTTTGCATTCCAAGGTAACTCTTTCAAACAATCCATGACGGATTGTTTGACCTGGCAGGAATATTAATTCCTCTGCAGACAGAGTCATGAACTCAGCTTGTATGCCTATATAATAACGAGTTCGTCTAATTTAGTTTTAACTTCAAATCGATTTTGGCAGGAGGACGTACCGGGACTGTATTACTGTAATTATAACAGTGCCTCTAGAATTGCTTGCAAGTATGAATTATATCCGTGTAATAAGTGGGTGCTTTATGTAAGCTCTCTTCTAGCATGATTATTACCGTGAGATATTGCCTACGTTTTGTAGGTCACAGGCAGTCAAAAAAACTATAATTAGATGATGCTAAATAACTCATCGGTTTTTCGTTGAATAATTTTATATGAAACTAAAAAATATATGGTCGTTTCTTCAGTTACAAAACTGGTGAAACAAAATTCGTCCACACTTCTACTAAAATACTGCTATTAAGTTTATCCCAAAAGACAGAATGCAAACAATCAAATGAACTCTCATATTCTGTTTGACAAGACCATAAACAGATAAAGGTGGCCTTTTACTGTGGCTCGTGTGCGGCGGTGTCGCTACAAAAAAAAAACGCTTGAAGCTGCTTCAAGCTTCACCGGGCACAAGAGGTGCCGCGCGCTTCAACTGTTGTTTGCGGCGGCTTCTAGCTTTTTCTGTGACCGCTTCTAGCGTTTTTTTGTGGCGGCGTTTTTCGAGGCCCGTGTGCACAGTAAAAGACAGCTTTACACTTTTGTACGTGAAGTTTAATTTTCGCACATTTAATCAAAACTTCATGTAAATAGTTTAACCCGTTGTACGCCAATCACTTGTAATTAATATACTTATGTCGCACTGTGGAACTTAAAGCATTTAAAGAAAAAAAAGAAAATATGCTTTCAGTTTTGGCAATGAAAGAAAAAATACGAAGCAGGTCGATTTGCATTACAAGGAATCTAAACATATACAACATATTAGAAATATGGACAAAACGAAAAAAAAAGGGGACACTCGATAATCACAGTAACAGACAACGTTCTTACACGAGTCTTGCGATTTATGGAATCTGGCAATGCATTCCAATGATCGGATTATAAGTAAAGGATTAATTGAGTTATATTAAATTAATTAATTGATTTAATTGGATTATAAAACAGAAAGTTGTAGAATGAATTGCAATTTTATAATACAGATGTAACACTAAGTTATCGATGAAGGAGAATCAAGTGTTATGAACATTATACAAGCCTTATTTAAACTAATTAAGTTTCAATAAACTTAGTTAACATTTTATCACCTACTGCCGCACAGCGAAGATAAATCGACACGACATCGTTAAATTCTGACATAAAACTAGGTATTATGTCTTTATTAGTCCTCTATTACTGTGAAAGTAGTGCCATCACGGTTCATCCACACGCTACATACTTTTTTGGGACTGGAAATGATCTCATGCCTTCTCCCTCTCTGAGGTGAAGTCAGACGCAAGGGCGTGTCAGACTTTTACTGACTAAAATCCTTATGTGTTTTAGTACCTACAGACGGAGATTTCTATGAATATTGAGATGGAATTTTGGCTCAATTATTTACAAAAGAAAAATGATTTCCGCATGGCAGATACCACTGTTACTGTGACAGGTAAAAATTTAATAAAAAACAACCATAAGCAATTTTAATCAGCAAAAAGAGGAAAAGTATCGTATGTGCTATTCCAGGACATGGTCTACCCGTGTACCAAGTTCCATTGAAATCCGTTCAGCTGTTCGAACTTGAAGTGATGAAGCAATAAACATACACACACTCACAAACTTTCTCCTTCATAATAAATTATTAGTGTGATAATCATGAAAAAATAGCTGGTAGTTTAAACTCCTATAACTACATTATAATTTAGTCATCTTATAAAGTTAGTTAGTACATCATTTGCATGAAAACTAGACTTTATGAATGTAGTACTAGCTGATAGACTGATTAGGAACTTTCATTACACCGGTTATTCAATATCGCTATATTTTATTCGTAAATAGTTAGAAATTTCAATTACGATCAAAGATTTATCTGAATCGCGGATTTCTTTTTCTTTTTATATAAGTTTAACATGATGCAGTATTGAGTATTTGATGCGGCCTACCTAAATGTCCTTTCTTTGGTATTGTTCATCAAGTCGTTAAGCACCTAGGCTTAGCTTAGATTGTTGAGCTACACAAATACTCACAAATGTTTGCACCGACTGAACAGGTTCACTCAAATCTATGCGGATCTTTCTTCAAAAGACCATCTGAAACACTAATCTGCATGGTTCTCATATGATTTGACCATTACATATGACAACTGTATGGACTTTAAAAGAGACTTTGACCTCTGAGTTTCTTTCGGTGTTTCTTCTCAGGGTAGTCGACTATGAAAAACCGGCAACCATCTACCTAGTTTAAACTGACGAAAAAAAATTTTGTTGCTAAAGTGTTTTTTTATAAAACCTATTTGCAGAATAAATACCATTTATCATTTAACTTAAGCAGGGTTGAATGGTCTCATATAACACCTGTGGGAAAAGTGAGAGAAGACTTTGCTTCTACATCTCATTTTACTTCAAATAACCGTATTATGTTCTCGATTCATGCTCGATAATTTATGTCTACGTCTCATGGTTGTTTTTAAAACACACTTCTTTTACATTAAAGGTATACCTATTTCTGCAATATTGTTTTGATAGAGTTTCAGCGGCCCTATAACGCATAGGGTTACTGAAGGAACATATGCTTGTTTTGAAGTGGTATATCATCCTATAGGACTTCTCTTGCTCTAGGGTGGAGCGGGTGGTACTTAAAAGCTTGGGACACCCTACGTCTCTGGGTTTTTCTGACTGAAACCACCTGTGTCCTTCAGTTGTCCTTTGTCCGTTCCATGTTCCATGACCGCAGGTTTCCTTTTCAGGAATTCCAGGTGGCCCAGGTATCGGCCCTACCGGGTCCCTATAGTTTTGCTCAAATCTCTTTGAGTCGCACGTGGAACAGTACGCGCCGTCTACAACTCGGTCCGAACTTACCCTACCCGGTGAGTACTTGCGTCATCAGGAAGGTGAGGACGCCGTGAAGCCTGTCCACTAAAACTTACCGTCATGATTATGGCGTGCCCAGAAGGAACACAAGAGGATTTTAGTTAGTAAAAATCAGACACTTGCTCTCTCTACTCAGAGCGGGGAAGTTATTTGATGATTTTTAACCAAAAAAAGCATACCTATTTACCTCCATAATCACATGAGACTTATCAGATACATATCTGCGATGCCTGATATAAATACTATACAAGGCGCCAGATAAACTTAAAATAAAGTACATTGACCTTTTCCTAATATCTCCAATATATCGAAAGGTAACCCACCAAAACACCAAAACCAAACCACCAATAAACCACCAATAAACTGTTTTTCAGAAAGGTCAATCACGATAGATCAGATGTCGATTCAAGGCAGCTTTATGTCTTTAATTCCATTTTTGAACGTAGGAGGGTCAATGACCACTATTCCACGTTAATTTGGCACCTACCTTACCTAGCTTTTGACGTTTCAAAATTGTCCATGTAGGTATAATGATGTAAATTGGAGACGTAAAAGTTATTGGGGACCATTTACTTAGCCAGTCAACAGTTTATAAGTACACTAGCTTTTGCCCGTGGCTTCGCTCGCGTCAAATTGAGGGTAACACGGTTCCCCTTTCGGCTTATTTTTTCCCGACATCTTCAACAAATATCATTAATGTACACAGAAATAAATACAAAAACTTAAAAAAATATATACTAAAACCTTCCTCGAGAATCATGCTATCGAGTGGTCAAAACCGCTTGAAAATCAGTGCAGCAGTTTTTGAGATTATCGTGAACAGACAGACAGACAGACGTGGCGGGGGACTTTGTTTTTTATAATATATATTAATTATACGATACATGATTATACAGCCAATATCAAATATTGCCCTAAATATACTCTTAAACGTTTTATACGCCATTACAACAGTCACTTGAAAGCCTTTCAATAAAATAATCTTCATCAAGTATACGCAAGTTATTGCGCACACAGATGATCGTTTGTATGCTCCAGTAATAAAGATATCTTTCAATGACCATTCGTTTTGTATTACAAGGTAATTAATTCAAATAACTAATCATTCACGCCTTGCCCATACTATGATGTGTGTAATCAGCCTTAAAATGGATTGCCAAATCTAATTACTCAGTGAGTACCTACCGCATACCTACATTCATCAAAAATAACGAGATCAATATAATTATAATTTCAATTGAAGATACTGCTTTCATTGCTGTGTTAATCGGTCTGTGTAATTTGTAATATGGGCTACTTAATTATTTACATATCTACGCATACTTATAAATAAAATTAAAGTGTCTGTGTGTAATTTTTTTTTAACTAAATGTATGTGAAAGTATCATTATTACGGCCGATAGACGTCCGCTGTTGGACATAGGTCTCTTTTAAGAATCGCCACAATGAACGGTCCTGTACTTCTTGCATCCATCGGATTTCCGCAACCTTCACCAGGTCATCGGTCCACCTTATAGGAGGGCGCTGCGTCTTCAGGTACGTGGTCGTCATTTCAGAAAAGAAACCTATGATTGTTTTTATATTGTCTGTTTGTTTGTTCCAGCTAATCTTTGAAATAGTTGGACCGATTTTAACGGGACTTTCACTAGTTGATAGCTGATACTTTAAGAAGTGACTAATGCTGCTCTCAACTTCTTGACATTGTGACCAAATGACAATGCCATCAGCTAACTGGAAACTTGGAAAAACAGCTTGTTTTTACACTAGGAAATCATCAAATGACTATCTACCACTCTGAGTGGAGCAGAAGAGAGTGTCAGACTTTTACTGAATAAAACCCACAAATGTTCCTTCATTTCCCCTTTGCATTCGCATGTATATCACATAAAAAAATTATTATATTAAATTAGAATATTTAGTCCGATTCCAAAGCAATCTAAGTCATCAGACTAAATAAATTAACCGACTTGGTATTACATGGATCTCACAAATTTTTACGGTAGAAGAACTTAGTTGCAAGCCTTGGTTTTTTTACAAGTTACGTTTTTGATGGCATTACATTATTGAGTAACAATGGGCTATATATTTCCCACTTTCACGCAGGCGAAGCCGCTAGCGGAGGTTAGTACTTAATAAATAAATGCAGAATCAAAGTTTATTACTACTATCGATTACTTCATATAGACCAGTCTTTCCCAAAGTGGGCGATAACACCCCCTTGTGGGCGTTGCAGGTCTCAAGGGGGGCGGGAAGAGACCCAGAAAGACCCGTTAATATACATAATATACATATCTAGGTCACAATAATTAATTAATTTAATTTGAAGTTATAGTGGTTTTTAAATAGGTGAAAAAATGGGGGCGCTAAAAAATATTCATTCTCAAAGTGGGCAGTAGACAAAATAAGTTTGGGAACCACTGATATAGACAAATCTAGTTTATGATATATTAGGAAGTATCAAGGTAACATCAGCTAATTTTGCAAGAAGCTTATCAACATAGTTAATTTGAAAGCTATTTACCAATGCTCTCAATTAGTGAAGTTAGTATATGTGAAGATAGACAGCATTTTTACCAACACATACAAAACTAGCCGCAGATTTTAATCGTAGCTCTAAATCTTTCAACATAAACAAATCTAGTATATTTCAAATCTTATTATTTGCATAAGATCAAAACAAGCGAAATAAGTAAGTGTGAAAATAACGCCGCTTCAAGTTTCTTTTTGAGGTGGTCTTTTTTGTGGCTCGTGTGCGGTGGTGCCACCACGAATAAACGCTTGAAGCTGCTTCAAGCTTCCCCGCCCACAAGCTGTCCCGCGCTTCAGCGGTTTTTTGCGGCGGCTACTAGCTTTTTTTGTGGCGGCTTCTAGCGTTTTATTGTGGCAGCGTTTTTTTGAGGCTCGTGTGCGGGGAGAGATAAAAGTAAAATGATGGCCGTTTGGGCCGAAAGGTTCTGGTGGCAACCACGTATCGGAAAACGTGACGTTGGAAGGCCTCTTACAAGGTGGGCCGATGACCTGGTAAGAGTTGCAGGAATCAGAAGGATGCGAAACGCACTTGACCGTTCGTTGTGGCGACACTTGGGGGAGGCCTATGTCCGAGTTGACGTCTTTCGGCTGAAATGATGATGATGATGAAAGTCAGTTGTGTCGCCATGGTGTCCCAGTGAAATATAGACCTAAGCTACCAAACTAGAGACCATACAGACACCAGAGGCGCCGCACGTTCGAGCTGGTCGCGCCCCTAAATTGGTTGCGCCACCAAACGGACACCAGGTGTTTAACTCTCTATAGAGCTATATACATTTTGTTGGAAGCGGCACTTATCACGCCGCTATGGTGTCTCGGTGAAATATAGTCCTTAAGAAAGTCCCTTCTTAGTCCTCGCCTATGTCATAAAAAACTTTGTACGAAATTTTCACGCTCCTAGTTCCAGTACTTTGGGCTGAGCTTTGATATGTCAGTCAGTCAGTTTCTCCTTTTATATCAATGACTAGCGGCCCGTCCCAGCTTCGCACGGTCAATAAATATAGCCTATGTTACTCAAGGTAAAGGTAGCTTTCCAATCATGAAAGAATTTTTGAAATTGACACAGGAGTTTTTCGAGTTTGTTCAATATAAACATACACACACACACACACACACAAATAGAAATTTTCCCTCTTTATAATATTAGTGTAGATAGCTAGATTATAACAAACCACAAGGTAACAGTGCAACCAAACCAATATTAAAAATGATCTGATTCCGTAGTCACGGCTGTGGTCAAAAACAATCAAGATCGCAAATTATTCAAATGACTTGCATACTACCTATTTCCGTACAGAACATTTGCTACATACACGAATTAAAAACTAAGTGTAGCAGAGCATTGCGGAATGTATCAGTGTTGAAACAAGATTGTATTCGATAACATAATAGAACTTCTGTATTGGTTAAAAGATGTATTAAAAGTATAATAGCCATAATGTTAGCTGCGTTTATGCAAAAACCGTAAGAGGAATGTTGTTAGACAAGTTTCTGTGTAGACAGGAGTCATCTGTATCGATAACTGTAACTATGTCTAAAAAGTCAAACGACTTGGGTAATTATTAAGATAAAATGAAATCTGATGTAGTCAACACTGGTTCAATAATTAAGGTTGATGAAGAGATCTTGATCATTGTTTACCTTATAAAAAATATTGAATATAAGTAATTTTTAAATGAAATTCCCAAATCATTTGACTTTTTAGACGGACTAAACCTAGGTACAAATGATAGCAAATTTATGTCTTATTGACGTTGAAGTGGTAATTCGACGTTTATCACTTCAACGTCAATAAGATGTAAAAAAAACTTTTTTTTTAAGTTAATCATTAATTGAAACACAACCACGGATTCTTTAAGTCAAGATTGAATAGCTTACTTCTAGGCAAGCGTGTTTCATTGTTGGCGACATCATCGCTTACCAGGTGAGATAGTGGTCAAAGGAAAGCCTATACATAATTATAAAAAAATGTTGATACATATAATTAATTATTACGAATTTTTACCATATTCATGAATTATGCTGTATTAATAAAAATACACTTCGAATATTTCAGTACGCAAAAATACATAATTCTAATGTCAGTCAATACTTCAATATCATGTTTTGCCAAGACTTTAGGTACTTGCTAAAGGTATAAACAGTATGACCTCGCCACATTTAAAGAAAAAACGTGAGACCTGTCTGTAGGATACGAGCAAGAAGTATATAAATCGCTAAACGAAGTTACCAAAAAGGAAATTCAGGTAATTATTCAGTGTGCATTGAAAGCAAAAACTAGCAAATCACAACTAATCTAGGACAAGTGTAAATATCGTTAGCACGCCCAAATCAAACACGCGTCTAATTGCGGTGGAATGTTTTGGCGTATGAGACATGAATTTAAAGATCAATTTATTGGTGTCGAAAGGCTTGCAGGATTTTTCAATCATTCATCTCAGCAGATTACAATCTAGGCGCATAGACTATCCGAAGTTGCCACACCCTTCTTTAGGTTACAAATTGAAGAATCGTTTATTAGTTTCCTCATCAAGTATACTTAATATTACATAACTTATTCCTGTGGCTTTGCTCCGATAGCTTTTACAAAAAAAAAGTTACCTTTGGCACTCATTGATAATCTGATCACTTCTTTCAAAGATGACTTCTTAAGAAATAAGCATAATCACCCTTATAACTTTTTAATTACTGGGATTCAGATTTCCTCTTCAAGAGAGCTTATACCCTAATTCACCGCGTGGGTCCAGTGCGGGTGGTGGATGTTACACGTCTTCGAATTTTTGGTTTTAGGATATGCTGGTTTCCTTCACTGTTTTGAGAGTAGTGAATCACATAAAGTAAAACACCAACAGATACCGGCACGGATCTTGAGCGTTTCAATCTTCATATCGGGTCTCTTTAGTGGTACGAAGTGAGACGCGGGGGCCGGTAGTGTCAGTGATTGGCTCGCCGCGCCATCGTGTCATAGACGTTACCCGAGATTCGTTACTGCGCTTGCTGCATGTATCTAACAAAAACGACGATTGGCTCGTCAACGTATGGAATGCGCAAAACGATCCTCACTCTGACGCCGAGCGCTCAAGATTCGTGCCGGTATCTGCACCTGGTTTTTCACCCAAAGCGTACTTACTAGTCGTAACCGTTACTAAGCCACCATTACTGTACAAAAACTGCATAACATTCGCTCAGATTCAAAGAACTGGTTTTCTGCATTGGAAACACAATTCGAAGTATCATCTGATAACTTGAAACTGAATCACGTGCAAACCATGTCACAATACAGCTCTTTCTCTCGAAAACAAAGCTATGTTAAGCGGGGGCATCCGCATCGGTTACATCACTATTGTATCGTGGTTCGGGGTTCACGCACGTTGACTTTTGGCAAGGCATCAACGCACCAGGTGGCTTGGGTCGAGTAGGGCTGTCACGGTTGAAAAGTTTTGTGTTTTCTTTTTTGACAAGTGTGTTTTTGTCGCTTCAATGCGTTTGATGGACGGAAGTTTGATTGATGGTCGTGTTTTATCTTGTTATTGTTTTTTTTTTAATAATATAAACTAGTGCTTGACAGCGATCCATGGTTTGCAGTGATGCAATCGTCTACGGTGAATTGCACTACTTTATTAAGGGCCTGTTCACTCTAGCCTTGAAGACACCTAAATTATAATTGGACGGGAAGACAGCTGTATACAAATTGTTCCAATCCTTCAATGTACGTGGTATAAACGACGAGGCGAAACGCTTAGTCCGGGCCGTAGAGGTGTTAACAACGTAAGGCTGGACACTCGACGTACATCGGGTTGTCCGATGGTGAAAAGATGATGGCGGAATCAACTCATGTAATTCTTGGATACAGTCTCCAAATTGTTTTTTTTTATTTATTTATTTAATACTTTATACACACATGAGCATTTTCTTCCAGTCAACCTTTTTATTTCTTATCGTCAACGCACGGAATGGCCGCACCTTGAGACCGAAGTTCTAACACAATTCGTGGCGCCAAAACTGTGTTTAATTAAGCGCATAACTACTGTCACGATCGCCTTCAAAGCTGTTAGTTTTAATACGTCATCAGACTCATAATGCGAGTAAACTATGACACGCTTTATTTGTGTTTGCCGAGGCGTCTCTTGACTCCATGCAATATACTGGTCAACCCACGTTTTAGATTTTCTTACACGATAGGTACAGCATTTTAATAAGGGTCACTTGGTACATATCACGTGTCAAGTGAACATACTGACGGCTAACACTCGGCTGTCCATACGTGGGAAAATGGACGTAAAGAGTGACCAGCCAGTGTAGTGCGTGCCCAATAATATGTACCTGTCTTCTAATGTGGCATTCCAAGGCTGACGGAGAGGTAAACGGTTTTGACTTTAAGAGTTGTTACATAAGTCTACAAATACAATTGGACAGGTGGGCGAGGATTCTCACATTGGACGCCTGAGGGAGGATGACACTGCCATCGATGACACGACCGCGGCAAAAGTAGTTTGATGATCATCATTTTCGCCTTTACCCAGCAGTATACACTGTATAGGCTAATCTAATAAAAAAATCTCATGTCACAGTGTTTGTTAATGAACTCTATGAAATGAAAAAGTTCTATGAATTTTTTGGGCATATCTGAGAATAGTTAGGAGACTATGTTTTACCCTTCTACGTCCACTCCCAATTTTTTTTCCTTTGATAATCCTACTAATATTATAAATGCGAAAGTTTGTATGTATGGATGGATGTATGGATGTTTGTTACTCTTTCACGCAAAAACTACTGAACGGATCTCGATGAAACTTGGTACACGAGTAGACCATATACCAGAATAACACAGAATACTTTTTATCCTGGGATTATGTACGCGGGTGAAGCCGCGGGCAAAAGCTAGTAATTTATACGGCAGAACTACTTTTGCCAAATCAACTTTTTTTGCTTTCATAGCCTATTATATCCCACTGCTGGGCAAAGGCCTCCCCTTTCTCCATCCAAATTTCTCTGTCTGGGCAATCTATTGCCAAGTTGGCCCCACGATCATGATCTGATCGTCACCACCACCACCTCCGCCAAGTCAACTCGTAAAAAAATAAAAACACAATTTCAGACTTACGTTTAATTGTGAACCCTGAAGACTGTTTTTTTTACTTTTTTAGTGCACAATACGACAATATCCAACTAAGGATCTGCGAAGACTTTGGCCTTTCAAGCGTTAAATAATAACATTCAATTTGAAGGCTACATTTTGAATCTGACTACATCAGACCCACTCAGCTAGTCTAGACGATTGAGAAAGAAGTTTGGGGCAATCATGAAGTAAGATTTGAAAATGTTAAGTTATGTCCTACTTAGGATAAGTTTAGTTACTTAGGATAACGCTTAGAGCTTGATAGTATTAGGTGTGTCTGCATTCTTTTGAAAAATTTATTGCTTATCAAATAATATAGGTAATTACATGTTTATGTTTGAAGAACGGGGCTATGCCACCACTGACAAATACTGTAACCTTATCGATGTTTACAGTTTGGGCCGTCAGAGATCGAAACGATTGGGTCATAGGGTCCAAGTGCACATCATACTTTGAAAGATATTTCTCGTCGAATGATCGACACTTTACGTGACCAGAGGGCTGGCTCGTTCCTTGCCTAAAGAATTAGCATTACCATTCAAGGCGGCAATGCTACCAGTCTTCTGGCCACGAATCTAACGTGTTCAATAATTCGATACCTAAGTGTTAAATTTTAGTTTTTGCATATACATACATAATATGTTATGCACACATATTATGTATGTAATATTTAAATTACACGCTAATAGTAATATTTAAATCATTTATGTGCATATATTGTGCTATATACAGAAACATTCATAAAAAAATAGATCGTCATTTTTATATAATCACAATATATAATATTGATTATATAAAATGACGATCTATTTTTTCTTCTGCGAAGCAGTAATGCTTGCAAAGGAGGAGGCCGACCGCATCAGGCAACGGCGCCCTCGCCGCCGTCGCCGGGATTCCGATCCCGATTTCCGGCCACCGTAGACGCAGGCTCGCGGACGGCGAGCTATGGGTAGCTCGCTGTCCGATCGTCCGGTAATGGACCGAGTCTAAGACATCGACGGCGCGCACTGTTCCCGCGCGCCTCAAGGAGTTGTCAGCAGCAGGAGGGGCCCAGCTGGGTCGAAGCCTACTGGGGACAGGGTTGTCCGAAAGAGAGCTCGTGCCCCGGTATGAAGGCTAGAAGGAACGGCGCGGGGTTTTTAGTCAGTAAGAGTCTGACACTGTCTCCCGCTCCACCCAAGAGCGGGTTTCGTCAAAGACGATTTTCCCCGTCGAGAAGAAAAAAAAAAAATATATATATAATATTGATTGTGGATTAGAATTGAGTTTAATTAATTTTAATAAAAGTAATTGTTGATTTTACTTTATTTTATTGATTGTTGTTTCTTTTTCCGCATACCTCCAAAACATCATAAAATATGAATTAATTGACAAACAGCTACTAAACTGCATTCAAAAAATTCCAGCCAAAAACTGCCGTTATGTGATACTTCCCTTTTCCCTTACAAAGGCGGACGGAAGCGTGGGCTGCGGTAGAACCTGTGTTGTCTAGATCACTTTCACGTCAAGGGATCAGTGTCCAACTACCGATAACTATGGTTAGGCAAGTGCGTACGGTAACTTGAGTACGGACGTGAGGAAATCTCACTCTGCTAGTGTTCATTTCATTTAGACGTGGCATTTGTAACAAACCATGGTACATGGTTATAGATCTAAGTATTGACTAGCCTGTTGGTCTAGTGGTTAGTGACCCTGACTGCTATGCGGAGGGCGTGGGTTCAATTCCCACCCAGGACGAATGTTTGTGTGATGACCATAATCATTTGTTCTGTGTCTGCGTGTAATTTATCTATACTATGTATGTATTTAGAAATATATAAGTACGAGTATGTTTATCAGTTGTCTAGTACCCATAACACAAGCTCTGCTTAGCTTGGGACTAGACGGCGTTGTGTGATAGTTGTGGAATATTATATTATATAATGTACTGAAGTAGCTGTTAAAGTGAGTCTACGCATGATCCGAGCTCAATTTCGTGTAGTGTGGACCGACGACTCTTGAGGAGCCAAACAAAGTGCGCGCAAAATATCTTACAGTTTGACATTTCGTGTCAGCCCAGCTTAAACAAAACATAGCAGAGCCGGTCCTCCCAGAGAAGAACCCAGAGAGACTAGCAACAGTTGGATGAGACGAGCGTCAAGCTGATGATGTCAAGTGTTTGCATAAATAGAGCATCATAGAAAACCTTTAACTTCTGAAAACATGCTAAACCGCACGCTAAGAATGACTCCTGCATCATGTGTGCGTTCACAAACGTGAAAACTGACACACACAAGACCAACCAACCTAGGTCAACATACCAAAAGTCTTGAGCATCGATGCCGAGTCGCTAGCTTGTCGGCTTCCTACCGTTTACATTTCTGGGAGTGTATTGTATGTATTTTGGTTTACAAATTGATTTGACAAACTTCCAGCCGAAATACATGGAGGTTTAAAGCTAGAACTACATTAGACCGACGCACACGTGTAACACGCCTTGATTTGTATGTAGAACGACGTCGCGTAGCGTGGACCTAGTGTAGCTCTACAAATCAAGTTTCCATATAAAATGTATGGAGACCGAAACGCCCAGATCGGCGTGTGTAGCATACGTGTGCACAGTGTTGTTCTACCTTAATTATTGTGGTAGGTAACCGCTTTCAGATGTAACTATGTAAAAGTTTAAAACTGATTAGCTACCAGATAGAAACATCATAAATGATCATCAATATAATTTTCTCGCTGGTCCACGTCAACAAGACGTACCCACTAGCATTAATTATGTTATCACATAACTACTCGACGTTTTAATGAGAAGTAATCTCATCACATACATACATTCGAGTTTTCCACTTTACTGGCAATAAATGACTCAAATTAGTTTCACACGTAATTCGTTGCTTCGGTGATTAAAAAGAAACGCCGAAAAATACGAGATTTACATGCAAATTAATCTACGGCTCTTTAAACCTATACGTACGGAGGCGTAGCGTGGACCAATTTAGACGTGGGCGAAGGCACATCAGCGAAGCATCTCTCATTCATAAATTTGAAAACGAGACAGTGACTGTCGCAACCTAGTACTCGAGCACATCGTCGCTTCATCATCATCATCATCATTTCAGTCGATATACGTACACTGTTGGACATAGGCCTCCCTCAAGCGTCGCCACAACAAACGTTCCTGTGCGTCTCGCATACACCGTTTTCAAGCAAACTTCACTAGGTCATCGGTCCACCTTGTAGGAGGCCTTCCAACGCTGCGTGTTCCGGTACGTGGTCGCAACTCCAAACCTTTCAGCCACACGCACTGGTTATAGACTTTCGTCTTGAGACGCTGTGGTATGTTAGACGAGAAGATACCGCGTAGGTTTCCATCCATCCATCGTCGCTTAGCATCAAGTGAAATAGTGGCCAAACGCGAGCCTATCAATTTAAAAAGAAACCCTCGTTCTTAAAGAGCCCTTGCTTGTGTAAGGCCCCTTTGGGAGCGAGGGTCACTTCACCCACGTCTAGTTACTCTACTGCATAGGTATTATGATGTAAATGGTAAATCGTGAAATATTTATTTACCAGGTTATTTATTTTGATGTTAAGAAATAATTTACCTCCATTTTGGGTAATAAAAAATCACAAGATCATGCAAATTCTTAGCAATAAACGTCCCAATTGGCAACGCTTAACTTTGATAGCGTTACGTACTAGTTTTAAATCTAGATTTATTGAGTCTAGCCAGTGGTATTAATTAGCATAAGTATGTCAAATGATGGGTATAAGACTAGCTTCTGCCAGTGTCTTCGCCCGTGTGAAAGGAGAGAATTGTCCCAAGGAAACATTGTCCCGGGATGAAAAAAACACATTTGCTATTCCAGGATTTGGTTGAGCGTGAAGAAGTCATACACACTCTCAAAATTTCACGTTTATAATATTAGTGTGATACATGGTAATAATTTTACAGATATATCTTACCACATGTAGGTAATATCAAAAGAAGTGAATTTGATGAACACAAAATATAGTATAGAACTTTTTTACTAATCCCAAATAACATTTAGGTTAATTTTATTTATTTGCAAACAATTATAAATACAAACAAAATGTACTTATATTTATCTTTTTAATGATTTGACGAACTTTCCGCAAACGTAAATTAACGAAGTAAAAAGCTATTTCAAACTAATTGACACTAAGCTTATTTCTGAAGAGATGTCTTAATACCTTAAATGTAACACAACAAGAAGACTCTCTACTCCGTTACCTCACAACCTTAAATCAAATGACACGGAAATCATAATTAATAAACATATAAGTGAACCTTATAAAGTTGTACGCGAAAGTTGTTCCAACCACAAATAATATCTATGAAATAGGACATTTAAAATTAATGGCTCTTACGTGTGTATAGAGATGCGTTACAGATGTGCCACAAAATAGATAGGTACAGAAGACGATCTCATGTATGTACTTCACTTTTTATACCTACGCTCAGTGGAAGCACACTAATGAGCTTTTAAGCCGGAACTGTTCGACGAGCGGGTTGAGACTGCCCGAGATGCGCCGAGATATCGTGTCCGTGAGCTGTGTCTATGTGTGCGTTGCTCGAGCGCGCTTTGTATGTAGATTGACTCCTGTACCTATCTATTTAGTGGATGTGGGGACCGGTCTTAATAGTAATTGTTACAGATTAACTAACTTGTACCGATAATATAGGATATGACAAATATTAATGGCGGCGTTAAGTAACTGTCATAAATCTCTGACCAGTGGTTTAGTGGTACCGGCCCCGATTTACGCTGTTTGTCGTGTTCAAACCCAGGCTCGTTAATTTGTGTAATTTCTTTCATCAGCGCTGTTCTCAAAATGGTGAAGTAAAATATCGTGAGAAAACCCCAGAACAAATTATTTGGAGACATGTGACCACCACCAACGCGGGTTCGTAAACCACCACGCAAGCTCAGTCTGCCAGAAGCAGACATAGGCCAGACTGGGCCTGTGCCTGCGTGGTGGTTTACGAACCCGTTCTTAAAGAGATGATGTGACTCCCAAAAGTGTAATGTTCACACACATTGTATAAGCTAAGCAGTAATGCTAGTAAAGGAGGAGGTCGACCGCATCAGGCTACGGCGCACCCGCCTCCGTAACCATATGTTAGGTTACATGATACTGAAATTAAGTTTTCAAAGACTTTACACCACATATCATTAATGATTTCAGCAAATGTATTTAAAACATAGTTCTTTCTCTATCATCTTCAAATGATTGACTGAAATAGAACAAAGATTTATTAGTTAATCGCGAAATGTATTTAGTGATTTGTGATGCAATTAAGCTTAAATTTATTTTGGTTTCTTTATCAGCTATATCTTGACGTTTACACACTTCCTTTTTAATCCTTTTTCCTTCCTTTTTATCCGTAATTAGAAAGTCCTCGGTGATGACGCACTCGTTAAATCTAAACACTAAAGTCTTGAGCATCGATTTTTATCGGGTTTTAGCATATTTTGGAAAGTATGTATCGGAATCGCAAAATTCCGTTCAGCCCGCTCCATCATCGTACCACCAGACATACGGTATAGGAGTATGGTGTACACCCGCCAAGCACAAAACGTTTTTGGAACACATTTACCTATTGTCCGTACTGAAGTGGGATTCCCTGCCGGCGTCTGTGTTTCCAGATAGCTACCACCTAGGGTCTTCAAGTTAAGAGTAAATACATTATTTCTTGGGCTTCATCATCGCTTAAATTATTTAATTACTGTGTCTTGAGAAAAGTTAACAGATACTTTACCAATAAAAAATATACACAGTCTTAAAATTTAAATTAATTTGATTTTTATTTAATTAAATTTAAACAAAATGGAAATAACCTAGTTATCAAAACCAGCACAGAACTGCACAAAATTTAAGAAAAAATTCTTCGAGTGCATAGGTCAGCAACATAAATATTTAAATAAAATGCTAATTTACTAAATGAATTAGATCATGGGTTTCTAATTAGCATTTATTTACATATTTTAATAAAATGTCAACAATCACATGCTTTTATTGACATGCTTTGAAAATAAAACAAATCTAACTTACCTAACTACGTAACATCACAGTCAAATCACTACATAGTATAAAACAAAGTCGCCATCCGCCGTCTGTCTGTCCCTATGTATGCTTAAATCTTTAAAACTACGCAACGGATTTTGATGCGGTTTTTTTAATAGATAGAGTGATTCTTAAGGAAGGTTTATATGTATAATACATGCATAATATAGTAGAGAAACACTGATAAATTTAGAGGATTCTAATGTAATGTCATATATAAGCACGTTTTTTTTGCGCTTATATTGCAAACGCTGGCTGTACCCTACGAGATAGACCAAAATAGTGTACTACAGTATTGTCCACCTTAAAAAGTTCAACAAAAAAGTCCGCGATGGTATATGTCTATCTCTTAGGGATAACCCACCATAACCATTTTTTATCCTTTACTAAAAAATGGTTATTTACGAAGTGATTTTAAACAATACAATTAAGTACTTTAAATAAATTGTGCATTTATTATAGATCAATATGCTTTTTACAGCATGTAATTTAAGTGAATATTTCCGAGGATATTACAAATTTAAAATGCAGGGACGTAGTTGTTGCGGCGCCGCGCCTGTAAATAGCGCGTTGATGGCCGCGCTTCGTCCTATAGCACTTCATGATTTGCAGCGATCGCACGCGTTTATCGGAACTCTCTAGCGAGGAAAATATCAATCCCTAGTTCCCTATCCCTACTAATATTATAAATGCGAAAGTAACTCTGTCTGTCTGTTACGCTTTCACGCAAAAACTAGGTACTGAACGGATTTAGATCAAATTTGGTAGGTAGGTAGAAGAGACACTGGGACAACACATAGGCTACCTATAATTCCACTGCTAAGCACGGGTCTCTGCCCGCGCGATATAAACTGTAGTCCACGCGGACGAAGCCGCGGGCGGAAAGCTAGTTCTAAACTATAGAAATCTACCATTATTAAAATTCCTGTGTCTAAAACAGTCATTCACTCATGGTTAGCAATAGATCCATTATAAAAAGAACTTCAAAGATCCTTCCTCAGAATTGCCTTTTAATAGCAATCAATTATAACTTTTGTTCTCTGTAAATTATACGTAGTTAACGGTTAAACACCGTTTATTCTATAAATATAGGTAGAAATTTTAATCTGATTAACTCTTCAATCGTGATTATTAGAGATACAATAGAAAGACAATGGGTGCGTGAACGCCGCTCGCTTGGGGTTTAATAAATGAATGAAGCTCCGAATAAAACTGGTCGCTTATATATATTTTTTTTTTTTAATTTGACAATCACCAGATGCAGCCAACATTTCTAATTAACCTCGCGCAGTAATAAAAAAAAAAAGTAAAAAGAAGAAGCAAGAAATTGACCACCTCAAATAAATATTTCAAATCTAGGTCACTATTCATTTCCATCTCAACTACGAATATGGTCGTATTTGGAAAAAAACCCATCCCGTAACATAAATACCTACATACTTGTAATAATGTATTACACAACACAAGATAAAAACATTAGTGAACACTCCCTATAAGGCAGGTGCGTTAGATTGCGCATCTTAGAAATGATACAAATAAACAGCGGGCAATTAAGTAAGCACGCAGCTTCCTTTCACTGCTGATATGAGGTGTCCGAACTGTAGTGATAACTAGAGGTGCGAATAAGTTCCGTGGCAACTCGCTTTCGGCGCTTCGGCATACGAAAAGCGAAAGTCAGAGAGAGAGAACAATAGAAATAAAAAGGAAGTAAAAAAAACAATAGGGTGATATAAGTATCAACATCATCACAAATGCAACTAGCACTAGCACGAGGTTTTTAGAAAGAGTTACTATGACCCTTGAACGCAAGAGGTGACTGAAGGACACAGGTTGGTTTTAGTTAGCAAAAGTGTTTTATGCCCTCTAGCTCAACATGAAACTTACCTATTACCACGGAGTCCTTACTAATATTATAAAAGCGAAAGTGAGTTTGTTTGTTTGTTACGTCTTCACGCCTAAATGGCAAAACCGATTTTGATGAAACTTGGTACACGGATAGACCATGTCCTGAAATAGGACATAGGATACTTTTTATCCCGGAAGTATGTTCCCTTGGTATAATTTTTGTGCTATCACGCGGGCGAAGCCGCTGGTAGCAGCTAGTACCAAATAAAGGGACACTGCCTTTGCACAGGAACCCGCAAGAGTCCACGAGAACTAGTTTTTCCAACACTGAATCTGCCTTTCAATGACTTCGGCTCGATACAAGATATGTTTTTTCGGCTTTACCGCAGCTTTCGGCCTACAGCTTGACCTTGTGTCAACCTCTACTGAAGATAACTCTTACCACACTACGGTTATTACGCTAATTCTCACGTCCATCATACGGGTAATTTCACCCAATTTATTAACCGCACAGCTTTGAGATTATTTTTATAAGAACTTGTTTTGATTCGTCGTGTCGTAAATTATGTTACGCAGACTTTTATGGCTTCAAGTATTTTATTTCATAAGTTTGGGTGTGTTAATGCTAACATTCTTTTGACGACTCTTCTTCGTCACATGACTTACTTAGATTATTTCTGTATCTATATTTAGGTACATGTTTAGATAACGTCTTGAAAGAATTTTATTTACTAGCTGTCCCCGCGGTTTCACCCGCGTCTTTGGTGCTCCACTTCCATGGGTCTCAGCGTGGTTTTATAAGTCTATATTAGTCGAATAGGGAGAGGATATATCGAACTGAACTGATGTTGAAGCCGAAAGGTAAATTAATGTAATCTAACCGTGTTTGGGATTATTAGAACCGTTATGAGATGCGCTCTGACTATAAGGTATTTAAGTTTGACTGAGGGGTACTTTTTAGTGGTGGTACCATAACTAAAAAGTGTAAAATAAAAAAAAACTTTTTACAAAAAAAATATAACCGACTTCAATGATAAAAAACACTGAAAAGTATCAAATAACTTTAATTTTGGAAGTCGGTGTTAAATAACGAAGAGACTAAACTATTATAGAAACACCGACTTCCAAAATTAAAGTTATTTGATACTTTTCAGTGTTTTTTATCATTGAAGTCGGTTATATTTTTTTTGTAAAAAGTTTTTTTTTCGCTTTATTTTACTACTAGCTGAAGCTGGCAACTTCGTATGCATGAAATTGTAAAATTGTCCCATGGGTACACATTGCCGAAGGCCAATAAGATGGATGGATTGTGTGAGAAGTGATATCAAAGAAAAGGGAGTTAGTGATAGCGTGACGAGTGACAGGACAGAATGGAAGAAAAAAACATGTTGCGCCGACCCCAAATAAAACGGGATAAGGGCTGGAAGATGATGATGGGTACACATTGCCGAAATAAAAAGTATCATTGTTTGGTATTCCAGAACATGATCTACCTGTGTTCCAAATTTCATTCAAATCCGTTCAGCCGCACAAGCGTGAAGAGATATTAATGAGATTAATGTAATTAATAGTACAGATTTAAACTTTATTTTTAAGATAATGAAATTATTGTTGTCTCAATAGTTAAGCTACATGAGAATATTTTCTATCGCTGATTATAATCTAACTTCAGGATTATAATTACAACGTCAAGTTTCTCTTTCTATAAATAGCAACGATAATAGCAAAGATAGGCTTTGCAGGTTACTAGCTATAAGCAGGCACAGTAGACATTTAGAGTGAAATGTATTATTTATTTATTCATTTGTAATATATTTATTTACGAAAAGAAAAAATACAGTAAGAACACAAAGATGCTGCTGGTTTTCTTTATTTGTACAAGAAGTTAAAATAAACAAATAACAATATCTTTTATTTCTGAAAGCATTGTCAAAATAAGTTACTAAATGCATTCCAAATATTGGTTTATGGAAGAACGTGGTGGGAATATCTCGCTATCTCTTTTGAACATTCGTAATCTTATAGCGGTGACGTCACATTTCACTGTGTGCATCCTTATACTGTTACCTGACATTTTCTCTTTCCACCAGATTTGAACGGTTTCTAACTGGATTAATATTGAAAAAATAAAAAAATAAAATCTATTTGCGATTTCAGATATAGTTATACATTATGTGGTTTTCTCTTCACCAGCCTTGGTTGACTGGTAGAGAATGCCTAAGGCATAAGTCTGCTTTTGTACCGTTGTGTTGCATGAAGTTTTAATAAATAAATAAATATACCAAACATTAAAAAACAATTGAGTCAAGTACCCTATTACACTTACTTCATCTTGTGACCATCACTATCGTTTCACTTTCATTACAAACACTCGAAAAGCTTACAACACAACCGCATCAGTAACAAGTGAGCAAGATAAATAGAGGGCGTGAAAGAAATCAATTTGAAAGAACAACAGCACCCGTATTATGCAAATTACTATAATTTTACACTAGCTCTCTCACGCGGTTTCACTCGCGTCTTTGGTTACTGTTTCCCATAGCTAGTAGCGTAATGTTACATAGCCTATAGCCTTCTCGATAAATAGGCTATCCAACTCTAATTTTTGTTTTTAAATTCGGAACGGCAGTTCAAATTCATTAATTTTGTTGAATATGGTAAGTACAATAAAAAAAATAAAATTTATAGTCTCTCTGATGCAAATATTTGGTAAGTACATAAATATTTTTTTTTTTAATAAAAAATATTTGGTTAATACTAAGTAAAGTTTACAATTTATGGCATGCCCTCTAAAATATTACTTGGATCCAATTCAAAGTATTCGATGTCTTTCAGAGAGATAATATGAAGTTTAAAAGAATTCCTTAGATTAGCGCCGTAAAACAAACACTCTTCAGCTTTATAATATTAAGTATAGATAGAAAGTAATACCTGGCCAGCATTGTGTTCCCAGCAAATTCCAGTAATAGTGAGGAGAGAATTAATATTACATCAAGGTGTACTGCCCACCATGCTACGCTTGGATTGTTTGAATAGCGCGAACATTTTAAGGCGTATAGTCCATTTGGCCGGAATTAAATGCACACATACTGGTATTACCGCCTGTGCCCGCCCCGATGACTGTGAAATATTGATAGATTTACACATGCTATGTACATTCTGAAGAACACTCGAACAATTATTTTTGTGTACACATCTTTAGAAAAAGATCAAAACCATTTGAAAGGATTAGGGAAGACAGCCGAAAAAATACAATTTTATTGTTTATTTATTTTTGTAAAATATTAGTAATATGTAAAAATACTATAGATCAAAGCCATTTGAAAGGAGTAGCGAAAAACTATCATGTTTTTAATTCTTTTTTTTTGGCAAAAGTCATACGAAAAAAATCATACACTTACGTTGATAATGTTATAAATGAATCTATCTATAATAAACACATTTTTTTTCAAATCTATTATCGTCTTTAGCGACGACTGAGGAGTAGGATTCAGAAAATCATGGTTTTATGGTACTGTTGAAGCTAGGGCCTTAAAACAGCCAAGCCTACTGTTCTCGAAGTTCGGAGTAAATTATAGATGGCGAGTGTTGCGTACAGACATATTATATCATCCTTGTGAAATTGGTTTTGTTTTTGTTGGTATTTGATCTAGATAACGAAGTGATTAAAGCTGTTATTACCATGGTTGTTTTTTGAGGCATCAATTACTTAATTCATGTCCACCATTAAATAAAATTATGTCTTTGTCTAATATGGTCCTAGTCCTTTGAAAAGCATGCCAGAGACCGAAGCCAATTTTCAAACGTTCCTTTAATTAAACAAACAATCAGTTTCTGTGCTATGTGACTACATCCAAGGAAAATCTGCGGTTGATAAGAAACTATTGTAATATATGGTTTACAAAAATCCTCCAAAAAGCTTCCCAAAACCATAGACCTATATGGCTATAGTGTTCTGGTTAATTGGTTTTGGGAGGCTACAATGGATTTATTACCAAATACCTACTATGTAAAGCCCCTGAACCTGAATAACGTTTAGATTATTATTATTAAAACTCTACGTTCCCTCTTTCCGCTTTCGTGATCTAAAATATCATCAAATTACAAACTATATTAGTTAACAGCATCAACAAGCAACATATGCTGTAGATTGAAGAAGTTATAACGTCATCGTCACGTTTTGTTATAGTAGGTAGCTATCACTTAATATCGCCAAAAGCTGTTATGTTAAGTGCACCTTGGAAAGTGGTCTAGACACTATGGTATTGTAGTATAGCAATACTATAGTATCTTGGCCATAAACAAGTCACCGTAAAAATGTATAGCTTCCGGGTTTTCTTTTAGAAAAGGAAGTCAGTGACGAAGAAAAAAACGTATGTGTTGACATGTTACAGGAGGCAAACACAGGAAAAAAAAGGGTAGGAAACTATCAAATCTTCACTCCGGGTGGAGCGAATCCCTCTCGCTCCACCCGGAGTGAAGATTTGATAGTTTTACTGACTAATAGTCACCACTGCTACTTCAGTTGCACTGTTACATTAGTAAATCTTTCGAGCAATCTGCTACGGCTTAGCAGATATCATCAGAGCGGTATTATAGGTCAGTCTTTCATTAGAGATTCAATTAAATCAAAAGCGCTATAAAAAAAAACTTGCAACGTTTATTTCCAAACAAAAACCGATAACAATAACACTGCCAACAAAACAACATATTACATTATGAATAACATAACTAATTACTACAAACTATACCATCTCTCATTTGCAATAAATATCTGTGGTTAACGTAATGGCAACTATATGTCCAACAAATAACTATACATCAGTACTATTTAGGTGCTTACATCTAGAAATGGCTATAGTTTAGCGTATGTATTACGACTAGCCGTATAGGCGTTCTTGTAACTCGAGCTGGATTCAGAGGGCGGCCCTGTATATTCACTACCATGAACAACATCGTTATCCTCCTTTTGTACACTCTGTGATATAGGACCTTGCAATTTTTCGTACTCAGACGTAGATCCTTGTGGGACATACTGAACATTATACTTGCTTTGGGAATTGGTGGGATAGTAATTATAGAAACTTTGAACTGGATTCTGATACAAAAGATTATTGTAAGGAGAAGGATTTGGCTGAGCAAAAAACAGCATAGTCGATGGTTGACCCAAATAAGAACCACCAAGAGGCACAGGCTGGTAACTGGGCACGTTGTAATGCCCCTGTGGGACCGGATTATAAGTGTTCTGATGAGGATTTATATGATTTGTAGGATTAGGTGAGAATAATTGTGTAGGATAAGGAACTACAGGCTGAGTTGTATAACTAGCCGGCTGCTGTAGGAAAGCCACTTGAATATTCCCATTTGCCTTCGAAGGTACTATTTGGTATTTAGACTGGTAACCAGGATTTGGTACAAAGTTCAATGGTACGAACTGGGAAGTGGTCGGTGGAGGCAGCAGGCTTATCTGAGGTTGCTGTTGCTGAGAGCCGTAAGAGGATGATGATGGTTCACTCTGCGTACTTGGTGAGGAGTAGTACTGACTGCTACCTTGACTTGGGTAGAACGAATTTGGCACTTGAGATTGGTAAGACGATGGGCTGGTCGAACCGCTTTGTGAACTAGGGTTCTGTGTGTAAATGCTGTATGTGTAGTCTTGCTTCTGAGCTCCAGTAGGAATAGCATTTATACTCGTTCCCTTTCCAGCGTTCCGTTTCTTTTGTTCCACATCCTCGACCTCAGTACAGCATACCAGTGCAGTGAAAGCGACGAGAATCTATAATAATAATAATAATAATAATAATATTCCACAACTATCACACAACGCTATCTAGTCCCAAGCTAAGCAGAGCTTGTGTTATGGGTACTAGACAACTGATAAATATACTTATATATTTCTAAATACATACATATTATAGATCAATTACACCCAGACACAGAACAAATGATCAAGCTCATCACATAATCATTTGTCCTGGGTGGGAATCGAACCCACGACCTCCGGCATAGCAGTCAGGGCCACTAACCACTAGACCAACAGGCCAGTCAATCTGAAACAAATCAAGGCCTAATCAATCATGTTCTTTCTACAAACGCGAAGACGCCAATCAATCAGCTACCTCGTTATCGAAATGTATATTTATTTCGCATCATACAATAAACTGAGAGCATTTACTTTTGCTTCAACGAGTTGTAATAAATGACTTCAAAAAGAACGAACCGAATACATTTATCTGCTTACTATTGAACGCTTGTTAGTACTAGTTAGTATCATTATTACATTACACAAAGTAGACTCACCAAAAGCTCCCATTTCGCCATTTTGTAAAACGTGTGCAGCAGCGCGTGTTTCTATGAATATAATTACATTATTTGCTTGAGTGGAAAACGCGTATTGCGAAAGGAAAAGTGTTCTATTCACCGGGGCTCGCGGAAAAGTGCAAGACGGTATCAAGTTCATGCATTTATATGAGCGGCCGTGGACAACTTTCCTTAGCTCCAGATCAGCGAGGGAAGTGACCGCACGATAGGTCTTTGTCCTGTATTGGAACGTATCCAGTTTACACTGATAGTGTCAGTTTCCTACTGCGGCTAGCGGAAATACTTCGCGTCCATGCCTTCATATTTCCCTCTAAAGATATCTAAAGTATTCGTGTTTGGTTCTGCCGTATAAATTAGAGCGTATATCCAGTCAGTTTTGCCACTTATTGAAACGTGATTTATTATTAGCAGTATCTTTAGAATGTATAGAGTGGTTTAAGGTTCTCTCAGCCAACCTCAAACCCTTTCACGCAATAATCAGTCGAACTTTTACAAAAAAAAAAAAAAAACAAAGAACTAAAGGAATTCGTAGTAGATTAAAATCGATAAAAAGCTCAAGTGCAATTACGTAACTTCGTTTTTGTAAACAACTCACAATCAGCAACGATGCGGTAACTACCAATAAGATCAAGTTGGTACTGTGAGGAACTGGAACAAATAACGTGCTTATTAGAGCCTTGTAAACGCGTTAAAAAATAAAAGGGCCGTTTAGAAATTTGAGTAAAGCCCCTAGAATTTAATTTGGAACGAAATTGGAAGAAACAATAAAATAATAATTAGGTGTCCAGTGTATTAGTAGCTATTTTAGTAGTATCTACATTACTCCGGAAAAACCTCTAGCACATGAGTAAATAAACCGTATATCTACTCATGGCCTGATGTGGAAACTAGTTTTGTTTGATCTTTTGTAATTTATTGTGTGTCTATTCGGGCAGAATGAACAAGTTTTCGTTTCTAAAAGGCACATACCCGGCGAGTAATGTGTAACTTGCCGTCGTCAGGCCGTCCGGTAACCGTCCAGACTGAGATCAAGTCGTCGACGGCGCCTCAAGGCGATGTCTGCAGAACCGTAAGGACCCAGCAAGGTCAAAGCCTTGTTGTGGGCCATTGATTGTACGAAAGAGTACTCCGGGGCCCTGGAACAAAGGCAACTAGTAGGTTTTAGTCAGTAAAACTTTGACATGCCCTCTCACTCCGCCCAAGAGCGAGAGAAATCATTGGATGATTTCCCACCTAAAAAAGAAAAAGTACCACCAATCGCAAATCGAGCAAGTTCTAAGGAAATTCATTACTACCAAACACGTTCAAGTAAAAGGGCTTCCAAAGTATCTCACAAGCTTTCTACTGCGCCTGCGCGAATTACCTCTAATTGCAGCTAGCAGGTGGCTACTAATGAAAATTGCAGAACACCGCTCCTTTCCACGCAATTGAAGGTTATGTAACCTGTATTACATTTAGTTCTGTGGGAATACAAGCAAAATGGTGTTTCCTGTGTCCTTGTGTTTACGTACAGTTATGTTAGAGAGTGGCTGTTAATCACTACTGCTTTGTTTACAGTACGATGCTGTGATTGGCTCGGTCATGGGCGTAGTTTTTTGTAAATATGACCCATTTTTTTTGTATTAGTATAAAAAAGGTGTCAGTGGTATACAAACTTCTTACTGACTAGTAGCAGATGGCTACTAGCCGGGCTTGCGGACGGCGAGCCATGGGTAGCTCGCTGTCCGACCGTCCGGTAACTGTCCGTACTGAGCCCAAGTCGTCGATGAAGCGCTCTGTGCCCGCGTGCCTCAATGACTTGTCAGCAACAGCAGGGGCCCAGCCGGGTCGAAGCCTACTGGGCTTAAGATCGGGGGTTGTTATTTGATGATTTTCCCACCCATAAAAAAAAGGAGTCTACTAATAAAAATTGCAGAACACCGCTCCTTTCCACGCAATTGAAGGTTATGTAACCTGTGTTACATTTAGTTCTGTGGGAATACAAGCAAATAGGTGTTTCCTGTGTCCTTGTATTTGCGTACAGTTATGTTAGAGACTGGGCGTTAATCACGACTGCAGTGCTCACACTAAGATACTCTTATTGGGTCGATCATGGGCGCAGTTTTTTTTTTAAATATGACCCATTTTGATTTTGTATATTAGTCTTTGCCCGCAACATAATGTTTTCACTTCAAAGAAGTCTGGTGAAACCGCGCCTGAAACGATACACAAATGAAATGTTTGACAATCTTAATTTGTTTTTCATGATTTATAACGAAATAATCAGTAGTTTTATAATTGGGTAGAAAAATAAGCAATAAACAAAAAATATTACTTTGACTTCCTTCATTTCCTAGTTTCATACAATGTTGCCAAAAAAAAAAAATTATCTTTTTTCACAAATATGCGAAATTATCGTTGGACTAAATTCCTACGGTATTGTTTTTTTTTTTTTAATTTTAATAATTAATTTTAAAAAACCGGGTTGGCGCGAGTCAGACTCGCGCACTGAGGGTTCTGTACAAACTTACCAATGAAAACAAATGCAACAGTGCAACAATATACAAACCGTGGTACAAACTTACCAATGAAAACCAATGCTACTTTAACACAATTGTAACCATTTATTACTAGAATAATTATAAGTTAAAGATAACAAGATATTTTTTTTAAATAGCCTATACTATCCCACTGCTGGGCAGATGTAGACATAAAAAACCTTTTTACAAAAAATAAACTTTTTTTTTTCATTAATTTTTTTTTTCCAAATCAGTTCAAAATTGATCGAGAAATCGGTGAACATACATAAAGAAAATACTTTCAGCGATATAAAACCTTCTGTTTGAAGTCGGTTAAAAATCGTACTTGTCACCTGTCCTCCAATTATCTCACCAAATAATCAGACTATGATGTGTCCGGCTCAATTATTTTAAAGATGTCTCTATCAATCAAGTTGTCTTTGACGTGCAACATGATTGATCTTACGCAACTTCCGACAGGATGGCAACCTAATCATAAAATAAGTGAACGCTTCTTAAGAAGAATAACGCAATAAATAAATATAAATTGTCTATGGGTATTCGCGGAAGCTCCCACGTAAGTGGTTAGTTCCCCCATCATCAATCAATAAATGATGTCAAAAATTATATAAATGATTCATTGATTAATATTTGCTGAACATTTTTTTTTTTTTATTAAGTTTATCCGATCGGTGATGTCAGTCAATTAAAGCAGCTAAAATATTATAAGAGAATTTCTCAAGTTTTGGGTGCAGTGAGATGGAGTGTCATACTATTACTAACTAAAACTACCTTCCGTCACTAGCCCTTTCCAGGTCCACAGTAATTATTTCAAACAATCCCGCAGACCTTGACTCCACCCGCGACGCAATGGCCGGGATTCCGATCCTGATTTCCGGCCACCATAGGCGCGGGCTCGTGGACGGCGAGCAATGGGTAGCTTGCTGTCCGACCGTCCGGCAACCGTCCAGACTGTATTGTCGACGGCGTGTGGTTTTCCACGCGCGCCTCAAGATGTCATTAGAAGATTTTCCCACCTAAAAAAAAGACCTCGGCTCCTAAAATATTTTTTTTGTATAATTGATGTTTAAGAAATAAAATATGAAAAAAAATGTAGATGTACTTAACCCTTCAGATACCGTCAATTAGAGACACAATAGTAAGACAATAAATGCGCGGCCACCGGTGGTCGCTTGGGGATTCATGAATTAAGGTGTTTTTAATATCGTGTGGACTTCATCTCGCATGCGGGTTTTCTCCGCATCTAGAAAACTTTAAAATGCAAACAAACGCGTCAGGCGTGCGTATTCCATGCAGTACAATAAACACTTGTATGAAATGGACATTTACGGGGCGCGTATGGAGAAAGAAAGAAAGAAAGAAAACATGTTTATTCTGCCTGAATACGGAGCAATCCCGCATGCGTGATCAAAATCGCACGATATGAAAAAACACCCATAAGTAAAATTATGATGTCAAATCAAACGAATCATAGACACTTATGATGTATGAGTACAACACGAACGTAACATAGAAACCTATGAGTGTAACATGACAATCCTTTATTCGTAAAATGAGAAAATATTTCCACGAAAATTAAAACTAAATGGAATCATAATATCGTGCCTGCAGAAATAACCGTAGCAAATTTGTCTATTCCGGCAATAATAGAAAAGCGTGATCCAAGCGGATACAAGACCTAGAAATTGACACTAAATACACAGCACATGTGCATTTCTGGCTTACATGCCCTTTCAGACTAATGCAGTGATTGTACATAATCGTACCATATCGCACTACCCTTCTCTTTTCTCTTAATCACTTTAATGGCGAAGTATTATCACGAGTCTTACAATAATGGACTATAATTACTTAGTTAAGTGCACAAAAATAAAGTTATTAAGTTGTTACAACATGTAAGCTCGTAAAGTCGTAACATATGTTTTTGCGCTCTGCAAAATAATTAAGCCAAGATACAAGGTGTCCTATTTTTAGTAGCATTCATAAGTTCTACCACAATTTTTAGGATTCCGTACCCCATAAGAAAAACGGAACTCTTATAGGATCATTTTGTTGTCCGTCCGTCTGTGTGTCTGTCTGCCTGTCAAGACCCTATATCTCAAGAACGCGTGGAGGTATCGAGTTGAAATTAAAACCATTTACCCAGGTCTGCAGTTTCTTCAAGCTGTGAAAAAATCAAACTTCTAAGTTAACGAATACAAAAGATATAGCCGATTATGTCGCAAACTTATATTTTGATACTCTCAAAGATCGAAATTCAAAGGCCGTTCCCGTTGACCCAAAATGGTGAAATTTGGCACAATGCAAGATCTTATATAGCCCAGGTATTGGAATAAATCAACGTCACAATTTTTTTTTTTTGCATTTCGGTAAAATCTTCAAGACTCTGCTGACAAATCTTTGAGGCGAGCGTGAAACACAACGCGCCCCATGACCCGAGTTTGTTCTTATCGGACGGCAAGCTACAAATTGCTCACCGTCCGCAAGCCCACGCCAACGGTGGTCAGGAATCGCCTTGTGGCACCCGGTGCGCCTCCTGCAGCAGACAAGATGTGAGGACACCGTGATGCTTCTCTTACCACTCCTCATGAAATGTGGTGTGACCAACAGCTAGACTAACTATGAATCAGGTCCCGACCATCGATACTGGCGAGCTCTATCGCTCATATTGGTATTAATTGGGCACGCAAAATGATCTTCGTAAGGGCTCAGCAGGGTCGAACCCTACTGGGGCCATGAGTTAAGTGAAAATGAACCCCAGGCCCTGGAACGCAAGGGAAAGTAGGAACAAACGAGTGGATTTGACTGAGTAAAAGTCGAACATGCCATCCCGCTCCGACCAAGGGCAGGAGATGCCATAAGATGATTACCGAAAATAAAAAAGACATGATCATGAACAAAATTACTTGATTTCTAGCTAATTATGTCGCAATTTTTTTTTTAGTGTCATGACTCTGCGAAGAAGAAAAGCTCATTATTGCTAAATGGCAACAAAATCACAATGACGCGATAATATGATCAGTTGTCACATCATCGCAAATCAAATGAAAGCAGGAAGTTGATGTCATTATTTTAAAGATTTGTGAATCATTTCCTGTCATTATAAAATATTCTGGCAGCTTTTGACTCCCACAACCTATTTTTCATTCAATTTACTATTTTTCTCATAAATTCTTAAAAGAACACTTTATATTAACGCCATCTGTTGTGATCTATCAAAACGAGTATCGCGAATCGATCCTTTCACCTGCAGTGGACGACTGTATAAAGTTCTAGTTTCGATAGAAAATGTTAACTACAGTTCTTATATGGATTACTTTCAATGTTGTGTAGATGGTGTTGTATATAAAATGAAGAAAAAATATTTATTTAGTGTAAAAATATAAAAGTACCTTTATAAAAATAAATAAGTATGTACGAGTAATAAAGCAAAACCTTAAATGTTGTCTACAGCTCTGCATTCTCTCTCTCTCTGATTTAATGCTTCATGCTTGCAGGAATAACCAAACAAACTTAAAAAAAAATGATACCGCCGATGCAAGAGGTGATGGAAACGGATCTGACTAAATCATCATCATCATCATCATATCAGCTGAAAGACGTCCACTGTTGGACATAGGCCTTCCCCAAGCGTCGCCACAACGACCGATCCTGTGCGTCACGCATCCATCGGATTTCCGCGACCCTGACCAGGACGACCCTGATCATCGGTCCACCTTGTTGGAGGCCTTCCAACGCTGCGTCTTACGGTACGTGGTGGCCATTCCAGAACCTTTCTAACTAAATAAAATAAAGAAAAAACTCCCAAAAATATATAGTCATCCTTTCTTTATATCCAAGAGTTAGGTTCATTCTCGAACCAGTCATTATTTTTGCAAAGATTACAAGATACATCTTCCAGAAAAGGAAAGGCAGTGAATTTGGAATACAGCCGACAATCTTGGATACCCACTCGGATATCTCCATGAATGTCAAGTGCATGAATGTTTTTTCAACCTAAATATAAGGAGGCAACACTCACGATGCTGATGAGTATTTAAAAACTTGCAAAACTTGACACTTCTGCTGATTTCAAGAAAGAAACTTTAATTTTGAGAACGTTTTCGGTAGGAATTTAATCCTTAAACATCATGAGAATTGCAAAAACCTTTAGAAACCGATTAAATATTGAGTTATCTCTAGGTTTTGATTTTACTAAGTAATATTTTGTAAACCAAAACTGTGACAGAGAGTTAGCTCCGAAAAGTAGCTCAGCCTCGGTATGAAAGGCAAGAAGAAGAAGGAATAAGTTTTTTTTCCGGTGGGAAAATCATCCAATGACATCCCCCGCTCTCGGGCGGAGCGGGAGATAGTGTCAGACTTTTACTGACTAAAAACTGAGAAAAAACCACTCCTGTTCCTTCGTTGCCTTTCGTACCGGGGCTGAGCTATTTTTCGAACTAACCGTGGCCCCAGTAAGCTTCGAGAAGAAACGGGGTGGGTTTTTTTGTCAGTAAGAATCTGACACTATCTCCCGCTCCGCCCAAAGGCGAGGAATGTCATTTGGATGATTTTTACCCATCAAAAAAACAGATAAGTTTCGATACCACGTTGTTAAGTACCAAGATATATAATCATTATTTTTTATTTAATTCTATAATAAACTATAGTACAGTAATTAATTCATATCTCCGTAAGCTCCAAGAGCACATAACAGGAACTATTTCTCAGTAACTTTACTGACAGCACAATATACCTTTCATTGAACACTGTCGTCTACTTCCTTAGATGTAGCATTTAGTGTCAATTAGAGATCACAAGGCAGATTGCCATAAATCTGTCGAATATAGGCCGTCGTAAATACTCTTAATAGGGCCCTAGGCATCTTTGATTTAATGTTCCACTGTGCTGAGGGCATTGCTTTAGCTAATATATGTACCTGGAAACTACAGATGTGACCTTCATTTGCATTTGCACATTTACGAGGGTCTGCCTACTAGAGTAATCTACTAAACGCTTTTACCAATTTCCGTTAATAATAAAGCCAAGGAGTGGAATTCCCTGCCGGAGTCTGTGTTTCCTGATAGCTACAACTTGGGGGTCTTTAAGTCAAGTGAATAGGTTACTTCTAGGCAAGCGTGCTCTATCGTCGACCACATCATCGCTTACCATTTGGTGAGATGGTGATCAAACGCGAGCCTATCAATAATAAAATAAAAAAATAAATAAAAAAAAGATAAAATAAAAAATAACTACCCATTTTATAGTTGATTCCGGCCAAGAATTACTAACGTAATTGTCTCCTGAATTGGTATAAAACGACTTTCGTATTTTCATCAAGAAGTCAAATGTTTGGTTAGGGTACCTACGTAAGTAGAATAGTATCATGAAAAAGTATAACTTATGAAGAAGCGCACATGATGAATTTTATACGACTTGTGCTGATTGAAATTGTACTATCGAACTGATCTGGATACCGAAACTTCGTAATAGAACAATATATTTTGACCGTGTTTGAGTTAATTAGAATCGTCATGACATACACTCTGGCTACTAGGTGACATCGAACTTTTCTGATTGGAAGGCAGGGCACGGATTGGTACTCCGTAATAAAATAATATTTTAGCCGTGTTTCCGCGTATTCAAATGTCGAGAGTTAAATTCTGTAGGTACCATAATATACAACTGCGGGATACCACAAGTCAAAAGTAAAAAACAAAAAAAAATACCAAACAAAACACAACTGAGTTCGTTTGTTGAAATCGGTTGTATTTTTTTTTTGTAAAAAGTTATTTATTTAGCTCTTCAAAAGGCAGGTTTTCACTTTTATATTCTTACATGTGTTTAGTATTCAAACGAACAAGATCTTGATGGTATCTGAAGCTATTGCCGTGCCTACCTTCTGTTGTAAAATTATCTTTTCATAGAAGTATTTGCATTAATTTAACAAGTATAAGTACTAGTTGACCCGCAAATTTTAACTTTATGCAAATTTGTGTCTGATGGTCTTTTGAGGAAAGAATCAAACAGATTTGATTATTATACTATATACGAATACCCTCACATAGGTTTATTTTATGTTACTGAACTCTGTAAGTTTAATATTCACACCTTAACCCTTCAGATACCGTCAATTAGAGACACAATAGTAAGACAATAGATGCGCGGCCACCGGTGGTCGCTTGGGGATTCATGAATTAAGGTACTCCAACGACTTATTCACTAATAACATTTTACAAAAAATGACTTGCATATACATCAATTATTGTGGTGAACTTGTTACTTAAAGAAGTACACAGCTTACACATACTTACATCAAAAAATACTTACAATTAATGAGATCTATCATAATAGTGCTTTTATAAACTATAATAAATTAATTGTTATTTTAAGTTACAAATTGAAATAAAAATAATAAATTGACATTAAAAAATAATAAGTGTTGGAACGTTATTTTTTTTTTAATACTAAGCTACTAATCTGTAAGTGCCCAAAGCGAAATAAAATTGTAAATAATAAAATATTCCACTTTGGGCTTCAGTGAAAAATATCAATGGGTGCCCAAATAGCTATAGATATATAATTTAAAACTGTGAACGGTCAAAACAGGAAATAATATTTACTTGGGAAAACTCTTCATACAGTTTTATATTTCTACGATTACTATTTTTATTTCATCGTATCTTTTTTAAGTATATTATGACTACTAATTGCTAAGTAACGGTTAAAAGTACATCGTAATAATAATTGTACAGTTGTAATAAGTTGCGTCACGGCAAGAACGCATGCTTCGATCATTTATTAAATATTGTGACGAATTCATCGCATAATAATAGGTTCAAATATTTGCATTTGGACAATGGAGGAACAGGAATGGGTTTTAGTCAGTAAAAATCTGGCACAAAAAGAGCGAAAGAAGTCATTGGATGATTACCCACCTAAAAAAAAATAAAGCTCTATAACATTGACTCTTACTTTAAAGAAATTACATTGAACTTCATTACAAATTAGGTTTCTCGAGCCATGTCGAAGTTAAATCACAGTTTTATTTATTTATTTATTTATTTATAGTACTGCCACATCACCTACATTTAACATTATTGAAAAACAATTGCATTACTATGGTCTGATGTACGTGACAATGAGGGCGTACATAGCATTTACAATTTTACAGCTCATATGAATTTATAAACAACACAAAATATACAAAATTAAAATTCAAGTCAAAATTAATTATAATATAAATGTCGCAATTTATTTAATACAATACAATATAATTTAATTTAATTTAATATGATTTAATTTAATGTCAATTAATTCAATGTACTTAATTATAATAGAACTTAATCTTTAAAAAACAATAATCTAATCAAACAATTTACATTCAAAAGCCGAGAATGCCTTTGACTTTTTTCTTAAAGTCACGTGGTTTATCGTGGAACACGTCTAGATCGGGCATTTTCAGAACAAGAGAATGGTACTCGTCAATGATTCTACGAAGGGGTGCCTGACGTCCCAAATTAGATTTTGTAGGTGGAGTGTGAAAAAGATCTCCGAATTTTCTTCGAGGATAGGTGCGAGGAACCTTCAAAGACAGATTCTGAAGAAAGTAGGGACACTGACTCTGACCGCTCATGATTTTATGAAAGAAGCACATGTCCAATAAACACCTTCGATCACGAAGGGGGCACATTTTAAATTTTTTTAAACGCTCTTTGTAGGGATTCCTGTGCGAAAAGCCACTGAAATTAAAGGCCAAATGCCTAGTGAACGCTCTTTGAATACTTTCAATGCGCTGCGAATGTACTGCATAAAACGGATTCCATACAACGCTAGCAAATTCAAGATGACTGCGCACTAAGGTTTGGTACAGCAAGATTTTGGTGCGAGCATTAAAACCGCTTGTGTTCCGCTTCAGAAACCCGAGCATTTGAGCAGCTTTAGTGACGGCCCTGTTGACATGCGAAGTAAATTTAAGTTTACTGTCAGTTATCACGCCAAGATCCTTAATTTCATTTACTTCTGCCAGTAGTGTGCTATTGAGGTTGTACTTCGTAGCAAGTGGTATTTTTTTCCTTGTGAATTTAATATGGAAACATTTACTTGCGTTGAGAGTCATACTATTGCAGTGACACCAATGTAAAATCTCGTCTAGGTCACTCTGCAATTGGCGAGAATCAAAATCAGAATTTATAGTTTTATAAATCTTTAGATCATCGGCAAACAAAGCCACCTTACAGTGTTTTACCTTATCCACCACGTCGTTAATAAATATCAGGAAAAGTAAAGGTCCCAAATGCGATCCCTGAGGAACACCCGTGTCCGCAAAATAAATGGCCGAGTTAAATCCATTGACCGTTACCGACTGAGGTCTTTGTTTTAAATAAGACTCGAACCATTTCCAAATGGCGCCACCCACACCAAACTGATGCAGTTTCTGAAGAAGAATTGAATGATTGACTCGATCAAATGCGCTGCTAAAGTCGGTATAGATGGCGTCAACTTGCCCGCCCGAGTCGACCTCATTAGAAATATCGGAAATATAGGGGACCAAATTGGTAAGGATTGAGCGACCACGTCTAAAACCGTGCTGAAAATCTGAGATATTACTGTCCACAAACTGAGAAATTACAGGATAAATAATCGATTCAAATAGTTTAGAAAAGCAAGAAAGTATGGAAATAGGGCGATAATTTTGAATGTCGGAGTTTTCTCCCTTCTTGAAAACTGGCACAATGCGTGCTTTTTTCCACTCTGATGGAAATGTGCCATCTGCCAATGATCGATTAAATATTAATGAGAGCGGCAGAGTGATAGCAGATCCACACCTTTTTACAAACACAGGAGGAATCGCATCGGGTCCGGCACCCTTCGAACAATCGATTTTTTTTATCGCTTTAAGCACTTCAGACTCTTCAATATTTAAAGAGCATAATGTTTGTAGCGGAGACCGGTGACACTGGGTATCAACTGTAGAAGCTCCCGGAGAGGCTGCACCAGGCAAATAGGCCGAGGAAAAATGTTCAGCAAAAAGATTAACAATTTCAGGGCCTGTCCCCACAACCCGATCCTTTAAGTTCACAGTAGCAGGTATCGACGAGTTTGTCCCTAGCTTATGCTTTATAAAGCTCCAGAAAATTTTAGGATTTTTTGAGATGTTGGCTTCTATGTTATTTTTATATTTAGAGAAACATTTATCGTAAATTGCATGACATCTTGAGCGGAGCAGGTGGTATTCTATTTCGTCTCTGGGATTCCCAAATTTTTTGAACCTTTTTCTGACCTTCTCCTTTTCACTCATCAATTTGATGAGTGCACTACTAAACCATGGCGGAAATTTTGATTTATTGAAAGTATGTTTCGGAACATATTTATCCATAAGATCAGAAAGTATTTTGTAGAATTTCAGAAGCATTGAATCAACATTTTCACAGTCCGATAACTTTACCTGCCAATCAACCCCCTTCAAACAATTAACCATGGATGGGTAATCAGCTTTATAGAAATTATATTTAAGCTCGTATTTCGGCTTCAGATAAACAACTCTATTGAAAGGCAAACTCAGTAACAGACTGGGATGTTGCTTGTAGCATTTACTCAGCACGTTCACAGGATTTACAACATGTGCATCATGACAGCTAGTAATAGCTAAGTCCAAATATCTATTGTCACTGTTTGCAATTCCATTGACTTGAAAGAGATTGTTAATAGAAATGAAGTCTACAAGCAAATGTCCGAGGGGAGAATTATAATTTGAGGGTGCCATAGAATTGCAACCGCTTTTAGAGTCCCAATTAATAAAACTTAAGTTAAAATCACCCAGAATCACGAGATCATCAACCCGGTTGGAGATATTATCAGTGCTTTCCAAGAAAGACTTAAGAGTTTCGGCTTTAACAGGTGGAGGTAAGTACACCACACATACAGCAAGCCTTCTAGTACTTGATCCAACATTAATTTGCAAAGTGACCCACAAGTCCTCCAAACTTGTTTCCCAATCCTTGATACGAACTGAAGGTATATCTTTAGAAACAGCCAAAAGCACCCCACCACCATCCTTTTTAGAATTACTACTACTTTCTCGGTCCCTGCGATAAACCACGTATCTATCATCCATCATTTCACGATTAGAAATACTAGATTTAAGCCAAGTTTCAGTAAAAGCAATAACCTTATAATTGGAAGTCAGAATATTTTTAGAGAGTTTGTTTGTCTTAGTTCTAAGTCCTTGCACATTTTGATAGTATATGTCAAGCATTATAGATGTAAAAAACCACAAAATATTACCCAGGTACACTAACAGAACTTACTATACTAAAAGCTTAAGACTATCGATACTTTTAATCACAATAGCTTGATGCTCCACTGCCTTCCGGACAAAAATTCGCCCATTGCGAACCCATACGAATCTGTACGACATTTCTCGAGCTTTTATACGAGTTGCGGCGTGAAGAGACTTAAGTGCCGGAGTCAGGTGTTCCGAAACATAGATAGGGCTTACAGGTCCTCCTATTCCAAGGTGATGTGTGCTGAGCTTCTTCTCTGGATTTTTGTGATTAAATTTGGTAACTGCTGCCAGGATATCATCACGGGAACGAGGACTACGCAGCTTAACAATTACTGGACGAGGTCGTGGGTTGTCGTTGCTAACTTTTGCTACTCTGACGGCATGCTGGATATCTTCTTTAATCAACGGACTATCAACAATGCTAGATAGTTGAATGACGGTGGTGACTAAATTCTCAGAACGACTTTCCGGGATACCATTTATTTCTATATTTGACTCACGCATATGTAGTTCAACTATATTCAGCCTGGAAGTGAGGTCCTTAATGGTGGATTTAAGATTATCATTATCACCTTTCAGCTCGGCAATAATCGCAGTTTCACTTTCAAGTTTAGACTTCATCTCTTCAAACTTAGTGTTAATGAATTCCAAAGAATTCCCAAATCCATCTATTTTGTCGTGAATATTCTTAAATTCGGTGGCTACAAGTCGTTTAATAGTTGAGTTCAAAGCCGCAGAAATTTCCTGTTGTAGAATTTCCCGTAGTTTGCCTTCAGTAACAAAGTTAGTGGGTTCCATATAAGGCTGTGGTGACGGTGGCTGCGATTTCGGTGGTGATTGTAGTTGCGTTTGTGGCGGCGACTTCTGCGATGACTTTGCCGACATTTTATGCGATGGTTTTTGTGGTAATTTCTGCAATGGTTTCTGGGGCGCTTTCTGCAGTGTTTTCAGCGGCGATTTCGTAGGCCTTCTGCGAACAGTGACGTTGGAATTTCCAGGTGCGTCTGCTTCTTGACTCCTACGATCCGAGCATGAAGTTGAACGTACAGGAGTATTAATGTTACCCGTCTTTGGCTCCTTACTGCAGCATTCAGGGCACTTCCATGTAGCTTTGTGGTTAGTGTCCATTAGCTCATAATTCTTATAAGATACATTTACACATACAAGGTCGTATTTTGCCTCGCAACTAAAGCAGCTAAGATAAGTATCGCTGCCCAAAATGCCACGACACCCGGCACATTCATCAATCGATGACATTGCAGTGTAGTTGTTAAAAAATAATGCCCAAAAAAGTAAACCAAAACGAGAAAAAATAGAATTTTAACAAAAAAAAAAAATTACAAAAAGTGGATTTTTCGTCAGTAGGATTCGAACTCAGGAAATATCGTTCAATGTGTGATTCTACAGCCTCTTAACGATTTCGGCTACTCAGACATGTTTGTACAACGTGAAATAGAGTAACAGTAGTGCCATAAATACAAATTTGAACCAATGTATGGGTGGGTGGGTATGTTCAAAAATAATATTTGCACAATCACTTTGAGTAATTTTTGATACTTCCACTTTATTGTTATTAGTCACTTTACACACGTATTTTGCACTTTTTATTATGAAGTTTAGGAATTTAACAACAGTTTATCGACACTTCACAGTACTGAGCTTGATTGCACTGTTTAATTTAGTTATAGTTTAAGATGGTAATTGACTGTTTCTTCTTTGATTTCCACTTGATCAATTATGTAGATAACAGTTACATGGACACTTATTGTTTAAAAGTTGACTTTGATGCAACTTTGCAGTTGAATTTCGCGATTAATCATTTTTTGTTAATTATTAAACACAGAGCCGATGTTTATGTACTGGCAGCGCCATCTACCTCAGTTTTACGTAAAACGTAGAATATATTTTCCCCTCAAGCCATTTAGCCGTTCCAAGCGATCAAACTGGAAAATTGTTTGTGATTTATTAACGGATGAAGTAAACTGCTATATAATGTATCAAAATGCCTTTTCGCACATTATATTCAACAGCTGGTTAAGTAAGAAAATTGTATTATTAGCTTATAAATAGTTATAAGCTACAGCAGTGATTAAACGCTATTGATAACAGTTGTAGAACTTATGGCTTGATCAGACGTACCGAGCAAACGGGCGAGACAGTGTTCTCAGCCGAGTACTCGGTACGTATAAACATAGCGTCGAGTGCTCGGCCGAACGAAGCAGCGAGACAGTAGCTCGACTCCCGTTCTACCCAGTAGGCCGAGTGTCTACCCTCCCACTTCCCCGCACTAGACAGCGCTCGTTCACTAGATAGGTCTGAACGCACACTGACTCTCCACTCAGCCACATGATTGTTACTCTAAATATTTTTTAATAAGCTTTTTACGATCCATCGTGTCCGTGTTGTAGTCTCAATCAACTGTCAATCTGAACTGACTGTGCCGATAACAAAACATGTGTGAACAGCTACTCGTTTACATCACTGTCTTGGCCTAGAACCAATTTACTGTCTCGCCCGTTTATTCGGACATGTGATCAAGGCATTACAGACGCCCAGATGGACAAATTTTATCTATTCGATAAGTTCAAGAAGAATATGAAGTCAATTACGAAAGTTTTTTTTTATTATTATTATTATCGACAGGTTATATGTCATACGTCACTTTGACAGAATCCGGGCTGACGTTTATATGAACTGAACGTCAGACGTGGGGCTCTTTTTCTTCTGTCGGCAGCCGTATGCACAGCATCTAGTCTGGAGACTGTCTCACGGCCCGTTGTGAAGTGAATTGTAAAGCCTAATAGTTAATAGTAGAATAGTTTGTTTATTGCTCGTTACCCATTCATCGCACACAAAATAGTCTGTGGAAAGGATTCTCACTATGATCGGCCTCCTGTTCATATTTTTTCATAATTCATTCATTACACTGTTACTAATAAACATGTTATCAATAGTAAATTATCTAGTTCATTTACATAATTTATTATTTAATTTAAACCTTATTGTCTATCTAAAAAGTATTGTGTTGTCTATAGTAGTATCCACTGTGGCCGCGAATGGCTCGACAACCAATCAGAGCGCAAGGATTTGAATATTGACAGAAAGGAAAAAGCGCGGGATTTTTTGAGCGTCGCGCCATTCTGGCGGGCTTGCAGTCGTGCATCGTTTTGTTCTTTTTAGTCATTGAAAAACTAGACATTTATTTACCAATTATATTTGTTTTCTGTGTTGAAGAAATACAATAAGTAAGTACATACACAACTGTCTATTATTCTCACTCTTTATTCCAATCTTAAAAGCCATAAACCCAAATAGCTGTGGGATACATGATTCGGATGATATCAACCCATGAGAGAGTTTACATCTCAGAAGTGGGATAAAGATTCCTGTCTGGCCATACCATTAGTTCTACTACCCTGATTGAAACGACCTGCTTGTGTTAAGAACCATTATTTTATTATAAATTATTTGCCTTTTAGCCTTCTTATTTTCTACATTTTTTTTTAAATTTTTTTTTGTAAAATATATTGGTACAATAAAATGTAGTAATATTGTTGTCTGGGTATATTGGCTATTAAGACAAAAAAAAAAATTAATAAAATAAAAACAAAATATTTATAAATATGGAAGCTGGATTTCCTTTAATATGAAATAGTCCTTCCATTATGTCCTAATTAATTGTAAGGTGACTTTGTTAGACAGGTTGATGTCAGCAGTTTGTTTTCAACCTAACAATTATAAATAATTAAGTTACCTTCGGTTATTTCGTTAGCAAATAAATATCTGAATCTGATCATATCAAGGTTAAGCATATAAGAAGGCTCAACTGTAGTTTCTCTGTCGCTATAATTTATTATTCCACATTGAGCCAGAAATTGTGAATATGACGATCTACTGTTATATTCTGTAATGTAACATTCATGTACCATCTATCTCACCATATAATTAACTATTTGATTATTTTATAAAATTCCTGTCTGCATACAGAATATGCCTATCTATAAATTATTAACGTTGTTCCATTTTTTTTTATTTTTTTTTAACTGTCTAGTTTCAAGAACGAATTCTTTGGGATATTATTTACGTTTCAGGATAACTTCATGGAGGCGGACAAACGAGAGCGTGTTGTCTACACCCCGACTGATCCCACGGGATCACCCGCTGCTAATCGTCGGTCACGCAGCCCAGTTAAGCGTGGAGTGGGCTGCTCACCACATCCATTGGAGCATTCTCGAAGGCGAGATGGTAGGCTCTCACGCAGCCGGGTGGGCCGCGGCGCTTGCAGCCGGGTGGACCGCGGGGCATCCAGCCGGGAGTGCTGTGAGGCCTCCAGTCATCAGGAGCGTCGGACCTCGAGCCGGGCAGATCGCCCGACTTCCCACCAGGCCGCCAGCCGAGCGAATCGCCGTTTATCCAGCCGGGAGAACCGCCGGGCGTCCAGCCGGGTGTCCAGCCAGGAGTCCAGCCGGGTGAAACACCGCGCGTCGCGCCGGTTATCCAGCCGGGAAAACCGCCGGGCGTCCAGCCGGGTGTCCAGCCAGGAGAACCGCCGGGCGTCCAGCCGGGTGAACCTCCGGGCGTCCCGCCGGGCATCCAGCCGGGAGTCCAGCCGGGTGAACCATCACGCGTCCCGCCGGGTACCCAACCGGGAGAACCGCCGGGCGTCCAGCCGGGAAAACCACCAGACGTCCGGCCGGGAGAACCGTCAGTCGACCTGCCGGGCCTCCTGTCGGGCGACCAGCCGGGCAAACCACCGGGCGTCCTGCCGGGTGTCCAGGCGGGAGAACCGCCGTGCGTGCAGCCGGGAGTCCAGCCGGGAGAACCGCCGGGCGTCCTGCCTGGTGGACCACCAGGTGAACCCCAACCGGGACGACCACCGGACTTGCAGCCGGGACGACCACCGGACTTGCAGCCGGGAGCGCTGCGCATCCACGGCACACCTCATTTCTGATCCTACAAGCTGCCGGTCACGTAGTCCAGTGAGGCAGCAACGAGCAACAGCAGTGGGAGACGTACAGGCCTCAATGCAAGACAAAACGGGTGAGGCCACTTCTCTATTAGGATTAACCACTCTATCAGACCTTGTCAATGTTTTGAAATCTATGTCTAATAATGGTGCAGATAGGCTAAGCTCCCTTAATAACACGATTCCCGAGTTTGACCCAAGTAAACGAGAACAGACAATGACCATGTGGCTCCATAAAGTCAATGAGTGCGCAACCATTTATACGTGGTCGGAAAAGCAAGTTATACATTTTGCTTTACCAAAACTTAGGGGTATAGCTCAAAGATGGTACGAAGGCCTTCCGTCAGTTTTATTTACTTGGGCTGAATGGCAGGAAAAACTCTTGGACACTTTCCCATCGGAAGAGAACTACGGTCAAATGTTAAGCGATATGTTAGCCAAACGAGCTAGGTTCACAGACTGCTTAGAAGACTATTATTATCAGAAAATATCCTTAATTAATAGATGTGGTATAAGTGGGAAAAGGGCAGTCGAATGCATTTTACACGGCATCGATGACCGTTCGGTTAGATTGGGTGCTGAGGCAGCTCAATTTGTTGACCCTAACAAACTTCTTTCTTATTTACGTAATGCTCGAAATACAAAATTCAGCAACGAACGAAAATTTGTCAAAGGTCAAACACAAAAACACCAAAATAGCTCTAACCCTAGGTCCATACGTTGCTCCAATTGCAAGAAGGATGGTCATATAACGTCTCAGTGTTCTCAACCCGTTAAAAAGTGTAGTCGATGTAATAGAATAGGTCATGAGGTCGAACAGTGCTATGCGAAACTCCAAACCACTGAAGAAAAAAAGGTCATGCGGGTAGAAGATAGCAGTGATAAAGGCGCGATTTTTTCAAAAGTAACCACTCCAGTTTCAGAACCTAACAAAAAATATTTTAAAACTGCTAGTGTGAACGGTTTTGCCATCCCTGCATTTGTAGATTTTGGAAGCGAGTGTTCAATGATTAGGTCGTCAGTATTTCAAAATTTAGGTTCCAATTATAGTGTCGATAATCTTCCAGTACTGAAAGGTTTCGGAAATTCAGTTGTTCCTTGCATTGGTAAACAACGAGTTCAAATTATTATTGATGAAGTTGAAGCTGATCTCGAGTTGTTGATAGTTTCCGATGATGCCATGCATGTCCCTCTCTTAGTAGGTCAAACTTTTACAGAGCAACCACATATAGTCATACGGAAAACTAGTAATGACTTAGAAATAACTGAACTTACGAGTAAGCACCAACATATAGTACCTAATAACAAAATAAACTTATTCTGCAAGGATGCTGTTGATGTTTTGGGTTTAACTATAGTAGACGTGTATGCGGATCCACCACATGAGGGCGACATTTTTGTTGATGGTAGCATTCGGTTTTTGAAGGACGTTCGTTATTCAGTAGCTGCAGGGTTATTTCAGATTAATGAATGTGGATTAGGACAGATTGTTGTCAGTAACACCTCACCAACACCGTTGATGCTTCCAAAAGATTTCCTAATCGCTCGTGGACGAATAGCTCAGGAAGAGTCCAGTCTTCAGGTTTTGACAATCACAACTACTGTCAACAATGTCTCTAAATCTATTACCGAAGCTGATTTGAATTTGAATGATGAACTATCTTCTGAGTATAGAATTCAACTGCTCAATTTATTGAATAGATATCGAACCTGTTTTGCTTTCGATCTATCAGAGTTGGGGAACACCACAGCTGGTCATATGACGATAGATCTTCAAGATAACGAACCCGTAGTCTATAGACCCTATCGTTTGTCGATTTGCGAAAAAGAAAAGGTTAGAGAAATGGTTTCCGAACTACTAGAGAATGACATCGTAAGACCATCAACGTCATGTTATGCAAGCCCTATTGTGGTAGTTAGAAAGAAGTCCGGTGAACTTCGCTTGTGTATCGATTACCGAGCCTTAAATAAAAAAAACAGTACGGGAAAACTACCCCATGCCGCTGATTGATGATCAACTGGATATTCTTTCTGGTAACAAATACTACACAACTTTGGACCTTGCTTCTGGGTACTATCAAATACCAATCCGAGAAGCAGACAAATATAAAACAGGGTTTGTTACGCCCGATGGCCACTACGAATTCAACCGTATGCCATTTGGCCTTGCAAATGCCCCGGCTACGTTCCAACGTATTATGAACCAAGTCCTTGGATCGTTACGACATAAAGAAGCTCTAGCTTATTTGGATGACGTAATTATTCCTTCAAAGGATATAAATGAAGGAATGTCACGGTTAGAGTCAGTCTTACGTCTGTTTACTGATGCTAACCTTACCTTGAAGCTCTCCAAATGTTTTTTTTTTCTGTAACTCTGTCGATTATTTAGGTTTTGAAATATCTGTTGATGGCATTCGTCCCGGCGAGAGAAAAATCGAGGCCGTAAAACACTTTCCAACTCCCCAGAACCAACATAATGTGCGTCAGTTTCTTGGGCTATCTAGCTTCTTCCGCAGATTTGTACAAAATTTCTCAGTTATTGCTAAACCTCTGACACAACTCTTGAAGAAAGACGCTAAATGGTCTTGGGGTATAGAGCAGGAAACCGCATTCCGTCGTTTACAAAAAGAGCTCATACAACGTCCCACTTTAGCTTTATACAATCCAAAGGCAGAGACACAGCTTCATACAGACGCCTGTAAGATTGGAGTGGCAGGTATCTTGCTGCAAAAACATGGAGACGATGTATTTAGACCAATCGCTTACTTTAGTAGACAGACAACGCCCGAGGAACAAAATTACTCATCATACGACTTAGAGACGTTGGCCGTAGTTTCGTCCTTACAGAAGTTTCGAGTTTATTTAGTGGGTATTCCCTTTAAAATTATTACTGACTGCAACTCTCTCCGTGCAACTTTCCAAAAGAGAGATATGATTCCTCGAGTTGCCAGGTGGTGGGAACAGATGCAGGAATATAATTTTTGCATTGAGTATAGGGCCGGTCACCGCATGGCTCATGTCGATGCACTTAGTCGAAACCCTATACAGCAAGTTCATGACGTTATGATCATTGGTGAAAGTGATTGGCTAGCTACAGTCCAAGGAGCAGATAGTGAGATTCAAAGAATAATTGGCATCTTAAAAGACCCTCAGTTTGATGACGTGGTAGACATCAAATCAAATTATAAGGTGAAGAATGATAGGCTCTTTAGAATAACAAGTGACGGCGATAGGTGGGTTGTGCCGAAGGGAGTAAGATGGCAAATCGTAAAACAGAATCACGACGATATAGGCCACTTTGCCCTTGACAAAACTTTGGAGCGTATCAAAGCAACATATTGGTTCACAAAGATGCGCAGTTTTGTTAAAAAGTACATCGAATCTTGCCTAGAATGCGCTTATTCAAAGGGCTCTGGAGGTAAAAAGCCTGGAACATTACATCCCATACCAAAAGTTAGTATCCCCTTTGACACTATTCATGCTGATCATGTTGGCCCCTTTGTACGCAGTACGAGAGGAAACATGTACATCTTTGTTTTAGTGGATGCATTCACGCGTTACATTTATTTAAAACCGGTAAAGGATACAAAAACTTGTACATCTATTAAGGTTTTTCGTGAGTACTTTGGTTTATTTGGTGTTCCAAGAAGGGTCATAACGGATCGTGGCACCTCTTTTACTAGTACAAACTTTAAAAAATTTGTAATGGAAAAGAACATTAAACATGTCTTGAACGCTGTTTCTACCCCAAGAGCTAATGGTCAGGTAGAACGTTATAATAGGACTCTTGTTGACGCTTTAACTGCGAAATGTGTTGGTTCTCCTGAAAATAAATGGGATGAGCATCTACCTGATATACAGTGGGGTATGAACAATACATTCAACAAGGGCATAAATCGAACTCCGTCAGAGGCTCTTTTCGGTATAAGACCAACGGGTCCAACTGATTGTAGAATAGTATCCGAACTGACAGACGATTTATTAACCCCTTCTAACTGTCAACAAGACTTGTCACAAATTAGGGAGGAGATCAATTCTCATGTCAGCTCGTACCAAGACGCTCAAAAGAAGATCTATGACGCGAAACACTGCCCAGCTCCTAAATATAAAATAGGTGATCTGATAAGGGTGGAACGTCAAATCCCAGCTACAGGAACTAGTAAAAAACTTGTTGCTAAATTCCAAGGCCCCTATAGAATTACAAAAGTCTACGATTTCGATCGTTATCAAATTGAGGACACTCCTCTCACACGAAAATCTAACCGCCCTTATTCAACAGTTGTTGCAAGTGACAAAATTAAGGCTTGGTTGAACTTTGACAGACCGCATGACGAGTCGTCTGGTAATGACAGTGATTAAACTGATTATTAAACCTAATTTCCGTTTTGCTTACAGGTTTATCATTTTTGTACTTTCTGTGTAAGGGCCATGAAATACTGCCCATTAAATTACACAATTCTGTCAGACCCTTAGACCATGAAATAATGTCTACTGAGGTCACCCCTGGCCATGAAATAATGCCAGGTACTTAAAAGGGCCATGAAATAATGCCCGTACAAGTATACATTGAGCCATGAAATAATGCTCGTTATTAAATAATTATAGGGGCTCACAAAAATTATGCCCAAGATTTATGATTTAATTTAACTAACAATCTATGTACCTACATTAAATAATGATTGCTAACAATCTATGTACCTACAATAAATAATGATTGCTAACATCAATTTATTTCCCTTACAATGGTTAAAACGTTGCACATTGATGTTGTTTTGTGTTAGTCCGTTTTACTGTAAGTAATTATTTTGTTATTATTGTTGATAACATTTGGGCTATTAAATTTTTCTTTTGTTTCACTGTTGTTATCTCCACGAGGGCGTAGTAATGACCTTGGATGGCCGACTGTTATCAATAGTAAATTATCTAGTTCATTTACATAATTTATTATTTAATTTAAACCTTATTGTCTATCTAAAAAGTATTGTGTTGTCTATAGTAGTATCCACTGTGGCCGCGAATGGCTCGACAACCAATCAGAGCGCAAGGATTTGAATATTGACAGAAAGGAAAAAGCGCGGGATTTTTTGAGCGTCGCGCCATTCTGGCGGGCTTGCAGTCGTGCATCGTTTTGTTCTTTTTAGTCATTGAAAAACTAGACATTTATTTACCAATTATATTTGTTTTCTGTGTTGAAGAAATACAATAAGTAAGTACATACACAACTGTCTATTATTCTCACTCTTTATTCCAATCTTAAAAGCCATAAACCCAAATAGCTGTGGGATACATGATTCGGATGATATCAACCCATGAGAGAGTTTACAAACATAAACTAAATATTTATACCAAAACCCAACTATGCAAACAAATAATATTATGTTTTATTTGCTTCTCTCAAAAAGGTACAATTGATTTCAACATCTATCTTTTGTGAGAGCTGGAGTCCATACTGGATTCAAGACCTGTGTAACAGAACTCCAGGCTCACACCTTCAAAATTACAATTTTGATTGCACTTTAGCGTACACCAGAGAAAATAATAATATGTAAGTGTACAAATAAGTACATAATAATAAATAAAAAAAAAAACATAAAACACACTCAAGCGTCGAAGTACTCTTCCACATCACTGTCACCCGGAAATGTGCCCAGAAGACTAGCAGCGCTGCCAATGTTATCTTATGTGAACATCGATAAACCGGATGCGAATTGAAGTCACATTCGACTGGTTCCATACGATTTGTTGTTATAACAGCAATAGAAATACTGACTATGTGAAAATTTGAACAATCTACCCAATATTGTCCATGGTTACAGCCTACTGACAGATATAGATGGACGGAGTGATGGACTGACGGACAGCAAAAACTTATTAACAGAGTTCCGTTGTAAAACCTTCTGATACGGACCCCTAAAAACGGTGCTGGAGTCAAGCTAGCCTTTTCCCAACTATACTGGGGTCGGCTTCCAGTCTGACCGGATGCTTTTCTAACCTATCTGGCTACCATAATCCAGTAATTGGACAAAGCAATATCCTGTCGCAAGACTAGTGAAGACGCAATGGAGGATTTCTTGAAGGTTCTGGATTGGAGTGGACTAGGCGTTAATGTCAATGGTGATTACATCACTCATCTTCGGTTTACCGACGATACGAGTATAGTATTCATGGCTGAGACTAAGGAGGAGCTCTGCACAATGCTCAATGACCTCAGTAGAGCTTCCGAAAGAGTGGAACTTAAAATAAACATAGACAAAACCAAAGTTATGATAAATAACCAAGTAGCACCCGCTCCTTGACTACAGATATAATATATACATATTATGACGTCACAGACTTTATCACTATACCTATTATACTAATATTTTAATAAAAGGAATTCTATTTTAGATTGGAAATCATCAAATGACTTCTGGCGGACTGACTAAAACCCACTCCAATTTTTAATTTCTTTACTTTACGTTCCAGATTTCCCCGAATTTTCCTTTCAGAAGCTAACCCGTGGCCTCAGTAGGCTTCGGCCCGATTAGGCGCTTATGGTGAGTAAATAAAGTAAGGTAGAGTGTAGGGAGTAATCTCTGAAACTATTGAACCGATTCTTAAAATTATATACTAATATGTAGCTGCACTATTCCGTGCATTTTCTACTTTCATGAGGGCGAAGCCGCTGGTTGAAGCTATTGAAATGGTATAGTCAAAATATTCCCATGACGTCATTTTCCGCTCTAGGATACTGACCCTAGTTACTGAACTTAGTTCTACAAAACAAACAGTCACATCAGAGCGATCCAACCGCGACAAAATTAAGTCAGTCGGTCAATAAAGCCGGTATTGTTTATTTATAAAGTCGATCAAGCAGATCTTTTGGTCAATCTGATTATGAACTAACCACTGTTCCAGTTTCAACCTTGTCAATAAACTATGGTTGGTTGGACGTAACACTTGTTACCATGCTTTTTGGAGTTGGTACATCCTTATACTAACGATTTTTTACCGGTATACCGCAAACACAAAAGGAAAAAGAAGGGTTAAGGTAGAACACACGTGTGCAACACACGCCGATCTGAACACATCGGTCTCCATACATTCTATACCGAAACTAGATTTGTAGAACTACACTTGATCCACGCCACGTGAGACAGAAGCCTCGTTTTCTGCATGACGCAGGTAGATACTCGACGGACATAGGAAGTATAGGACATTCTACAAGATAATTCCCGGCAACCCTAGGCGCCAGTTTGCGGATTTTGGAATGGGCAGCTCTCCGTCCGGCCGTCCGAGTACGACCGTAAGACCAATGCTTGCTAGGGCTGTAAGATTGCTCAAGCTTGACTCTCCCTCTCACTCCACACAGAGCGCGAAAAGGTATTTGGGGATATGACACTACAAAAAAAATGCACTCATAGATAAATAAAACATGACTAATTAACAATATTGACTGAAATAAACAAGTAGGTATATATACGTAGTACATACATATGTCCCACCGTAGCGTCTAAACTACTGAGCGAATTTTGATGAATGTGATATTATATCGATTATTCTGTTGATCAATCATCGATCACTAATAAAGAACGTTCAAAGTTCTTTTTAGTAATAGATATTTTCAATCATTTTCCGTGGTCTGGTTATCCTTACTAATATTATAAAAGCGAAAGTGAGTTTGTTTGTTACGTCTTCACGCCTAAATGGCAAAACCGATTTTGATGAAACTTGGTACACGGATAGACCATGTCCTGGAATAGGACATAGGATACTTTTTTATCCCGGAGGTATGTTCCCTTGGGATAATTTTCTGCTATCACGCGGGCAAAGCCGCAGGGAGCAGCTAGTAGCATATAAATGTAGATTACTTCAACATATTAGTCTAGAAACTTTACCTAACTATAGTATTCCCCAGTTACATGATAATACAGAATAGAAAACGTGAAAACGTCAACTTGTCGGAACATACTGGTGCCCATCAAACGTATAATTACTATGATATCAATCTATGTAATACAAATACATTCATCGAATATTATCATCGATATACGTTGTTTATCATTTGTGTTTTTGTAACGACATCTTTAACTTAAACATTTTGTAATCCGATTTTGTTTTTAACAACACTGTCAATAATTCGCATTGCTGTTATGAAGAATTTGCATACTTTAAACAACATAGATTGACAAAAAAAAACAATTGAATTTTTTTTTTTATTTCTCTTGAAAATTACAGACTCCGTAAAACTGTAATAAATCTTATACTAGATTTCTTGATAAATTATGAAAAAAAAAACTATTTTTCGACGTGCTATTGGCCATTTTACGGTGACAAATATAGAGAAACTTTATTCACTAGTGGCTCGCTCATGTGTAAATGATATATACAAACCTTTCTCGTTTATTGCTCTTTCTATTAGTGAAAATCGTATCAAAATCTGTAGCGTGGTTTAGGAGTTATCGGATAAACAGACAGATGCGAAAAGCGACTGTTGCTTTATAAGGAATTTTCTTCTTTGTAGTGAGAAACCATCAAATAACTACTCCCGGTCTAGATGAAGCGAGAGGTGTCAGACTTTTACTGAATATAACCCACCAGTGTTCCTTTATTCGTTCCTTGCCACAGTAACTCTTTCGAAGAATCTCACAACCAATTTAAAGAATTCAGTGAAATAAAATTACAAAGAAACCAACGCCTACACACATTTATAACAACTCAAAGCGAATGCTCACGAGAATGTTAATATTATGACAAACAACATTAATCTCAGGTGTACAATAGAAATCCAGATTGCAGCAACAGTAGGTACCCTGAATGCATAATACCCTAGGTGGCGGTTAAAAACGTGAATCGTTGCGTAAGGAACGTTTAAGAATTCGGAAGTGAATGCAGTCGGCTTCCATTCTGAGTCTGACTGTACATGGTCCCTCGACCATGAAGTATTAAGTAACTGTGTACAATGAACAACTATCATCATTTGCGTCAAGTGTCGTGCTACACGTAAGAGCTACTTGATCAGGTTTTGATTTGTGTATCAAACTTCATTCATCCTTTGCTAGGTTGTTAACAAAAGCTATGTAATGTTTGACATAATCTTCTAAATTTGATGTGTGTGAACTGCTCTACTTTCATAAGGACCAGTCCATTGTTTCGCATTCATTATGCAACTAATATTTAGCATTACAAACGGAACTACATCTGTATCACCATACTTAGGTTATTCACCTACTTGCTGCCATTTAATTAGATACAGATGTTCTACTTTCACGTCAGATCCGACGGACATTCGAATTAAGATCCGAGATCCGGTCTCTTGTTAATTGAGATGAAATCTATTGCTCAATCAGGTGGTTGACAAGCTGCCTGCTCTCTACATGGCGTTAGTTGTCCGGTCGAGTCCATTACGCGGAAGCAAGGTGACAACGCGCGTGAGGCGGTCTTAGGCTTATTTCAATTTCCTATAGTACTTTCATATGAGTGAAACTGGCGATGCGCGCCAAGCGCCGATTACCCAAGCAGTACCAAGTTTCCTGTGGAAGTTACGCTGTCTGAATGATTTTTCCAGTCATACAAACATTAACACAAATATGGAAATGGGAAAATGAAAGTCAAACATTTTATTGGCATTTTATTCTAACAATAACAACCATAAAAACTACATTTATAAAATAATAAATAGACAACCTTAACTATTTACTATATTTACAGAAATTCACGTCGTTGCTAACAACAGTTTCAAACGGTGGTTGTTCAGATTAGATGCGCATCATATATCAATATTGTTATTGCTAACAAAACAAGTTTCTAACCTGTCTGCGATTGAAGATATCAAGCTACATGATTATACAAATTATACACATGTTACCGAAAAGAAAGCACACCGACAAGATAACCAAAACACGTACGCGCCGACGCCGACGCTCACGGCGAGTATCACAGAGTGGTGCCCGCACAGCTAATTAGCGTAACGTACTCAAATAAATAACACCAATTGTAATACTTTCGCTCACATACACCATGCTATCATTTGCACCACGCCTACACACCCCTAACACAATACTGTCAACTACTATTTACACAAAACTATTCGCGAAACCTTATTTTAATGAGCTCGTGGCTTCAATTCTTCACTGTACTTGATAGTGTTGTACGAGGTCTCGCTGGCAGCGCCGTACGTATCTTTTGGTGAATAATGAGAACTTGAACTACCGAAACTGTGTTTAGGACCAGAGGAATAAGAGCTTAGAGAACTGTGGCTCGAAGAGGGCGCCCTGTACGATGAGCTACCTTCTCCAAAACTGCTCGAGGAAGCGTGATGGTGCTTTGGAACATAATAGGGCTTGTGGGAAGAAGCTGCGTGAGCATTGTTAGCTGAGTATGAACTGCTAGGGAAACCATAGGTGGTTCCAGGAGGTGCAGCATGTCCTGAAGAGAAAGCGCTGGCACCTTCTAATCCTTCACCTTTGACAGATTGGTAAGCAGGGGCGATGAATTTAGATGATCCGCTACCGAAACCCTGAGAGCCTCCGAAGCTGGCACCGTGACCTCCTGTGTTAAGAGACAGACCGTGGCTAGCGCCGCGGTAACTACCGAAAGATGGAGAATTGTAAGATCCAGATAAGCCAGACAAACCAAGACCAATAAGTCCTTGGCCAGACAAACCGTGGCTAGAAAGACCCTGACTAGACTGACCGTGGCCAGATTCTCCTTGAACAGATGAACCTAGGTAAGCAGAGGGTTTGAAAGAAGATTTGCCGGGGCCTGGATAGCTACTCAATTGTTTGTAAACACCACCTAAGGAATGTCCAGCACCACCGAAAGAATGTCCAGCTCCTCCGAAAGAATGTCCTGCTCCACCAATACTAAGTCCAGTTCCCAGTCCAAGTCCAGCTAATGAGTGACCGCCTCCACCAAGGGACAGTGATCCGGCATCGAACGAATGTCCAGCGCTAGGAGATCCATACGACTGCACGGGTGCGTTAGATTGGCTTTCGGAAGGAGTGAATAGGACCGGACCAGTGGAGTAAGAACCCAAGCCCTTGGTGCCTGAGGAGTATGCAGGTGCACTAGATAATTGCTGCTGTAGCTGTTCAGATAAGACGAATTGCTGCTGCTGCTGCTTAGGGGCGTATGAGAACTGAGGGAATGAGTACTCTTGACCGCCTTGAGTTGCTTGCGCATGAGCACCTTCGGCACCCTGGCCCTGGTGGAACTCCGCAACGGCGTTCGAAGGCTGCAGCGAGAGTCCTCCAGTGTTCAGGCTATGGGAGAGCTGGTTCATGAACTGAGAGAGGTCTGCGGTTGCGAAGGCCCCACCGTGATTGGGTTGAAGAGTGATAGGAGCCAGTTGGATGCTGCCGTGACTGTTGGGAGATAGTTGCGATAAGCCCTCAGCGGAGTATTGAAGGGCTCCGCTGGATCCTTGTCCGCCGAAACTGTAGCTGGGCTTGGCGCCCCCGATGCTGTAACCGGCGCCGACGCTGATGGAGCTGGCGTCGCCCTGGCCGAGGGAGGCTGGTGACTGATAATTGTGCGCCGAGATTCCAGGCGAGCCGTAGCCCACCGCCGCCTCACGCTTATCTTTATCTTCCACCTTCTTCGCCAGCACGGCCCATGACGACGATATACACAAGAGTGTGGTGAAAACGATCTGAAAAGATAAAAACAATAATTACATACTTTCATCCAGATAGTAATCGCCGGAGAGAATCAAGTCGAATGGTAACGATAAACATAAAATGTTATATTATGTTTTACGCTAAAGTAATTCAGAAACGGGTTTCCAAATACTGCGGCCGGGCAAGTGCAAGTTTAACGACGACCCGCATGGCAATGTTAATATTTACGCCCACATTATAAAAATTTCACTTTTTCACTTTTACTTTAAACATAATAAATGTATTTTTTGTAATAAATATTGCAATCGAGGCTCATCAATTTACTTTTTAAATGGCGTGTTTGAATGAGCATTTAACGATATAATAGTTATTTATAACCACAGTAATAGCGGCATTTAAAGATGTTATATTTACAATGATGTTGTTAAACTCGTGAATACTTGTAATTCTTTCAACGCTAGTACTTACGAGTGTTTGTCAAAATAATAAATTATTTAATCGTTTTCTTTAACTATTTTGATTTTAAAACTAATTAATATTGACATATTTTATCTAAATTTATATTTGCACACAAGGGTCCTTAAAATCCAATTCGAGCCGCTCTCATTTTCCTCAACATCACAAACACTTAATTCTAGCACTTTTCAATCACAGAACGCGAACTCACCGTGAATTTCATTTTAGATGCTTATTTAATATCCTCGTCGCGTAGATGAAACTAAATCACTTCACAATGTTTGGAGCACAACACAAACAAAATATCTCCGTGTATCGGTCGGCCTGCCAGTACAGCCGCCGAATTCGTAATGTCATGTCGCTGTGTTTTCACCGAATTTATAAGAGAGCGTTCGGTGGCGCGCACCCGGCTGTCGGAAGGGTAAAAGTGTATCGGAGGACCCTTTCACTGCACTAGCTGAAAGAATGGGAGCGAGCCAGTCAGCTTCCGAACCCAACAATGAGGTAATAGAAGCCGGAAGCGTTGCGTCACACTCGATCACGGTTTGATGCACTTATCGACACAGATGTCATACGAACGCGAGCCCCTATTGCCGACCTGGTTTCTGCTACAATTGATGCTCTTTTTTTTTAATTTGACTATCAATTTAAATATTTCGTTCAGTAGATTGTTTAGTGTTCCGGAAGGAAAATTACGATAGTTATATTTATGATCATGATTCTATCGGATCTACTGCTCATGTTGGTAACATTTGCGCTTTATTTACTCCAGATTAACAAGCTTAAAAGTATTGCTTACGTTATTGTTAGCACGCCTTGCTTCATTAACATCTTACTAATTGAGTTCGCGAGGTCGGTTAAGAACCAATATTTTCAATATGAAAAATATACTATATTTGTTCTAGTTTACATTCGCATATCATAAGTGTAAGTTTAAGGACAATGACCTATTTTGCCGCATTCCAATATCTTCTACGTAATTACATATTTAATTACGTAGAAATATACATATTACATACTTTAATTACAAGATTTTAAATTTTAAATTGTAACAAGGTAATAAAACATTTTCATTTTTTATACTAGAGCTGTTTCGAAGATAAACAAAATAAATAGCTAAGCAAACTTTTGAAATGAATACCATCCCAAATCATACACACAATATTCTCAGAACAGCCTGTAATTTTTTTTTTATTGTTTGTCAGAACAAAATAGAACTTTCAAATTGTAACAATACGTATTACACGGTATTTAAAACCTTGTTCACCATTTCTTACGACTTGGGTGTTCAATCACGCTTCATGCAAACCCATCAAGTTTACGTTCAAGTTTATAGCAGTGACACTACAGATACAGACTACCGAGTTAGCGAGAACGAATGCACTTTCATTCATTGATGTCATTTGTACGCGAGATGAACCGCCAAGTAAGTGATGTGACTGTATGTACTCACATTACGGCAGTTCTAGACAAGCGTGAAGTATTAGACGCGGTTTTGTATGACTTTTATTTTTTAGAGACTACCAAATAGGATGTAAGTTGCATTGGTTTTTCTTTTATAAAAAAGATCAACGAACAGTCATATTATGACATTTTACAGCTAATAATATTTTTCTACAAGGTGGACCGATGAAACCGATGGATGCGAAACGCACAGGAACGTTCGTTGTGGCGACGATTGGGGGAGGCCTATATCCAACAGTGGACGCATATCGGTTGAAATGATGATGATGAAGAATATTTTTTTAATTCTTCGTGTGATAATACTCGTTTATTTAAGCAATAGAAGGTACCTACATCTTCATCGGCACCGCAGCATATATCTCCATCACGGAATTTTGTACCACGAGAATATCTGGAAAGAATACCGTGGTTCTGGAAAACAAAAGGACACAGCGGGTTTTAGTCAATAAAAGTCTGACACTGCCTGTCGTTCCACCCTAGAGCGTGCAAAGTCATTGGATCATTTCCCAACTCAAAAAAAAAGAATATCTTCTTCAGGGCTGCACCTGCTAAGGTTCTGGAATGCAACGGGAAACTGAAAGAACTTGGGTATCAGTAAAAGTCTGAATTTCCCTCTCACTCCACTCCTAGAGGGAGAAGTTATTTGATAATTTCTCTAACCAAAGAAATCGTATTTTACAAGCTTTTATTTAGTTTCACCTGTCCCGATGTTTGTTTATCTGTAGTCGAATCTTGCAAATTAAGTTTGATCCACTTCCCGGTTACCAATTGAGATGAAATTTTGCATGAACGTGTAAATCGGATGACAATGCATAATTATTATGACATGGAGCTGATCTGATGATGGAACAGGAAGGTGGACTTAGGAATTAGTAAAACGATACCACTCCATCGAGTTTGAACTCGTCTGATCCGTCTTGACGAGTACATTACTTACTTATTTATACTAGATAGTAACCAGGGTCTGACGATGGAGCTGAAGCTGGAGCCATAGGAACTCGGGAATAAGCTCAATAAGATATATCGTGTTTGAGCTTTTTGGAATTGTCTTAATGAGTATTAATTCATGAATCCCCAAGCGACCACCGGTGGCCGCGCATCTATTGTCTTACTATTGTGTCTCTAATTGACGGTATCTGAAGGGTTAATTATATAGGAACGAGTATATACTAAATTATATATTAGACTTAGTTATGTAGGTTTATATTGTGCACTGGATCCTACCCTCGAATATGTTCTCTCTCTATTACTCAAAGGTTTGCTGGGAAAAATTCATTTCTGAGTTAAGCTTGCCTTTGTACGAACTGTCTGTATCTCCATATGTTATGTAATGTTTTTGTGTGCAATAAAGAATTAAGAATTATATACAGCGCCATAAAAGATCATCATCATCATCATCATCATTTCAGCCAAAAGACGTCCACTGTTTTACATAGGCCTCCCCCAAGTGTCGCCACAATGAACGGTCCTGTGCGTCTCGCATCCATCGGATTCCCGCAACCCTTACCAAGTCATCGGCCAATCTTATAGGACGCCTTCCAACGCTACATCTTCCGGTACGTGTTCTATAAAAGATAGTTAAAAAGAAGTGGTTTTGATTGAAAAGTTGTTTTCCGTAATTTTAGTAGTCTCCTTTCTAGTCATATGATCTAGGCGGAAGGTTACATTATATTAAATAACATTCTACTAACTGACATAACTGCTGACAGATAAGATCTTGCCGTCATATTCATAACCTTTTACTCATAGAATCAATTTCCAACCATAATACCTTCTTATCCGATGCACGAAACGGCTGCGATATATTAACGGTTGTCGATGAGAGAAGATCAATATCCCTGTTAGGAAGGCATAATTACGTCAAACATAAAGGTTTGATGTAATCTGGACTGAAGAATTATCCTGGAAGTTCTTCGACAGACTTCCACGGGTTACTACCTTATTTACAGACTAACCGCACCGCATCACAAGTCTATGCCAAACACAATGGTTTTATGTAATCAGGACTGAAGAACTATCCTGGAAGTTCTTTGACAGACTTCCACGGGTTACCAGACGTTAGTTACAGACTAACTACAAGTCTAGCTAGCTACTGCCAGCGTCTTCGCTCGTTTGATAGTAGAAAATTATCTCAAGGAAACATACTCCCAGAATAAAAAGTATCATATAAGCTACTCCAACATATAGACTACCTTAGGACCATGTTCCATCAAAATCTGTACAGTCATTCGAGAATGAAAAAATAACAAACACACACTCGCTCTAGCTCCACCTTTGTTGAACGGGAGAAATTATTTATCGACTTCTCAAGTTCTCACCTCAAAAGAAAATGGTTTATCCGGGCTCCTGCAGGCCCAGCCAAGCTACGACCGTTTCGTTTCTAATATCTTTCGTCGATCGCCTCGAGTCGGCAACGCCTCCGATTCCTTCGGTCTGAACACGTGACTAAACAGAGAGATAACGTCATACCCATACATTTGAAGTTTTCTACACTAGCGTTAACGATTGTAGATTATGAACTTGGCTAAGCCCTCTGGTATAGTTTAAAATAAAATTTTCCAAGCATTACATGATATTAAACTTACAATTCCCCACACGACTGCGGTCACGCGATCTGCTGTGAGTTTGTCGCTTTTCACATTTGATCTTCGTCGTCAGATAGTTGAAGAATCTTTGTTATTTCCTTCGATTCAATCAGCACTTTCTCTACGAGTTCGTGCCATTTTATAATACACACATCAAAATAATTCATAAATAATTAGTAATTAGCATCGTAATTATGTTATTTAACAACATATCATAACGTTATTTAACACATCATAATATATACTGCAAATATTCTTTTGTGTTCGTCGACTATCGAAGCTGTTCGATCGAATTTGAAAGTAACTATTACATAGATAATTATGGCTATTTTTTATTTCGCACAGTTTTTTTTTGTATTATTTCGACAACGGACACTAATAACACTATTGTTGATCGCTTTCATATGTTCCTTACAACCTGCGTGCCCGTGCCTGTCTACATAATTACTATTACATAAAATCGTTGCATTGTGCTCTTGATCTGACATTGATCGCTTATACCACGTATTGTTTCGTGATGACGACACTAACTGTGAGGTAATTTAACTTGTAAACAAAAGATTGGAAGAAAACACTGACTAGTTATGAGTAAACTTAACCTAATTATTTTTAAGGGTAAACGCATTGTTACCTTTTTTTGAACTCATAAAACATTTCATTATAATTTTTATTTTATTTATTAGTAGGCACCTCAACGACTTACTCACTAAGACATACAGTAACACAGTGGTTCCCAAACTTATTTTGTCTACTGCCCACTTTGAGAATAAATATTTTTTTAGCGCCCCCATTTTTTCACCTATTTAAAAACCACTATAACTTCAAATTAAATTAATTAATTATTGTGACCTAGATACGTATATTATGTATATTAACGGAGAATTCTAAACGAAACTTTTACTATAACCCGCAACTTGAAACCTGAGCGTCCTGCAGCGCCCACAAGGGGGCGTTATCGCCCACTTTGGGAAAGACTGCACTAACATAAGACACAAAAAGTTTTAGGCATAGTGAATTCGTCACTTACAGAGGTGCACAATACTGACAAAAATAAATACTTAACAATTAATTACAACAACTACAAGCCTAATACATGACACAACTGAGCTATTATACAAATTCAACAAGTTTTTTTTTTTTAACTATTCAAAAAGTATTACGTTTTTCTCCGTTCGCCTGTCAAAGATGGGATAGGGATGCGCTCATTCTCACTTTTTAGTTTTCACTATGAACATACAAATACGAAAACAACTGTACCATTAACTGTAAAACTAGACAATTGATAACTGAAATACAAGCCTTGCCTAATTTGGTTACACATGCTCGATTCATTTGTTAAGTAATAAATATATTGCCAAATAAAATGTAAATTGTACCTAGGAAGCTTTTTTAAAATAAATTATTATTATTAATTACTAAAATGCACTCAGGCGCCAAAGTAATTCTCGACATCCGCTGTCATCCGGAAATGTACCCAGAAGACTGACAACATCGTTGAATGCTTTTTATTTGGATAAAAAATAAGCCAGTCCTCTGGTCACACAGTGTCGATCAATCGGTGAGAAATTTCTTTGAAAAGGAGACGTGCACTCGGACCCCATGATCCAAGCAGCTATAAACAATAAAAATATTGATGGTTTTTAATGAAATAAATAATTAAATCGATTGAATATCCACTTTACTTCTCGAGATTCCGGGAAAGTTTAACCTCCAGCGCCGATACAAAATATGATTTACAATGTAACATATATTGCTGAGCTTCCGGGATAGTTCCTACTCTACAAGTATCGATACGGGTAGTAAGATAAATCGTAAAATCGCAAATAACACTACAGGCTATAACGGCATTGTGTGATCGTAGATTTAAACACTGCTTCTGCTCATAGAATCTAAATCAACAACTATGTTCCTTCTGGTATATTCAATTCCGAAAAAATAATTTGTACCTTCCATACTAATTTTGATAGGCTGATGTGGACTGCATTATAATTGTTCTGGGAATTCACGAGTAACTTCTTTGATCATCGGCAGAAACGGTATTTAAAGTTGGTAAAAATTTTCATCCCTCCCTTGTAAAACTATAAGTTAGGTAGTAAAAACTTCCTGAAAATTGATTGACCATCGAATAATTTCAAAACTACCAAACTTATAAACAACATAAAAAACTTTTAAAAAATGAATCCTTACTAATATTATCAAGGTTGCCGACATAGCCCGAAGAATTGCCAAACTTAAGTGGCAATGGGCCGGGCACATTGCTCGCAGAACAGATGGCCGTTGGGGCCGAAAGGTTCTGGAGTGGCGACCTCGTACTGGAAGACGCAGCGTCGGAAGGCCTCCTACAAGGTGGACCGATGACCTGGTGAGGGTCGCGGGAAACCGATGGATGCGAGACGCACGGGATCGATCATTGTGGTGACACTTAGGGGAGGCCTATGTCCAACAGTGGACGTCTGTCGGCTGAAATGATGACTAATATTATAAAAGCGAAAGTGAGTTTGTTTGTTTGTTACGTCTTTACGCCTAAATGACTAACCCGATTTTGATGAAACTTGGTACACGGATAGACCATGTCCAGGAATAGGACATAGGATACTTTTTATACCGGTATGTTCCCTTGGGATAATTTTCTGCTATCACGCGGGCGAAGCCGCTGGGAGCAGCTAATACCTATATAAATTTACAAATTTGATACGGTTTATCATGGAAAATATCCAGATCTATGTGCTGAGTGCACAAAGAGTTGAGCAGTATAATTGCTCGTGCTGTACTTAATAAAAGTTGTTCATATTTACGAGTTCTTTCAGCCCCTGAGAGACTCCCAATTAGTAGGTACTTATTGTAGTTACAACATCTTGTTGCAGCAGAAAGAAAGAAAGACCATAAATACTCTATATATGATATTAATTAATCCCTTACGCAATAATTACGACACCCAAGAATCAAATAAATCATATAGTAGTTTATTACCAAACTGTGTATGAAAACCAGTGCCTAGCACGAACATTATAAGTGTATTATGATTGTACGTAATATTGTTGTGACGTTTTTCTAGTTAGTGCCATTTCTTCATATTTTTATTTGCTTTAGTTCCGTATTCACTTCTTGGGCGTTGGAGAGATATTTGTGTATTCTTCTTTATTGTTTTTTTTTTTTGTTTGTGCTTTAATCTGGTGGGCTACTGCCCATCACGTCGGAGTCACCAGTTTGGAGGTATGCGGAACAGAGAGTAAAGTCCCGCAAACCTCCATTGAAAATTGAGGATCCTCCGACCAGTCAGGATGTTATAGTCTGGTGGGCTACTGCCTGATAGATGATTTCGAGCTGTTCTATATGTTCTAATCGCGCGGAGAACTTTAATTGCGCGATGCAAAATTTTGTATTTTCTTCGTAGTTCTTAAATGACGTCATAGATGTCACTACACTTCTACCCGCAGCTTCGTCCCCGTGAAAGTCGGAAATCTTCCCAAGAGAACATATTTACTGGGATCAGAAGTACCTACCTTATAGTACTTAAAGTAGACTATGAAGTATTAATTTCAGGACTTAGTCTACTCGTATCTCAAATGTGTTCAAGTATTTGAGCGCGAAGGAACAACCATACACACACACGCCATCACACATAGATGCAAACTTTTTCCTAATAGGTAGTATTAGTGAGAAGTGTCTCCCGCTCTAGGTGGAGCAGGAGTAAAGCTAGAACTACATTAGACCGATGCACACATCTAACACGCCTGATTTGTACGTAGAACGTCGTCGCGTGGCGTGGATCAAGTGTAGCTCTACAAGTCTAGTTTCCATATAAAATGTATAGAGACTGACGCGCTCACATCGGCGTATGTGGCACATGTGTGCGCTATGTAGTTCTAGCTTCCCTGCGGGCATAAATAACCAGAGTAATTTATAGAGTTGCAACCCAGGGTCGTTCTTTTATAACTTGAGTAGCTACCCTAGAGTTAACCCAACTAACTCTAACTCTGAGCTGGGTAAGTTGGAGTAAGCGGTCATATGTTTGACAAAAATGCCAAGGTAGAGTAATTTACCCTATGACGTCATTAGAGTTAACTCTAAACTCAAATTTGAACGCAGAGCTTGAGAACAATTTTGCTGACTGAAACCCACGTGTGTTCCCTCCTTTGCCCTTTGCGTTTCAGGGAAACGGTAACTCTTTATAACATTCCCGTAGCCCAACCCAAAGCGGGTGGAGTTAATCGATAAATTTACCACCTTAAAAATATTAATACTCGACTCCACAAAAGAGTGAGTATTCTCACATCACACACGTTTACAACCATTACGTTATTTCTATGATAATGATGGTCATTAGCTCGGGTACTTCTTTTCTTTCTGTGAGATAATGAAAACATTATGTTGTGTAAACCTGCATGAATTGTATAATATCATATAACAAGTACCTAAATATATAATAATATAATATAATATTCCACAACTATCACACAACGCCATCTGGTCCCAAGCTGAGCTTTAGATATGATTACTAGGCAGCTAATAAACATAGTTATATATTTCTAAATACATACATATATCTTATCTTTTCTATCTATATATATAAAAAAAACTTTTTACAAAAAAAATATAACCGACTTCAATGATAAAAACACTGAAAAGTATCAAATAACTTTAATTTTGGAAGTCGGTGTTTCTATAATAGTTTAGTCTCTTCGTTATTTAACACCGACTTCCAAAATTAAAGTTATTTGATACTTTTCAGTGTTTTTATCATTGAAGTCGGTTATATTTTTTTTGTAAAAAGTTTTTTTTATTTTACACTTTTTAGTTATGGTACCACCACTAAATTCAAACAGTCATTAGACTAGATGCTGGAGAGGGAAAGGATATATCGAACTGATCTGATGATGAAGCCGAAAGGTAAATCTTTCAATCAGTCATTAGACTAGATGCTGATAATCCCGGCTGTAGCATCAGGCCAGATTTATGTCAACATTGCAATGAACTTAAAATTTAGTCCTGTTTAAAATGAGCCCAAACACGACTACGGTGCTGTAATTTCAAGGTTTGTACTTTTCCTGATGCTCCTGGCTTCAGCATCAGGTCTCTATGTACTTCGGTGTTCTTTATTAGCAGTACGTTTATCCACACATCGAGCCGTTTTCAATGAGCCTAAACTCGATATATCTGCTGTTTGTTGTCGAGGACTTAGGTACTCTGCATACTATCCTGACTGCAGCATCAGGTCATGACTTGATGAGACCAAATGTGGCAAATGCCCTATCAAACATCAAAACAATTTACTAAAACAGTCTTTGCCTGTTCGAGTAACTTCTTACTGTTAAGGAGTTGTACCTTCCATCATCAGCCCAGCTACCTGAGATGGTGACGACCATACGCAAATACACAAAATACTTCATAAAATATGCGAAAATCAATAAGTGAGCCTATAAAATTTGAAGGTTGCCCTCGATTTCTCCAAGATCCCATCATCAGATCCTAATTTGGTGATAATGGGACCACCTCAGAACTATCTACTTTCGAACAAAAAAAGAATTTTGAAAATCCGTCCACATTTGGGGGAGTATTCGCCGAACAAACATACAAAAAAAAAAAAAAAAAAAAAAAAAAAAAACATACAAACAGCCGAACGTAGTACCTCCTCCTTTTTGGGAAGTCGGTAAAAATGACCCCCGTTTTCCGTTGTCACGACTTGGCATGAAAACGGCTTGACCGATTTGGCTGTTTTTTTTTTTGTTGTGATTGTTATTGTGAGGAGAAGGTTCTTATGGAAAAAAAAATAGGGTAGTGTAGGGTAGAGTAGGGTAGAGTAGGGTAGAGTAGGGTAGAGTAGGGTAGAGTAGGGTAGAGTAGGGTAGAGTAGGGTAGAGTAGGGTAGAGTAGGGTAGAGTAGGGTAGATTAGGGTAGAGTAGGGTAGAGTAGGGTAGAGTAGGGTAGAATAGGTTAGAGTAGGGTAGAGTAGTGTAGAGTAGGGTAGCGTAGAGTTGGGTATAGTAGGGTGGATAGGGAAGAGCGGGAGCGAAGCCGCGCGGGCAAAAGCTAGTTATAGATAAATTACACCCCGACACAGGTCAAAATAATCATGCTCATCACACATACATTTGTCCTGGGTGGGAATCGAACCCACGACCTCCAGCATAGCAGTCAGGACTAACCACTAGACCAACAGGCCAGTCTATACATTGTGGTTAACGACAAAGTCTGTAAATACTTGGTACTAGCACGATTTTATTTAAATAGTTGTACTTATGATTTGTTGCTTTTCAATAATATTGAAATTCGTTTGTATGTTCATGTCGAAAAGAGACTTAAATAAATACCTAAGTAATTGTATGTTTCAGAAAATATATATTTTTATAAACGATTATGACAAATGATGTTTATTTTGCAAATACTTCATCTGTTTAAACTAGATGAAGCATGGTTTTTAGTGAAAAAAATCCTACGAGCAATAAGCCTCAATAAGGTCGGCGGCGCTCACAGCGCCCCAGCAGTCGCCGGAAAAAAAAAAAAAAAAAAAAAAAAGCCGTCGCCGGGATTCCGATCTCGATTTCCAGCCACCGTAGGCGCTTGCTTGTGGACGGTGAGCAATGGATAGCTCACTGACACTATCTCCCGCTCCGTCCAAGAACGGGGGTTGTCATTGAATGATTATCCCCACTATAAAAAAAAGCCTCAATAAGCTTATTTTACAAATAGATATACTGTCTAGCGTGTTGGAAATAGGTCGACTGACACCTATTTCCAACACGCTAGATAGTATCTTGCTTCAACTGAGGCTCTAATTGAAACAAATAGTAAAATAAATCAAGTGTCAAGTTCTCCGAGACATAGTAATAACGACATACATGTGTATGTCGTTATTACACAAGGCACATAGAGTAATTCACACATTGTAGGTACGTAAATTGTATTACTTTCTTATGGTAATGTGATAATACTATGTGCTGCTTATGTGGTTATTTTGAGCTTGTTTATAATGGTTTCTGTAGAGTCCCTCTTAATTAATGTTTTAGTACAAATTGAGACTATTATATTCATTAGAATAGTGTTGATGACAGACCGCTTCTGTTGTTTATGTAGGAACTCATTAAACAATTTTCCCGCTCTAGGTGGAGCGAGAGGGAGTGTCTGAATTTTTCTAATTACATTCACTCAGTTGCCTTTGCATTCCAAGAAAGCAGTATCTCTTTCGCCCCAAGCCCGAGCCCGAGCCCAAGTCGTCGACGGCGCGCACTGTTCCCGCGCGCCTCAAGGAGCTGTCAGCAACAGCAGGGGCCCAGCTTAGTCGAAGCCTACTGGGGCCAGGATTATATATATATTATATTCGAAAGATAGCTCAAGCCCCGATACGAAAAGCAACGAAGGAACAGGAGTGGGTTTTTAGTAAGTAAAAGTCTGACACTATCTCCCGCCCCGCCCAAGAGTGGGGATATCATTGGATTATTTTCCCACCGCTAAAATAAAAATAAAAAAAGCCCCGAGCAAACTAAAAAGACTCATCTGCTTCTGGAGGGAGGTTGGGTAGGTTGGAATGAAAGCCGCCATGACTCACGCATAATAGTCCACACAAGACATACTGTGATACCCGAATATACAGGCAATTAATCGTAATGATAAAAACACTCTACCTAACCTATCTACACAAGTTTTATCAGTGCCAGTGCCAACCATTAATGGTTAAATACGAGTTGCTAAGGGCTTCAATTACGAATGCAGGGCAGCAGGCTACAAGACAGTAGGAACAAAATAATCAACATGCAACTGTTAATGTCGAGAGCTGCATTCAGTAAGCGAAGCTAGATCCTATCGCTGTAAAGTTGTCAGGTTGAATTTTAAATAAACACTCGAGGTGTGAACGCAATCGCGAGGCGCGAATATATGCACGAGTCGCCAAGACATTTGCAGCTTCTAAGAATTATTTACATGCTTTACGATTGATTACAAAATAAGGATTTACCTGTTCGTCATGCTTATTTTTTCATAGATGAGTCAGTCAGCACTACGAGGGATTCCGTTCGCTTTGGCTGGAGTGATAAAATCCAAGTCTTCAAGAACTTATTTGAATATTCCTTCAGCTCTAGCAGGCAGATGCATCAGTCTTTACTGAACAATGATAACAAGAACTAGTTATATTACTTCCTGTCTGCCTGTATCTGAATAAAAGCCTCCCTCCATTAGTTCTGTTTATTCCAGGACTAGTTTCGAGTATTAGATACTTACTAGCTACTACAAAATTAATTTGGCGTACCTACATAAGTACATAGCTTAATTTTAGGAACTATCTGTGGAGAACTGAGTTAAATATCTTTTAGGAGTTAGTGACAAGTGAATAATCATGACCCAGATTAGTTTCTACCTATTTCCATAACCCAGTTATTCAATCATCTATAAAATTAAAGACTAATGACCTAAGTCAAGTCAGACAAATTAATTCCGCTTGATGACTACTCTCAAATCAAATCACCAATTATATAACATTTTATTTTTAACCGACTTCGAAAAGGAGGAGGTTCTATGTTCGGCTGAATGTATGTTTTTTTTTTGTATGTTTGTTCACCGATATTTCGGTCAATTGTGGACCGATTTCGAAATTTTTTTTTTATTGAAAGATTATGCTTCCAAGTTGGTCCCATAGAAATATTGTTATGATCTGATCATGAACTTCGAAGATATAGAACAGAACTCCTCATAGAATTATAGCAGAATTGTCGTAACAAGTAAAATTGCTTTATTTATACGTGTAGTCGATGACTGACTGAAAGAAAAGGGGGAGGGGAAAGGGGAGGGGGTAAATTCATGTAAAATTTACCGTATTTGGGATTATAAGACTCGTTATGAGATGCACTCTGGCTATAAGGTAATTTATGTTTAGCTGAAGGGTAGGTACTTTTTAGTGGTGATGTGCTACCATAACTGCCTTGCCTGCCTGCCTTGTTCCCGTAACCTGTGCGGTACCGCACCGACTGGACCAAATATGCTGCTGCGTCCTGCTGTGCCTACGACGCAGCTGTATATTTCACGTCTACATTGCTCTACGAAGGTTGAGGAAGTCGTAGAGTATATGAAGATAAAAAGCAACTGGACTCTGAGGGTCGAAAGGCTGGATTCGCGCCACGACACCAACTTCAAGTCGTTCGTGATACGAGTTCCAACCCACCATCTGGAGACCTTTTTGAGAGAGGACTTTTGGCCGAAAGGTGTCGTGTATCGACGTTTCCGAGGACGGCTACGCGACACCACGCAGCGGAACACGACGCCGATGTGTTAAATTATAAATAGTTCAAGTTTTGTTGTTATGATATTTATTAGTTTATTATTTTATAAGGGTGCGTCCACATCTGGCGAATGTGCGGCGAATGTGCAGCTCGCAAGCCGTTTGCGAGCTGCCCGCGAACTGCGCGCGTGCATTTTTGTTCGTGCGCCGCTTCTGCGCCGCCTGCGCGCAGTTCGCGCGCGACCTAAGCGCCGTACGCGAACAGCGCGCGGGCGGCGCCTTAGTTATTAAATGGTTGTTTACCCGCTCAGTTCGTTTCTGATTTCTAGAGGTTAAGTATGTATTGTCGTGGAGTGAATGGAGGAGAATTATTAAAAGCACTAGTGTCGTCCGACATGTTCGAAAGTACTGAGCCAGAAAACGGAACTGTAAGTGCGAGAATTAAGTGCGCGCAGGTCGCGAGCCGCGCGCACGCCTTTTACGATCCTTGCATGAGTTGCGCTAAAGTGGCGCACCAAACCATTGCCGTGACTGCACGCGCGCAGCTCGCGGGCAGCTCGCAAACGGCTCGCGAGCTGTACATTCGCCGCACATTCGCCAGATGTGGACGCACCCTAAGATTATTTTATGTATTTTTTCTATGGGCCTTCGATGCCTGAAATAAATGGTTATTATTATTATTATTATAACTAAAAAGTGAAAAATAAAAATCTTTTTACAAAAAAAAATTAAACCGACTTCAAAAAGCACAAAATAACTTTAATTTCGGAAGTCGGGGTTAAATAACGAAGAAACAAGATTAGGTATCTATCATAGAAACACCGACTTCCGAAATTAAAGTTATTTTGTGCTTTTTGAAGTCGGTTTATTTTTTTTTTTTTTGTAAAAAGTTTTTTATTAGTAAAACGCTGCTAAATTAGGCACGACTATTTTTATTTTTATTACTACAAACTTTCCGCTTATTTTTCTGAATGAAACACTAAGTTGTCTAGAAGTGGAACATCAGACGCTGGCAAGCACAAAATGTTTCTACTAGTTACATAACCCCTAAAACATGACTATGATAACTAGTCACTATGAGACTTTTCACTTTTATCAGACCTTATGACTTCTCGCTGTGAACACGCCCAAAGAAAGTCGGAATGTCGCAATATGCGTAAACCGAACATAATATATGCGGAACGAAACAAATGCATGCATCGATCTTGCTGAAGAAAGCACATCTGCAAGCAGATCTGAGACGAATTAACTATCTCTTTAATCCTTATATAACTTGAGGTCTTCTATGTCTAAAGAAGCACATGTAAAATAACTTTTTATGTCATTGTAATTACAGTTACAATATCTGTCTCAGCCGTTGGTGAAGATCCAAATAACAGATTTTTTGGCTCAAGACTGTTTGAAGTTTAATGACTGTTTTAATTATTTTCGAATTGATTTCTAGTAGACATTGTGATGAAAAATTGATGTAATTTTGTATCTCAGCATAGGGCACAAAATCTGGAAATCTCTAAACCGGCTGCGAACCCAGGTTGGCCGCTGTAAAAACAATCTGGCCAAATGGGGCTTCGTCGACCAGTGTGGAGCCTGTCCACATGACATGCGCCACCTGCTATGGGTAGCATAGCAGATTCCTGCTTTACGACCTGCAGTTTTCAGGATCTATACGAGGCCAATAATAGACCTGCACAGGTTTCCAAATATTGGTCATAAAAAGTATAGTTCGAGAACATCGACACGAAAAGAAGAAGAAGGAGCACAGTGCACAATATGTGGAATCATTGAAACATGCGCGATCTCGGTGAAATACAGCTAAAAATTTTATTGTAGTGTTGACTACCACAAGGAAGTTTGCCAAGAAGGATGAGTCAATACGTTTACTGCCAGAAAAATACTACAAAAACATTATAATGTTTTACATCTGTATTCAAACGAAGACTTGGCTTAAAGAACTTAGTAGTTAGTTATAAAGGACAAAAAAAAATCCTGTGTGACGATATACGAGTAATAATGATCCAAATATGTAAATAAACCAAATTTCTCAAACTTCCGATCAAAAATGTCAATGTAATCTCACATCTGATGGCGTACAAAAACGGGGCTAGGCTTGCGGAATTCAAAAGGAGAATATTGTGCAAGAATGGTTTGAAAAAAGAATCAATTTCCATAGCTCCATTATGTCTGCGTCATTTGATAGCGACAGTGATGGTGTAACGTCCGAACACTATCTGGCTGACGTCATCTCCTATTTCTATTCCTTGTCTACTTAGAAAGTGGCTACTGGAATACCAGTTAGTCATGCACCAATTCTTAATATAAACCATATTGTTTATTCAATTATATTCATTAAGTTGTGCATGAGTTAGTATCGACCTACATTTTGGACTGCAGTTGACCGGTTCATTGGTAAGCTCGACGGTGAAAAAATTCGCACTTCAAATAACTTTCGTCCTAGATTTTTTTTGTCTTGATGTGTTTTTAACTTTTATTAGCATCCGTTCAAAATTTCACGGTGAAGGCTTTTTGTTTTTATTTGGCTGTCAGATCCTATCTTTGTATCGACATGCTTAAAATCAGTTTTGGTTTCTCAATTAAGTATATTGCATTTGGTGACATTCATTCTTGTCGTTCCATGATTTTTCTTATTTCTTCGTTTGTGTGACTTAGAGATAGATGGATTAAATTTGTGAAAATCTATTTACATATTTCTTACTATTTATATCTACTTATTTATTACTTATCACATATAATATAACTCAAATCATAGTATAAAGCTGATTTGCATCTTTATACTCAGTTTAAGGTTCGATTAAAAACTAGCGTCAAGCAACTAGGTTACTGCATAAATGTTGTCTTGCATTTTGTTACACCTAAAACCTTTGTGGAACCTAGTAGACGCAGCCGTGTGAGGCTTCGGTACAATATTCCTGTTTTAAATTTAAGTTTATGCTTGTTCATGTACTAAATAAACAAGTTTTCTTTTTTTCTTTCTGCATATCACAAAGTATATCAAAGATGTAATCCAACGATTCAAATGTCAAATTTATTGAACGTTCAATTTCACAACGTCAGCCGAATAAACAAAAATAATCCTGTTTCTGAAGGAGGAAGTTTTAAGTGGGGCCTCACAACTTCACGGCGCCTACGAAAGTCTTTAATCGATAAGTGGGTGATACCCACTTAGCTATCTAAAATCTCTCGCTCAATTTCGAAACTTAAGGGCCACCGCACACGAGCCACATGCCATAGCGACAAACGCCGCCACGTGAAGCTAGAAGCGGCCACAAAGGCAGCTGAAGCGCGTGACATCCATTTGTGACTGGTAGCTGCTGCTTTTTTAACCCGGTATGGGTTAAAAAAGCAAGAGTCGCATGTGACGGTATTTTGTAATTTATTTATTTATGTAAACACACAAACACTTAACAAAATGTAATGAACAAATACAGAAAGAAGAGTACAAAGGTACTGCTTATACCAAATGAAATATCTTCCAGCAGACCTGCGATAGGAGAGCTGGATGACAGATGTAGACACAGTGAAAATGAGTCAGAAAATTTAAAATATACTATATTATCCAAATTAAATCATTGTTCATTGTTTAATATACATGTATAAATACATATATCAAAAATAGATACAGAATAGAACAGAATATAACTTTATATACTATTCTATTCTGTATACTATGTATATAACTTTATTGTACACCAAAAATAAATACATATAAATAAATTAATAAAATTATTAGTATATATCTATAAAATATAACTTTACGAGATCGTATCGGCGTTTAGTGACCGGTGCGGGCCACAAGAATTATGCAGCGCCGATTGGTAGCGTATGGCGGCCACCGGCGTCAACCGTGTGCGAATCATACATAATTATGCAATCATGCATATAAAATTTATGAAAACTTAAGAAAATATCGCGGTGGCGGCGTTTTGTGATAGTGGCCGGTGGCCAGTGTGGGGTGACCCTAACACAGTAGGAGGTATCTCTTTCATATAATCATGCGTACGAGACGATGTCCCTTCGCTAAGTCATCGTTAGTAAGCTTGTTACGCACAGCTGTTGTGGTTTCTACAACCGAAAGTTAATCGGTTTACCTATATCTATCAATAGTAATTATGTAAGGTCAATGTTCAATGATTCTCATAACCTAATTTAAGAACAATACCATCGAATAGCTTGGTTTTGAAGTTGGAAACTAACTAATACTTCTCGCACTCCAGGGTGGAGCGGGTGTATCAAACTTTTAGTGACGATAACCACATCTGTGTCATTCAGTTGCCGTTAGCGTTCTAGGACCACGGGATTTCTTTTTAGAAGTTTCCGATGGCCATCAGTCCTGTTGATGGTCGATCCCCTCACATCTTTTTTTTGACACCTTTTGCTGACATCTTTAAGAGGCGCGCGTGGAACATTACGGTTGGAGGTACGCGGAACAGTGTAAAATCCCTCATACCTTCGTAGAAAAGGGAGGATCTTCAGACCGACGGATGTTGATAGTTCCGACTTAGATGTCTTGTTTTTTTTTCTTCATTTTATTTGTGTGTTTAGCCAGTGTCAAGTTTAAAAGTATTTAGTTTTTAAGGGCCCTTTTCCTGTTACGCGTATTGGAGCCCGCACGCGGTTCTCGTCCGCAAGCGGACTGCTCGCATCCTATCATTTGATACATGTTTTTCCTACATGCAGCTAGCACGCGCGCGGAACGCAGATCGGCTGAGGGCGCGCAGCCCGAGTGCGCACTATCCGGATGCGGGCGGTGGTCTTCTGCCTTCAGTGTTGTTTTTACGGTGAAGCGGGTTGCACGCATGCTCATTTATTTATTTTATTTTAGTTTTACTATAATAGGAAAACAAACAGTATACTAACAACTAACAAAAAAACAAATTATGCAACTATTAACAAATGACATGTTTTCACAATTAATTATCTATGAAGAGCATGCTTGAGAGAGAAACTCATAGTCCGCATATATCGCAAACAAAAATGAAAGACTGGCGACACGCACAACACTGCAGCAGCAAACGAAATCTTTCTCCTGCACGTGGCCCGGAGCATGCTATCACCCGGAAACGGACGAGACCCGCGTGCGGGATAAAATACGCGTAATACAGAATACAGTCCCTACGTTTTGCAGTAAAATGCTAATTTAAACCATGCTAAAGTTTTTTGCAGTTTTTGGCTGCAAATATCGCGATCCTTTTTAGCAAGCTTAGCTAAAGTAGTCAAAACAAAAATAAAATTCTCAGCTCCATGTTACCGAGATCGTCAATTGAGGTTATTCTTAACAAAAAAAAAATACAAATTAATCGTTTATAGTGAGCAAACCGGTACCACGCTCTGCAAATAACATAACGAGAACTGTGAATCTATTACTTTGTTAATCTAACTTATCCTAACGAGCAGTTGTTGAAGCTGGCCTCTATCTAATGGAAATTATGATATCAATGAGAATCTGGGTCATATTTAAATGTTCACTCCCAATGAATATGTTGAACCAAGATTCATGATAATAACTGTCGATCGATTAAAGCAATTAACTTGAACTAGTTTTACTCTAAGGGCTTAAAATAGTTTTTCTATCTGTACTGGTTCCTGTACCTACGCAATCTGCTATTGATTTAAAACCACTTATATCATCATGTTAATAGAATATAGAATTTAACTACCAGGAAATAATTACAATCGTGGGAACCATAGGCCTGTGCCATCATTGCGGGCTTGAGGACGGTGCGCAATGGGTAGCTTGACGAGCGACGGGGCGCGTAGTGTTCCACGCGCGCCTCTAGATCTCAGTGTAGCGACATCTATGACGCCACATAAGAACTACGAAGAAAATACAAAATCAAAGTTCTCTGCGCGATTTGAATATATACAACAGCCCGACATCAACTATCGGGCAGTCGCCCACCAGACTATAACACCCTGTCTGGCCGGAGGATCCTCCCTTTTCAACGGAGGTATGTGTGACTTTACTCTCTGTTCCACTTACCTCCAAATCAGCAAAACCGCAGGGTCGAAGCCTATTGGGGCCATGGATTGAGCGAAAGAGAACCACGGGGCCATGGCACGAAGGCAAAGCAGGAACAGGAAAAACGCGAACAGAACAGGGAGAAAGCGAGTAGACCCCCAGAAGTGGGTTAGTCAGTAAAAGTCTGACAAGCCCTCCACCCAAGACCGAGAGATGTCATTGGAAGATTTCCATCCTAAAAATGAGAATACAACATGTCATCGGAATTAGGCACACTTTTATACACCTCAATTATAAAATTAATTGACAATCATGATTCAAGCATTATACTGTTATATAAATGTACTTTTAGGTGGTGTCTTCTTAGAAACTGGTTACCCTCATTCCTGAAATAAGGGTAACCAATTTAAATAATATGCGATTCGACGCATTACATTGATAGCGTATTGGTATTGATATCTACGTACGCAGACACGAACACGCGAGTGACATATCTAATCAAGATTTATCAAGAATTTATCAAAATAGGTAATCTATTTATAATTCTTGATTATTTTAAGATAATAATAATTTTGGGATCCCCCTAGCCAAGTTACAACCAGAGGGCTGGCTCGTTCTTCGCTCAAAGAATTAGCATTGCCATCCAACGTGGTAATGCTGCCAGTCTTCTGGGCACATTCCCGGATGACAGCGATGTGGAGGAGTACTTCGACGCCTGAGTGTACTTTGTGTTTTTGTATTTTATTTATGTACGTTATGTATTTATTTAGGGTTTAGTATAAGTGAGTAGTTACAACCGTTTCTTTTCTATTCTCTTGTGTCGAACGTCTCGAGTTGGCCACGCGTCCAATTTTTTTGTTCTGGCGTCATTTCAATGCTCAGTCACGTGGTCAGAACAAAGAAATCGCAGGCGTGGCCGACTCGAGGCGTTCGCCACAAAAACATCGAAACGGAACGGTTGTAACTGGGCTAGGGGCTGAGCTACTGCTTAGCAGAAGTATCTGGGTTCGATTGCGAACTGTCGTTTACGATGTTCTTCCTAAAAATGCTGTATAAAATTGTAGATTATGTGACAAGGGGATAAAGCAATATATTTAGTTCGCGGGCGGCATAAGGCATGTTGAATTCCGAACGAAAGCAGTTTTAATCCTGAAAGGCAGTGAGGGATTTATACAATTAACTCCAGGTTGGCTTTTTTTTTGTTTAGTGGCCAGCTTGATCTTTGAATACCTAAACTTGTTTGATGCACGTACAATTCACTCATGTTTATGACGCTGCCGTTCTAAATTCAAATCTTACGAGTATTATTATCTATCATACTGCATTATCTCCCTAGGGACAGAATAACTTGCTTTAAGTGATGGTTGTATTGTATGACATACAAATGAGCATTTATATCGAGCAGGTAGTGTAAAAACTACATTATACTTACATACTATTATAAAAATTGTGAAAGGAAGTACTTTTTAAGTTGTGTATTTGTATACTACAGGTCTACCACCTATATCAAAAGGCGGAACTGCTAGAAACAACTTACCACTGTAATCTACAACAAGAACCCTTGGAACAAATTACTTCGCACTCTCCACAACCGCATTTGCATAGAATAATGTGGTGCATAAGCTGTTTGAGTAGTTTTTGCGGGGACATGTAATTATGTTGATTTTTGTTGCAAAACATGTTTTTGAACTATTAGTATGTATTATGATGGCCCGCTTTCTACATAAACTGCAACTCTCAGCTGCAAATATGAATTTAGTATCCATTTCCGACATTGATTAAATTTGTCTGGGTTTTGTAATTCGCATTAACATATGGGGTCTTACACCACGACGGGGTCGCGGTAGACCACGACAGAAATAAGATGTACTGTGTGATAGTAATAGAGGGAGTGGGAGGCCAAAGAGAAGATGGATGGATTGTGTGAGATATGATATGAATGAAAAGGGAGTTGTAGCGTGACGAGCGAGAGGACAGAATGGAAGAAAAAAACGTGTTGCGCCGACCCCAAATAAAACGGGATAAGGGCAGGAAGATGATGATGATGACTCAACGATGAGTGTGTATAGTAATAATATAACCCCGAATTATTATTATATTATATCTAACCTATAGAGACGCATTACTAGTTATTACCTCGGTCTCAAACGTGGCAATGCTGCCAGTCTTTTGCGCACACTTTCAATCGATAGCGATGCGAAGGATCTTTTTGTTGCCATATTTTAGTTAGCACTCTGCCAGCGACTTCGTTCGCGAAAATCTTTTCATAAAAACTTTAACAGCCCTTGCACTGTATTTTAAAGGTAGGTTTGAAAAGTTAGTAATGACAGTTTTTATCATTGATTTTGATTAGAATTTGTGCCAGATTACTGACACAAAATAGATAGGTACAGAAGACAATCTCAAGTATGTACTTCACTTTTTATACCTAAGCTCGATGGACGCACACTAATGAGCGTTTGAGCCGGAACTGTTCGACGAGCTGGCCGAGGCGCTCCGAGATATCGTGTCCGTGAGCAGTGTCTATGTGTGCGTTGCTCGAGCGCGCTTTGTATGTAGATTGACTCCTGTACCTATATTTATTGTGTTACAGATTACAAATGAAACAGCAGAACTTTTACACATTCACCGTTCACACAGTCACTACTTCTGGTTAACAGAACTAGCGTCACACTTTTAAAAGGCAACCGATTTACATTATTATGACTTACTTTAACTGTTACATTCATTCGATAACGTTTAACAAAAGAATTTATTAGAAGTACTTTATAAAAACGCTTCTAAGCACCGAAGTTCGCAAAAAAACGCGCAGAAAAAATGAGGCCACCGTTTTTACTTGAACGCCGATTGCGAGAATCTTTTTATCCGGTATACTTATTGAGGATCTATAAATCAGTACCGGAACTTCAAAAAAAAACTTTTGGCTTTCAGTATTCATCAAAGATCACGAGAGAGATTTTTATTCGGGTAGTGTACTAGTTTTTAAACGAATACTTGTGATTTCTATTTTTTAATCGTCTTCAAAGAAAAGGAGGAGGTTCTCAATTCGATTGTATTTTTTTTTTAGTTGATATAAACTATTGCTTGACTGCGATCCCACCTGATGGTAATTAGTGATGAAATCGTTGATGGTGAGGCACACTAGTTTATTAAGAGCCTATTCACTCTTGCCTTAAATACACCTAAATTATATTTTTTAAGGGTTCCTCAGAACTTCGTCATTTATTAACCGATTTGTAAATGTTTTTTTTTATTACTTCAAAAATATATGCTTCCAGATTGGTCCTGTGAGGAATTTAAGGACATCCTTAACTAGTGATTTTGGAGAGATCGAACATCTGCAGTCATAAAATATCATTTGGTGAAGTGGAACTGATGATGAAGACCAGAAATGAACAACACAACTTTACACTCGCCTAGATATCATAGTGAAGATAGTTAAATAACTATCAAAATGCAAATAGGTAAATGGTTCTGATGAAAATGGTACAATTTAACAGATCTGATGATGATGAAGTCGGACGGTAGGCTTATAGGAATAAATTGTCGTTATACTCTAGCTATAAGGGGTTTTATTGGTTATATATAAAAGGACAAACTGACTGACTGACATAACTACGCCCAGCCGAAACTACTGGGACTAAGAAAATGAAAGTTTATTTTTATGAGGTAGGCGAGGAGAAGAGTTTTTTGGAAATTCAAGCTTTATCGCGGTGTAAAGGGGGAATTTTCTTTGAAATGAAAACCTTATTCCGTGTACCAAATACTTGAAAGTTTGCACAAATAGTAACCTAAAAAAAGTAAAGGTTGTCACTATTGGTTTTTACGAGCTTTTATTTAGTTTCACCTGTCCCGATGTTTGTCTGTAATCCAATCCTGCAAATTAAATTTG